>OY756436.1:8800598-9272388 GCA_963576905.1 Mystacides longicornis | reverse complement strand
GATATCGTTTGGCAGAAAACGATCAGGCCGTGACGTCAGTTTTGCTAATATCAAGAGGTTAAAACAAGAAGGTATGTATAATACAATGTGGATCACATTCAATTAGTGATTGCATAAATGAACTATATTCCTGCCTGTAATAGTTACACACAGTTTCCTTGTTTGTTTTCAACAATAAAAATGTTGGATTCATTTATTCAATCACTTGCAATTGAATTACAACTTATTTATGTTCTGAAATGCTGTTTATAATGATAATAACAGGACCTGAAACTATGTCATATATTTACTAACCAAAACAACTGGTTATTTCTAAAAATATTTCATAAGGGTTTCACGGTAAACTTGAGTTTTAGCGTCGCGAACATTTTTATTCGAATTATCCACAACTGTCATTTCCATGGTCATTTCATATGACGTTTCCATAGATTTTTATTCACGTATTTGACGGTATCAGTGTTGCCTAGTCGCAGAAACGCGTCCAAATATTTCAAAATTTCGACCGACGGCAAACAACGCATTTTCTTTTTTATTTCCACTGACTTGCACCCGAAATCGAGTGATGCAGCAAGACAACGCATTTATTTAAAAATAAAATCGTGCGACCAAAAACAAAACATTAGTAAGTCAAAAAATAATTTATCACAATAATAATATTTATTTATTTATTTATTCATTGTACGGCTAAAGAGCCTTTTTTATAAAATATATAATAATCACAAATATACAATCATACAAACATTATCAATAACATATACCCATTTACAATTAAAAAAAAATAAAAAATATTACACTTTACAGTTTTCAATGGCTATACCGCTTTAACAAATAATTTAAATCAAATATGCGGCAATTTATTTACATAATAATGTTTGATGACATTAAGAACATCGCAATGCAAAACAAGAATTTTTTTAATATTATGTAATTTTTACATAATAACCTAAGTTGTGTCTTTTTTCATATAAAGGCCCAGGCAATGGATTTTATAAATAGGTATATGTGTAATAAATAATTTGTGTATGTTGTATATTCTTCTAGTGTCTGATTCAGAAGTGGAAAGACTATTTTTAACAGTTCTTTTGCTGGAGAGAGCTATATGGAAAAGGGATGAAAATCGTGCCGAAAAATACCTCTCAAACACAACAGGTATCTTTGAAAATTTATTTCTTTCCTCTCCACTACTATACCTACATTTGACATAATATTCTGAATAATTGGCATAGGTATTTAGTTTTGTGATTTTCAATAATTTTCCCTTCATAACCATGCATACTTACCTCTCCTTATAGTTTTATATTGAAAAAGCTTTACATATTAATTATAAATTTCACTTCTTTCTCAGGACCCGATGAAGAATTGCAGAATAGATTACTGTGTTGAGATACCCATCCACACATCAGCCGAGCAGATATATATATAGTATTGTATAGTTACATTCCTTGTCTGTGTGCACAGAGTACATTAGTATTTTTTCTAGCCACTTAATTTATTTTAATAATGAATAAAATCATTGCATAGCATTATCTTGTTTTCTTCTGAAAATATTTTAGAATGAGAAACCTGCTGTTGTTTATTTAATTGAACAAAACTTGCTGCTACAGACACGAACTTGGAATTAAGGAAAGTCAGTGGAAAAGAGTGAAGTATTAAGTTTTGCCAATGTGACTATACAAATACATACCTACTATTAAGATTTGCCAATCATCTAGATTAAATGCACGTAAATGAACATCTTACATAATATAACTCTTCTTATAACAATAATTGTAGTTCGTAGGCACAGTTGAAGGTATTGACCGTAAAGTAAGAGCCCAGATTCTCGGACATGTGCTGTGGCAGTTTTGAAAATGTGACTGGAGATGGAATATGTATTATAAACCTAGTGACCCATAACGAACAAGAACTTGACAAAATTATTGTATGTTGAAGGAGTTTGCAGCAAATTTATAGATTATTTTATTCTTACAAAATTACTGTTTTATTGACAATAATGAAATTCATAATAGGGAAATCTGGGTTCCTTCTCACAGGCATTCAATCAATAATAATAAGTAATAAATTCAGGAATGTGTACTTCTTTATATCATCTGAACTTATACAATTTAATACATATTTTGTAGGTAAGATTTGTTTATTTACATAGCAAAAATTCATTATGATGAATTTAATTTATTTGAATAATTATATAAATATGTTGGAATGTGTATTATCTAAGTAAAACAGTCTTTTATGTAATAAAATACTTTATTTCAATACAAATTATTATAAATGTCCAGCGAAGAACTTTCTGGGTAGGTATAACAATCAGCATATACCTAGAATTTAGACATTTGAAGCTTTTAGAATAGCTCAGTTTCAGCTGACAATGCATTAAGTATTTTGATACACATCCATTCTAATATAAGTTTTTTTAATATGAGTAGTATTCAAAACAAAAATATGAAAAATATTGTGGGCTTGAAATTAGTAATTGTGCCGGATGTGCCAATTTTCTCAGTAGGTCGTGACTTCTCTCAGCAATTTTCTCCAACTCTCCCTATCCTCAGTCACTATCCGCCGCTTCACCAACTCCTAAGTATAAGGTCCCGCTCCCCGTCATGCAGCCATAGTAGTTTAGATGTGCTTTCTCCCACCCCCACCCCTAAAATATTAGGATGTAAGTCTGTTTCCATGCCGACCCCTGAGGTAAGACTTTTCGACTCGTTTTTTATTGTAACCCTTAACTACTGTGGTACGTCTGTCCGAACAATGTCATACAAACGAAAAAAAAAACTAAATATTTGGGTATGTAGTTTTTTTAAGTGCATTTGTATATCAGCATTACACATCACTTTAATTAATAGGTACACATAATAATAATGACAACTAATAGAGCGCCGTTTAGTTACAATAGTAGTCACCTCATGGGCGCTTGTAGTGTTTGCAAATAAAAAAGATAACTATACTAAGGCTTACAGCTTTACTAAGAGAAACTAAAATTAAATTAAAAAGAAAGGTAAATAGAGGTCAACAGCATAACATACCATTTAAAGACGAACCCAAGTGTCTCGCATGAGACGGGGTGATAATAAAGAATTTTCCTAGATGTAACCTATAGTACAAGTAGTTATAATGATGTTTCAAGTAGAAGGATAAAACTACAGTTTATGAATGAAATTAAACATCGGTTTTTTATGTTTTTTTTTTTTAAATAATAAATAAATAAATAACACTCTTCTATACATAGGTGTCAGTATAGCCGGCGGAACTTAATACTTGAAGCATTCCCTACGTGTCAACCGGTCCTGTCCAATCTGAGACAGGATTCCAACCCCGAGTAGAAATTTCAAGTGAAGAAAATTATATAAAGTAAAGAAAAATTAGTGATAACAAAAATATAGACGATCCTTTAAATAGCTTATAAACTTATTAGTTTGATATGTGTTCACAACTAATCACACTTGAAAGTAAACATAATATTGTCAAACTAATGTAATGTTATTATTAAAATTTGTAATGATTGCCAATATGAGGTTTGCCAATACTAGATATGAGAGGTTCTTCCTCGTTTTTGGGACCCTGGTGGAAAAAAGAATCGTTCCTTGGCCAACTATCATTTGGCATCCATAACACAAGTCCACCTCCACTCCACAATTATGGCCTTTTTAGAAATATTATTTGGTATCCGGAAAGCTGAAAGTTGCAGAAAATTTTAACTCTGTATGGTATACCTCCAAAGATAGTTAAATTGTAACAGTCCCTGTATGAAGACTCAGAGAGTAGCGTTAAAACGCCAAGTGGTCTTACTGAGACGTTTAGAATCACCATGGTAGTCAGACAAGGCTGCTTGTATTGGCTCCATTTATTTTTATTATCGTCATGGACTTCCTCTTGAGAATGCCCATTCAAGAGCAATATTTTTATTATTTATTTATTGCTTATCCCTCATGGGTCTCATTCGAGACACTCGGGTTCATATCATAATTACATTATTACAATGATGAGGGAAATAAACAGTATTTTACAATATTATACATAAATCTTTCCCTATTTCAATACTAAAAGGGTATAAAGAGCTCTTATTATTGCAGGTTTGTGTGCCCCATAATATTGTATAATATATGTAGTTGTTGTTTTTTATGTATTCTGACTACCATGACTTGTATTATTAGAGTACCTATACCTATCTGTGCATTTATTTTTATTTTAAATTGAATTTTGATAAATGTAGACCACTTTATGATTGAATTAATCTGACTATTTTGTATGTTTTTATTATTATTATTGTTTTGAATTGCTTATACACTGTTTTGTTAACCATTGATTTTATTACTCTATTGTCATTGTTTCATGTATTTGATATTTTTATTGTAAATTAATAGTATTTTTTTTAAATTCTGATAAAGACAAAGTGTTGCCATATTCACTAATAAATAAATAAATTACTCAGGTACACAAGTTTAACAATTTTACATAATAGATATAAACAACAATACAAAGAATTGGTATAAAAAAGAATTATTATGCTGGTTGGTAAAATGTCAATTTAGTACATAGTCAATAATTGGAGTGAGATACTAAAATAGGAGACACGAGAGAGAAAACACTTTCATTTCCAATCAACATATTATTTTAAACTATTATTAATAATTAATTGCTAGGGTTCTATAAATAATGTGCAGTGCCTGTCGATGTAAAGGGTCAACGGGCTCTTTGTCGGTGTTAAAATTATGTTGGTATTGATGCTTCATTCAGCATCTCATCAACAAGATATGCTTTTACCCCCCTCTCAAACTTGGCGTCACTTAGGTTCTGATATATTCTATAATTATCCCACAACATTTTTTTTAATGTATTCTTTTTCTTTGAATTCTTTTACATTTTCCTGTAGAAAAAACACCGTGTAAAGTATTGAAATATTTTATTTTATAGGATTTTTTGATGTACGATATAAAATACGCTGGGCGTTCAAGTATCACAAATAACTCCTTTCACATCAAAAATACTTTTATTGTAATCATAACTATTTGAATGATTCAATTACATTTATACGCTTTTCATCAATTATTTTAAATGAAATTATTAAAAGAAACAATCCTCGAGTGAGTGAGTGAAAGAGTGCGTGTGTTAATATGTTTGTGTATACCTATAAGAGATAACATGTTTGTTGGTGTGGTGTCGATGCGGACTGGACTGAGCCATTATGCATCTTGTCGGTCATTGTCATATATCAGTAGAGATGAGACTAACGGCTTAAATTCAAAAACGTTATAGCCATTTCGTTAATTGAAAATAATGTTAATATTAAAAGCAGAAAGCTATTTTAAACATTTGGTATCTGGAAACTTTTCCTATAAAAAAAAGGTTGTTTCCAAAATTTTGTCCTTTTCTCATTTTCATACATATTACTATTTCATTCGGCTAATATTACCTGACATATACATAATAGGGGTAGGCTATTATTTCCCTGACTATTATTTTTATTCAACTATTATTTATAAATTAATAATGTTAGATGCGTTATTTGTATTTATCTATTATTTTTATCAGCTGTCGTTATAATACCCATCTCTATATATCAGTATGTCGTGGCGGTGGTGTGTACCTGGAAATAATATGTACGTTGTGTGTTGTGTGGGCTCTGAGGGCCCTTTCTTCTTCTAATTGTCGATGTGTTGATTTGACCTGCGTCTTCCTTTGCTCCTCCGGATGACAGTCACCATCCTGCCCAACAACATCCAGCCGGCGTGCTGATAAGCGGTTTTAAATAAGTTATATACTATCGCGACTTTATACTTTATGTTCCCTTTTTCAGAGCCACCATTACCCCCACTCAATTTCGATTTGAACTAAACTGGTGGTAAAAACTATCTTGGGAATTGAACCCAAACAAAAAACTCACCAGTTATGAGTCAACTTAATTATTTGAATGGTCCGGCTACCCCGGTCCTGCCTTAATAGTATGTTATGTTGATTCGTTGATGCTACTCCGGATCTGCCTTAGATATTTCATTAACCTACAAGGGAACAAGTTAATATTTTTTTTTTGTTGAGGCCTTCCACCCGATATCACAAGTTAATATTATTCAATTTTGCAGGACCTGCTCCTGAAACGTAGCAAACAGATTAGCACTTGCGCTAAGGGGGTTATTGTCTGCCTGGGGCTCCGTTCGTTCCTTGCGCAGCTGTCAATAGGCGTGGACGATGTCTGTATCAAACAATCCTTTGGGTGCATTTCAACTATGGGCATAAGATGGTACCACCGCATCACGTACGACGCTATACGCTGGCGCACCCAGCGTGAGCCCATCACTTCTACCATGATGGGGAGGAAGTGGACTTGACTGGGAGATGTGTTAAGGATGCCGAATGACAGTTGGCCGAGGAGAGTGCTGTTTTTTCTCCTATCAGGGTTTCGAAGACGTGGAAGACCCTCTCATACCGTGTTCCATTCCTTCGAGGCAGAGCTGAGCTGAGACTGAGATTTAGGCAATTGGTTGTCTTATTAGAGCCAGTGCTTTTTTTTTTCATTTAACGCGGTGGAACGGGCGGCGTTTCGGCATTCTTTTCACGTTTTTTTTTAATTTCAAAATCAATTCATCGTTTAAATAAAATTTGAATGAAATTTTATAATGTAAAAACTTGACTTGACGTGAGTTCCGGCACATTAAAAAAAAACCTGATTAGAGCTAATGGCCCTTTTCACAGAACACTTATCGAAGCTCACCGAATGGTCTTCAAAGCACTTTGCAGATGTCGATAATTTTGTGTAGTTCGATGATCCTTTCCATGCACAAGCTCCGCCAGGATTCCCAACACAAGAGTAAGACAGTCTCATCGAACTCTCTTGCGACTAGGGTTACCATATCTCAGGATTTGTCCTGAGCTGATTTGATCTTTCCGGATACAAAATGATATTTTTGGTGAACTTTCACCTCTCCGGATACCAAAATTTTCGGAATGGCCTTTTTTTTTTTAGCTACATTTCATCTTTCCAGATACCAAAATTTTCGGAATGACCTTTTTTTCTTTTTTAGCAATAATTCATGTTTCCGGATACCAAATTATCAGTTCGGCGATTTTGGGCTACTTTTTTTTTGAAAATCGGCGACATCGGCCAAAATCCGTTGGCAACACTGCATTTCAAATCCCATATACTAATGAAATTGGTTCGTTGCTCTCTTGTTCTCAATAATTTTCAACTTTTTTCTCTATTTTTCATTTATTATTAAATTTCTACTTAGTACTTGTTGCATACATGAGATTTTTCGACATATTGAACATGTTGAGAATTCTCATGATTAGGAGTTTCGGAGACAAACATTTTGCATGCACTAACGGATGACGTGATCCAATGGCTTCGGTATCTGGAGGTCAGACTGTGAGCGACCATAAGAAGAAGACCACCTAATGGCGAACGTTGTTAACGTAAAGTGATCACACTAAGCCGGCCTTCGAAATAACTTGTTCCATTTAAAAATCGAACATTAGTAATGAATTGTTAGTCATAAGTTGTTATTTTTTCCTTAATGAAATTGGGTTTTTTTTTAACCATAAACGACGTTGTGTTGTGGTTCCAAGAGGAGAAAGACACTCGCGACGAGTTTTCACTGCACTGCACGAGCACTGGAATGCGGATAATTAGCTAATGCCTAATTAATGTGACAAATGGATTACAATATTACAAAACATATAGGTAGGTATACAACAGTTTTTAAGGGCGTCGCCAGCCCAAGGACTAGGAGGGGGGGGGACCCAGTCATAGGCTATTCTCCGTATATCCTATATTATGGAGGATGAGAAATATATGTATTTATATTATAGTCAAGAGTATGAAGATTTTTTTAGGATTTAACGGCAAAGCACGGTCTTAGAACTTTGGTTACTTTGCAGTTCCCTACATTTTTTAATATCTAGGGGGGGGGCAGCCGCCCCCCCTTGGCGATGCCCTTGGACGTTTTTAAGATTTTTTTTGCCCCATGTTTGTTTTCAGTACAATGATTAGCAATAATCCTATTTTTTCCTAAGAGGAAATTCCCCCTCACATTGATTTGACTACTACATACACCTACTGAATACCTTTTCCCTGACTGGCGAATGTGTATTTTATTCTCTTATGGTGGTTTTAATTTTGTTCTTTCACTGTAAAATTCAATGTTTTTGGTGGTCTTCCGGGAGGGTTACCTGCTTCAGGTTGGGAAACATCAACGACAATACCTGTAAATGATTTATTAGCTTTTAATCACGAGGAATTCGTTCTTAGGAAGCGTTCTCGATGTCTTTCTGATTTCGACTATTTTTCACCAAATATTTTACTAACTCTACTGATTTTTGCTTTCAAAATCTTCGAAAAACATCGTCCGTTACGAACTAGACACCAAGTCATTGAAAATAATAATTATAATGTATCATTCTGAAAATAAGAAAATGTTGCATGAGTGCCGCAAATATGCGCAAAAAATGAATGTCTTTCTTGAAGTAGGTATATAAATTGATTTTTGTCCGTCTAGATTATTCTAGATTCTCAAAATATCATACTGTGCGCCGTGACAATATACTAAACTTGTAAGTGCGCCGCGGGCTGAATAAGATTGGGAACCTCTGCCCTACTGTATACCCTCCACGTGTTGTAGGTACCTAATATACCATTAATATGATTCATCTTTATAACTGAAGCACTTAAATGGCAAAACCCGCTAAAACAAAGTTTGGCGTTATCAAGATACCTATTATTTACCTTTTTTTAAATATCCGTTGAATAAATCTTTGTAAAATTTGAGTCTGTTTAGTTCTCTCCACTGTTCTCCATTATGCTCGGTTATGGTATGTTTTCGTATGAACACAGCGCTGCTATAAACAACGGTGAATGAGAGTTGTCAATATTGTTACCGTAGTAACTAAAAACATTGTCATATATTTTTGAAAAACTCCCGTCTTGTCAGACGACAGGCCGCTCGCTAGAAACTCAGTGCATTAGCAGCTTGTTGACGACCGCTCTTTCAGACAACCGGGTGGTAGTCTAACATTCAGTTTTTTAAGTAACATACTTTTTTGTCATAAATTCGGCTCTTCAGGTCATTCTGCCTTGAACCAAAACTCATTAGTTTTTGTTCTGGTAAGTACCTATATATCGTTGAAAAGACCAAAATATCAATACAAAAATTTACACGTAAGTATGATTGGATGGCAAATGTGTTACATATGTAGACATACTTTTAATTTTATTCTACTACATCATCTATTGATTCACATTTTTTCATAACTCTTCTGACGTTCATCAACTCTTTTTTTTCATTTTTAACGCTTTCGTTCATCAATGGGCTTCGATTTAGATTACAGGGTTGTTGCTGATATCAGCCTACAAATCGGAAACCAAAGACAAGATAAAGGAATTTATAACCTATTTTGAAAAAGATACTGGATTTGCCATTATAATTATATTATCTGATAATGGAAAGGAGTTCATAAATAAGGACGTTGGTAGCTTATTTGTCAATAATGGAGTTGTGCACCAAAGATCAGTCGCCTATACTCCAGAAAAAAAATGGTAAAGTCGAAAGAGAAATGAGAACAGTTGTTGTCGAGTCGGCAAGAACAATGATGCAGGCTAAGAATTTGGAAAAAAAAAACTTTGGGCTGAGACCGTAAACACGGCAGTCTTTACAATGAATAGAACTGGATCAAGTAAAATATCTCACAAAACTCCCTGTGAACTATTGTATAAGAGAACATTTAATATTATTTTTTTAGAAGATACGCAATTAGCTATGACATTCAATAGTTAAAATTATACAGTTGAACGTATTTAATGAGTTATTCAAAATATTATAAAACCCTGATTTTGTCCCATTCCTCCACTACAACTTCTCCAAAACGACCAAATTTTATTTTGTCTATGTGTCCTGTTTTTCTGTCACTTCCTTGTTTAAAAAGTGATGATGGTTGTTTTCATACCGTGTCGCCTATATTTAAAATATTAAAAACCATTAATCAGGTTGAGACTTCTCAACAATAAAAATTAAAACTTAACACCCACCCCCAAACCCCCCCTTAAAAACTACGTTCCAACCTTAACCTAATCTATTCAAATCGCAGTCTTATCATTAGAGGATGTTGTCAAATCTCCTAATATATCCAAATTGACTAACTAAACGACAATCATTTTTCAGACCAAAAACACCAATTTTAGAATAAATAAATAAAATGTCACTCAATGAAAGGAAAGTTTGTATGAGAAAATTGGCAACTTTTAAATAGATTTTACTTATAATTGGTTGATAAAATAATTCAAATGTTATCAAATCAATCCATAACATGCTTATTTTTGAGATGGTTGGTAGACTAGCGGTTACGACGCCGGCTTTCGCACTGTTTCGTTCGGAGGTCGTAGGTTCGAATCCCGGCCGTGCCGACCATTTCCGCTTGCACGACACAAGCATTTGCTTAGTGTGAAAGATGTCAAAAAGTGTATTTGTATTCACTTCGAGTGAGCTCAGATACATTTTAATTAAAAAAAATACCAGTCTGCATATAAATTTGATTTGTGTTTCATATAAAAAATCGAAGAAGCTCGCGAAGTAAATAATTAAATCAATTGATGTAATTCAAAATATATGAAAACCCTTTTAGGAGGTTTTGCAACTAAACGCTTCAACAAGTACACGCGGTTGTGACTACTGAGTATTGACCACCACTCTCTGTCGTGCTGGGGATGCCAGGGCCAGGGCCAGGGCACGTGGCAACGTGATGCATGCATCCTATTAAGTTTCGTGACCGATGCGTGGTACAATATTATTGCGGCCTTCGAAGGAGTGTGCATACTGCTTATACAGAGTGCAACTAAATACGATTGTCTATTTAATATTTTTCAACAGTTTTAATAATTTCTTTTCTCGGTAAAATAAAGATTTATTATTAATAACACACGAAAATTACGGCATGTAGGTATATTTCTTTTAAAAATAATAATTTACAATAATTATAGTTAGGTATATTGGAAGCTAGGTTTAGTTTAGACGCAGCTTTAGGTAGTCAAGTTTAGCTTGTGAGGTAAATAGGCTATGTTACAAAAGCATTTATTATTAACTTGTTTTACTTTTATTATCAATATTCAATGACAACAAAATTAATGTCATTGTTTTCATTAATTGATTTTAAAGGTTTTGCTTCGATCCCATGTAGCTTTAGTAGGATTTTGAACATATTGACTCAAATAGTTTGTGTCATAAGCAATATCTGGTCTAGGACTTGTTGCCAAAAATAATAATCCACCAATCGGCTCTGTAAAAGGAGCGTCAAATTCTTCACCTGTGAATGAATTTTCAAATCCTTTAGTTATAGGCGATTTAGCAACTTTTGATTTTGTCGTAATGAAATTTCTGAGATATTAGAGCAGTTTGTGTAATTTTTATTGTGTCCTCGTCACGTGCAATTTGCATTCCCAAATAATGTTTTACTTCTCCTTGGTACTTAGCATCAAATTTTTGTTTTAATTTTTCAGCCAGTTTGGTTACATCCCTACCAACAATTAGGATGTCATCTAAAAAATATAATTAGCCATGTATCTCGACCAACATACATTCAAAGGTCGTATAATGAGCGATTCAATACATTTTCCTCAGCAAAACAATCAAATCTATTATTCCAACATTTGGGACAACTTTTCAAGCCATATAAACCTCGATTCCACTCACCGTGAGTGGAAATGCATAAAAAAAAAAAGAAACCTCGATTCATTTTTAGAACTTCGTTTTGCTCTTTAGACACACCTTCTGGAATTTTCATATAAATTTCCTTTTTCTTACTTACTATTGAGAAATTCTGTCGGAAAATCATACTGATGCACAGGCCATTTATGTTGTACTGCCTCAGCCAGCAAATGACGAATAGTTGCAAATCTTGCCCCTGGTGCATAATTTTTATAGTCATCTGGTCGTTCTAAAAATCCACGAGCTACAAGCCTGGCATTTTTGGTACCGTCTTCTTTTGTCTTAAATATCCACTTAGCGTCTATTTTGTCTCTTCTTCTGGTAGATCGGTGATCGTCCACGTTTTCATCTTATTGTGAGCATTTAATTCAGCTAATATTGCTTCTTGCCAAGCAGGTATTTAATATGCTTCTTTAAAACTTGAAGGGTCGCTGCAAATATTTGTATTCAGGCAGAATGCTATGTATAATTCATAGTCATTTAAGTACGTCGGTTTTCTGGTTGTTCTCTTCGATCTTGATTCTTCACAATTTCCTGCTTCCTCACTATAAGCATTCTCACTATTACTATGTTGCTCTTGTATGTTAATCTCATTTTCAATACCTACTTTTATTTTCACTTTCTTCAAAAATTCTAACATTTTGGTCATCACTTATTTCAGAATTATTTACATTGTTGTATATACTTTTATTCTCATCAAATATCACATCACGGGAACTAATAATTTGATCTTTGTCAGCATTCCATAAACGATATCCATTTGTAGCATATCCAACCATGTACACAGGTTGTGCTCTACTCTCTTTATTTTCACGAGGATATCTAACAGCCTATCCTTTTGCACCAAATACTGGAGTTAGTTTTCTACAAAGTTTTCTAAGTTAAATTTTCTTCCATACTTTTCAAATGGTATCTCAAAATTTATTGCCGAAGATGGACTACGGTTCAAGAGATATACTGCACAACAGATTGCCTCTGGCCATAATGATTTTGGTAAATTCGTTTCATTTAACATGGTCCTTGCTTTGTTATAAAGCGTTCTATAAACCAACTGGCGGGATCATCATGGGGAGCATCGGCGTCTGCCCTTCGAACATCTGCCCTGGCTCTGGTATATTCTGCCGCAGAGTACACCTCACCTGTGTGGGCGAACAGCGCTCACACAAATAAACTGGATGCAGAACTCTACAACATCATGAGACTTATTGCTGGGGCTGTGAAGTCTACCCCGACCGAGTGGCTCCCCGTACTTTGCAACATACCACCGTCGATATAAATTAAATTGGGAGTGATGGAGGACCTCAATAATTTGAAGACCGAAGTCATTGAATGGCTGTGGGATACATATGCAATTTCATAGCGCCTGACATGCTATACGTGTATATATTATATAAAATCTGCTTGCAGTATTCCACTCTGTTGGTATATTTTCCTCCTCTAGGCATTTGTTGAAAACAGCAATGATTTTATTCAGAAAGCCATCTCCTCCTAATTTAATGGCCTTCACTATTATGCCATCTCCCCCTGGTGCTTTTCCATTTTTTCATATTATTAATCGCATACATCACTTTGTCTTTATTTATATCTGGAATTTTCTTCTGAGCCGATATTAACAATTTTTGGTCTTAAGGTTTGGGTTTTTTCTTGTGATTTTTGGGATGCATATAACTTTTCGTAAAAGTCGGCTGTTATATCTTAACAGTTCTGATCTATCATATTGTGAAACACTACCATCCCTCTTTGTATAGAGCGGTAATTTGTTTCTTCCCCATTATTGAGGTGTTTTTGCAAGACGTTTGTACCCTTGTTTTCAGATATGACCTGTACTATGATGTTTTCGTTGTGTTTGTCTATATTATCTTTTCTGATTTCTCGTCTAATGTTTTTATTCAGAGTTTTGTATTCGTCTGTATCAGATAATCCACTTTTTTGCAGGTTTCGTCGCTTGTCAATAAATATTTGGGTTTTTTGTGATATTTTGTTCCGTTTGGGCGCACGATATATTATCAGTTGTTTTAGCGCTTTGCTTGTTATACCATATATGTATGAATTCATATCATCCAAAGAGCCATTTTCTGGAAAAGGTCCTTTGGATATTTCATCCTCTACAGCATTTTTATAGGCAGTAGGGTTTAGAGGTAATTACTCGTATCTGGTTCATGTCAATTTTATTGGTTTTTAATAATTTTAGTCTTTCTAATTTTGTATTGATGAATACTTAGGCTGAATGAATTTAATACAGAAACGGCACGGCTTTATTCATATCTTCATAGTGCTCAATGTCTTCATCACTGGCTGTTGTAGTTGGTGCATATCAATTTGATACTGTATCTGTTATTAAGTCTTATCACTGTGAACATTACTCTATCTGATATTGCCTTTATTGTGGTAACGTGTTTCGTCATATTTCTATGAATAATGAAGCCGACTGCTCCATAGAAAGCATCATCTCTTCCCTTGAAGCATAACAGGTGTCCTGATCTTAGTTTTGTGCATTCTTCTCTATTTCTTCTGACTTCCGAAAGTCCAAACACATTCCATTTGATTCCGCTCAGCTCCGATTCCAACTCTTCCAATCTATCTTCCGTTCTCAAAGTCCTAGTATTAAACGTTGCCAGGTTCATTTTTAATTGACAGCCAGGCCCAAACCAGTGATTCTTCGCACCCTCTGTCCGTGCCTTAGCCCTACCGCTGTCTTGACCGGAGGCTTGCGGACTGATGGGGACTGAAGGCCACTTCCTGGTGTTTCTCTTCATGTAAATCATTTTCATTCTTTGTTACATAAACGTTTTCTCTATTCTCTTCACATTCTTTTTCTCTGGGACCCTTTAAAATATACAACCCATTGATTTCTTTACATACCCAAAATGCTTTATCATTCCTTATCTTCGCATAATCTTTGTTAAAAATTACATCAAACCCTTTTATTGTAATCTTCCTTATTTCCTGGCATATGTCTCCAGATACTTTGGTTCTTTCCGGGTCCTAGATGATTTTTCTCTTTGTATAATAGGCTTCTTCTTGGGATGTTGCTGAGGTGCTGGTGGCTCAACAATTTGAGGCATAGCTCTTAAGTTTATACTTTCTCCAACATTTTCGCTGGTGCACATTGATTCTGACCGTGGATGACGGGATATATGCCTCTTCACAATTTTGGGTTCTTCCAATTTCCGTCCATCGTTCAAAGGGCTTGTATGTATTTTTTCGACTTCTGTGCGGAGTATTTGATCTTTGTGTCTTTTAAGTATGTATCCTTCATCGTGCTCTACCAAGTAATGTACTCTTCCTAACACTTTCTTAATTGTGCCCAACTTCCAGTCTTGCTTAGAAGCGTATGTCCTAACTTGCGCTCTTTCTCCCACACTTAGTGTTTCTATAGGTGGTTGTATAGCTTTATTCTTCTCATCGTTTAGTGGCCGTAGGAAATCCAGCTGTATTCGTAGTTTCCTGCCTAGGTACACTTCTGCAGGTGATTTCCCGTTATTGAGTGGCGTTGCACGGAATCTCATTAGGATTTCTTGTAGTTTGGTTGCTACAGGCCTATCGTCCTTTTTCAGTGTTTTCAGTTTTCTCTTGAAAGTCTGAACATATCGTTCTGCTAGACCCGTGGTCGTCATTTGCGACCCGCGGGCCGCATGCGGCCCGTTGCCGATTTTTGTGCGGCCCGCGACGCGGCGAGCGATTTCAAAAGCCAAATCTTGCCAACATCGACAAGGTTAATAATAAAGATAACGAGGATCGGAAAAACGGAAATACCTTAAATTCATTATATTAAAAAATAAAGTTACACGAATAACATTTTGTATTTCTAATAAAAATCTTTTATATAACGTAGGCAGGTATCACTATTTTTTTCAATTTACATACAAGGAGAGTTCAAAGTATTCTCAGTATGGGTGCAAGAAAAGACAGCAATATGGAAGGAAAGGGCAGAAAAATCTGAAATAATTTTACTATTACTACATATATATGAAGTCTTTTTCAACCCTAATACGTTTTAAGAAGCGCCAATTGCTTTTTTTCTTTTCGTATGGCATTGCCGGAAAATCTTCACCCGTAGAGGGCTGCGTGCATCCTCTACTACAGGCTTGGCTCCTGCGCCATCAGCCAGTCCATCGCCAATTTATGTATCTTTTCAACAGCCTTCAAAAATATTTTTTATCTTTCTCTAAATAATAATAGTTTTTGGCCACCTTAAAGTCTTCATCGTCGGAAAACCGCTTTCCAATAATATTTATTTCTCTGTTTCGGGAACGAAAATTGTCGGCAGGTCCCAGAGCTAAGCTTTAAGGTAGTTGATTGAAATTTTGAAAACCATAGTATCGAATACCAATGTTAGCAATGCACGCCAATCGAATCGGCGCGTTGTCGTCGAGGAACAAGGCATTGATGGTCAATTTTCCTTGATGATTTTCTTCAATTGCTTCCTACAAAATCATGCATTGTGCTTGCGAAAACTGCTGCGGTTATACTTGGGCCTATTTTGAAATGGTCAAAAAGCACAAACTCTTTCGAGTCAGAATGCTGTCGTAAGGAGATTTTCGACTGGTTTCATGACATTGAACTACTTCGGAGGGAATTCTTTACGCGCTGTATTGTCTCACGTTTCTTTCAAGAGCATAATGACAAAATCAGTTTTCGTTCCAAGTAATAATACGAACAAAAAAAAACTTCTAGAATACCCCAGAGCTCCAAACTCTCCATAGAAAATTCAATTCGCGTTTGTTACTGCGGTAGTGTGAGGATTTGTGGTGGTACCCATCTTTCACCAGACTTTCATGAACTATTGAGTCTTTTGATATCCACGGAGAGCTTGGTGATCTGTGCTTACGAATTAATATTTATTGGAGCATATTCGAGTACAATATTTTCAACTTTTGGTACATTTTTTATAATTTTGGTATATTTTTAGGACCACCTGATTGGGTCCTAAATACATTTTTTAACGTTTTAATTTTCTCTCTCTCTGGATTGAAATCCTTAATATAAGTTCATTAATGCGTCGACGACTGTATTTTCAAACGAGAGCATCGATTTTGTTAACGTTTTCGTAACTTCTTGATGTTGAGAGGTGTGGTGAACGGGATGGGTCATAAATTGACTTTTCTTCATTTTTCAAAATTGAATCCATTTTTTTATTTAGGGCAAAGCAAAGTATTTTTCAATTTCCGCGTCCAAAGCAATTTCACAGCCAAGCATCACGTTTTTCGCGGAAATGGAAAAGCTCACAAGACATGTCTGCAATGGGCACCGGATCGAACAGTAGGTTTCCCCAATCTCCTTCCGAGGGCAATTCCATTCCCGTTTTTGTGTACCCCTTCGTAACTAATTTATAAATATGCGGCCCATGTGCTAATTTTTAAGGAGGGGGGGGGATATTTTTTCACACTTTCTTTATGGTAACTCAAAGTGATTTAAGAGTTTACTGTAAAAGCAACATATTTTCAATGTACCCAGTTGGGGGGGGGGGGGGGGGTATTTGCGCCCATGATGCGGCCCGCGGTGAGAGCTCATATTGTCCAATGCGGCCCTTGAACAGAAAAGTGTGACGACCGCTGTGCTAGATCATTGGTGGCAGGGTGACCTGGAGCTATGAATTTTTGTAATATATTACAATTCTTACAAAATGCTTCGAACTCCCCACTCTTAAATATTGCGGCATTATCTGAGACTAAGACTTCTGGAAATCCGTGTCTACTAAATATGTTCCTTAGTATGGCTTTTGTTGATGTTGACGTTGGTGCGCTTCGCTGAGCGAAGAACTCAGGCCACTTTGACAATGCGTCTATTAGTATGAAAAAGTGATGCTCCTGGAAAAGTCCTGCGTAGTCAATATGGACCCGTTGGAAATTTTTTGACGGTTCTTCCCAGTGATGTAGAGCTTCCTTCGTGGGGTTCTTTTTAATTTCCATACATTCTTTGCATGCCTTTGCCATTCCTTCAATGTCTCTGTCGATACCTGTCCAATAACAATATTGTCTAGACAATTGTTTCATTTTTGTGATACCTGAATGTGTTTTGTGAAGTTCATCACCCTGTGGCTTTTGAAGATAACTCCTTGCTCGATTGTGTATTCAGGATCATTTATTTTTCCTTCCTGCAATTCTCGTCTTAGAACGGATAAGATTTCATCCTTCCCTGTTTCTTCTTCTATCTTTCTACTAGTGATGATGTCATCCGAAATTTGTCTCAATACTTGAGTGTAGTGCACATCCATGAAGTCTTTTTCTGTTGACTGTGATTTCAAGGGGGCTCGTGATAAAAAATCTGCGTTGCTGTGTAAATCTGCTTTCCGGTGATTAATGATGTCGTCAAAATCTCTCAGAAATGCTGCATACCTTAGTAATCGAGCTGATGTCATGGCTGGCAAACAAGCGTCATGTCGAAATATCCTTGTGAGAGGCTTGTCAGTAGTGTAAAAGGCCTGCCATATAAGTAACGAAAGAATTTTTTGATTGTCCAGTAGATAGATAGTGCTTCTCTGTCTGGGCATAGTTCTGCTCTGCTGTTGATAATGATCTGGATACAAAAGCGATAGGTTTCTCTTGACCCTCTATGATGTGTGATATAATTCCTCCTATTCCATGTGGGCTGGTATCACATGCAATTGTAATGGGTAATTGCGGATTGAAAGGGGTGAGAACTCTGTCACTTACAATTTCATCTTTGAGAGCTCTGAATGATCTTTCGCAAGCATCCGACCAGTTAAATTTTGCGTTCTTCTTTAGAAGTTCTCGGAAAGGTTGTGGAAGCATTTGGAATAATATGAAACTTAGCATCAGAGATAGCTTTTATTCTCTCCGGCGACTTCCGGATTTCCCCTTCTGAGAGGACATATCCCAGAAACTCAATTTTTTTGTGGAAAAACAAACATTTCTTCTTATTGAGATGAAGGTCATTTTCTTGAAGTTTCTCTAAGCACATTATTAGGTTGTTTTTACACTCCGTATACTAGTATGTCATCGAAGTAAATTATAAGACCTTTTAGGCCATTCAATATTCTGTAAATTACTTTGTGAAACTCTCGAGGGGCTGTTTTTATTCCAAAGGCTAATCTGTTAACTCTATACGTCCCTCGATGAGTGGAGATTGTCTGTAGGGCTTTACTTTTGTCATCCACCTTAATGTGAAGATAAGCCTTAAACAAATCCAATTTACAAAAGAATTTTGCTCTGTATACATTACCCAGAATCTCTTCTATATTCGGGATTGGGTCGCATGAATCTTCCAACTGCTTGTTTACTGTTGCTTTATAATCTGCACATATTCTTATCTCTCCGTCAGGTTTTGGTACTATTACTAATGGAGAACCCCAGTCGGATGTGTCCGTCTTAGATATGATTCCCTGTCTCTCCCAGTTGTCAAGTTCTTTTTCAACTTTCTATTTAACAGCAAATGGAATTTCTCGTGGTTTTAGAAATATAGGTTGTGCATTCGATTTTAATTTTAAATTGCATATAAAGTTTGGAACAAATCCAACTTCTTCTTTAAGTATTTTCTCATATTTGTCCGAAATCTCCTGTAAGTCCTTATTTATGGGTTCAATTTGATTTATGGGTTCAATCTGACATCACTTCCGTGTTATGTACTTTCCTCTGCTGGGTGAGTGTGTAAATGCATACTTTGGCTACATGGCCTGTCTTTTTACAGTGGTTACATTTTAGCTTTGTATGATGCTTCGGAATGATGTAGCAATCAGCTGTGTTATGGTTGCTTTTCCCACATCTAATGCACAGGTGATCTATACCTAGCTCTGCGTAGTCCACTCGCTTCTTTACTCTTGTTCTTTCTCGTGCTGTGTTGTTGGAACTTGGATTCTGATGAATCCTTCCTTTTTTATTATGGGAAATGCGGTGTATTCTATTTGTCTCATTTTGGGTTCCACTGCTAGATAATTCCTGGTTATCGACTTTTGAAGTTTCTAGAATGTTAGCCTTTTCTAAGGCTTTATTAAAAGTGAGTTCGGATGCTGGAATTTGTAGAATTTTCTCTCTTATGGAGCTGTCCTTCGTGCCTCTGATAAACTGAGCTCTAAGAAATATTTGAGCAGTTGATTTACCGCAGCCGTCATTTACTGCAAGTGAAGTCGCACGTGCTTGTGAAGCTTCGAAGTCTAGCCGCGTATTGAGATAATATGCTTTCATCTTCTTGTTGAAATGTTGACAGAAATCTGTGTTGCTCTATTAGTACGTTCGGCTTTGGACACAAGTGGTCCTGTAAGAGCTTAATAATTTCCTCGTAGCTTTTCGTGCTTGGTTGATCTGGAGCTGTCAGTGAGGCCAGTAACTGAAAGTATTTGAGCCCTACTGAATTTAGGAGTACGCGTGCGCAGATTTGTTTATCATTGATGATTCCTTTAAGTGCAAAAAAGTTTTCAATTCTTTCCTTGTAACTGGGAAAGGTTTCTTTGTCTTCTTCGAACTTCTCGAACTGTAATGCCGATCCCGTTGATGATGAACTAGCTTGTGCGGTTGTGTGAGCTACTAATGCTGTTACTAAAGAATTTATATTTGCAGTAAGTGCAGCAATTGCCTACTCAGCCATTTTATAGTTGGTTTTTAATAGAAAACACTTGGTAACTTCAATTGCACGTTGGCGTCATGCGTGTATTATCCAAAATGGCGTCCTCAGCGCGTGTATTTGAATTCGCGGCACTTCAATTTTCGTTATTCACAGTTTTTTTTTTCACTATTATTATTATCCCGATCTCGTCGCCAATTTGTTATGTCCAGTGAAACACAAGAATTCGTTCTACACTTTATTTAAGGTTTGTTAAATAACAATAATAGGTTAGAATGAGGAGAGCAGTTAAGAACAACTGTAGCGCGCGCGTGCCCGTTCAGGAATGCCGCCGCTCGCTCCTTTCCATAGATACCACACTACTCCGCTCGAATATCTTGTCTAATGCATTTACCATTTCTTTTGCAGTGGTAGCTTTCTTAAAATAATATTTTAGAGTATTATTCTAAATACTTATCCGACAAACACTGTACAATGGTATCTCTGGCACATGCATCTTTAGTTTTTCACTCTCAGTCTAATTCAATGACATTGAACACATTCCTTGTTTCAAGAATGAGTTTTAATCTATACTTCCAGTTGCTGAAGTTCGTGCCTTCTTTTAATTGTGGCAGATACAAGAAATCAATGTTTGAGTTTTTGTTCGCTATACTGTCTTTTGACCCCTATTTTTTTTTAAAAAAACTATTTTTGGTAATTTTATATTACCAACTTAATAAAAACACTTTAGTCACGTTCTGGGCCCATAACCTGTTACAATTTCCTTATGATGCACTCAATAATAGAAGATATTATTTCTAAAAAAGTGATTTTTTTTCTCATTTTCTTTATAGTCGTTGAGGTATTTAAGTTTCCGCGAGATTGGGTGTGATTGTTTGTTTTAATTCGATCTTTATCAGTTAGACTAAAATTATAGATGGCGGGAAGGTCGAGATTTTTTATTGTGGATCCGCTTCTTATAATGTCGCGCGATCAAATTGAGGCAGAAATGTGGAAGACTGTGGAATTAGCTAATGAGTTCAATAACAAGGAACAGAGCATTCTTTGGTGCGCAAGGAGAAAATTAATCAACAACAATCTTCTTTGTGCCGCGTGTGACGTGCCTTCGTCGTTCATACGCTATTCTTGTGGTATAGATGGGTTCCGGTGGTCTTGTCGCATTTGTGGTTCAAAAAAAAGTATTCGCGAGGGATCGATTTTCAGCGGTAGTCATCTGACATTATATCAAATCGTCCACATAATTTATTTGTGGACGCGTGATCAACTGCAGAAAGAAATAAGTTATCAAGTTGGAATGGCTGCTCGAAGCATGGTGGATTGGGCGAATTTTTTAAGGGAGGAGTGCACAAAATTCAATGGCAGGGATGCAGTAATAGGTGGTGTGGATAGCAACGGGGACCCGAAAATTGTGGAAATAGATGAGTCGTATTATTTTCACAAAAAATACGATCGTGGACGTTGGTTAGATGGTTGCTGGGTATTTGGAGGTATCGAGAGGGACCAGGACAAACAAGGGAAGTGTTTCATGGTGAGCGTGGAAGATCGATGTACCGAAACACTTCAGGAAGAAATTCTCAAGCATATATTGCCCGGCAGCCACATCATTTCAGACGGTTGGGCCGCGTACGCGAATATATCTAATATTTGGGGGGGTATTTACACTCACGCGTTTGTTATTCACGAACGTAACTTCGTTGATCCGGCCGACAGGGACACGCACACCCAACATATTGAAAATATGTGGATGCGGTCCAAGGCTAGGTTACGCATACAGTTTGGTACAACACGCGGGTTGTTTGAGTCTTATTTGGAAGAATTTGTGTTCAGGAATACTTTCCGAAAACACGATAACTTGTTTGGCGTATTTCTTAATGTAATCGGGGAAAATTATAGCATAGGGTCGTAGTCTTAGGTGTGTGTCTTTTTTTGCAGTTCCGTATATCGTTTCATTATTACGCAGGTGGACCAAAAAGCAAGGAATTACATTTTATAAGTAACTATTTTATCATAATGTTAATTTTGGGACTAGGCCTGCTATCAATAATTTATATATTGTATAGCGGGGAAACCCATTTAACCCTTAACTACTGTCAAGCGTCTGACAGACATAACTACCCAATTTAAAGTTTCAATTCGGTAATAACTTTTGATGTACGTCATATGTCAGGACATGCCGTTACTGTACTTAATGGTATTTTTTTAGATTACACTTTTTTTTCAATATTGGCAATCAATACAAATTTTAATAATTACATTACATTATTTTGACAGTATGATATTTAGTTTCAAGTGTGATTAGTTGTGAACACATATCAAACTAAGTTTACAAACTATTTAAAGGATCGTCCATATTTTTGTTATCATTAATTTTTCTTTACTTTATATACTTGACAAATTCTACATACAAATATAACGTATTATTTATTGGATGATTGATAAATGCAGTATAGTTATAAAAGTTACCTTATTCCAATACCTATAGATTTAAAAAAAAATAATAAAAAATATCTATTTAATAATACAAAAAAAAACCGATGTTTGTTTAATTTAATATCAAACTAACTAAGTTTACAAACTATTTAAAGGATCGTCCATATTTTTGTTATCATTATTTTTTCTTTACTTTATATACTTGACAAATTCTACATACAAATATAACGTATTATTTATTGGATGATTGATAAATGCAGTATAGTTATAAAAGTTACTTTATTCCAATACCTATAGATTTAAAAAAAATAATAAAAAATATCTATATAATAATACAAAAAAAAACCGATGTTTGTTTAATTTAATATCAAACTAACTAAGTTTACAAACTATTTAAAGGATCGTCCATATTTTTGTTATCATTAATTTTTCTTTACTTTATATACTTGACAAATTCTACATACAAATATAACGTATTATTTATTGGATGATTGATAAATGCAGTATAGTTATAAAAGTTACTTTATTCCAATACCTATAGATTTAAAAAAAATAATAAAAAATATCTATATAATAATACAAAAAAAAACCGATGTTTGTTTAATTTAATATCAAACTAACTAAGTTTACAAACTATTTAAAGGATCGTCCATATTTTTGTTATCATTAATTTTTCTTTACTTTATATACTTGACAAATTCTACATACAAATATAACGTATTATTTATTGGATGATTGATAAATGCAGTATAGTTATAAAAGTTACCTTATTCGAATACCTATAGATTTAAAAAAAAATAATAAAAAAATATCTATATAATAATACAAAAAAAAAACATAAAAAACCGATGTTTGTTTAATTTTATTCTTAAACTTTATTCTTTATTCGTATGTATTCGTTTCTTTATTCGTAATTCTATCCTACTTGAAACATCATTATAACTTGTACTATGGGTTACATGTTACATCTAGGAAAATTCTTTATTATCACCCCGTCTCATGCGAGACACTTGGGTTCGTCTTTAAATGGTATGTTATGCTGTTGACCTCTATTTACCTTTCTTTTTAATTTAATTTTAGTTTCTCTTAGTAAAGCTGTAAGCCTTAGTATAGTTAGCTTTTTTTATTTGCAAACACTACAAGCGCCCATGAGGTGACTACTATTGTCACTAAACGGCGCTCTATTAGTTGTCATTATTATTATGTGTACCTATTAATTAAAGTGATGTGTAATGCTGATATACAAATAATGCACTTAAAAAAACTACATACCCAAATATTTAGTTTTTTTTTCGTTTGTATGACATTGTTCGGACAGACGTACCACAGTAGTTAAGGGTTACAATAAAAAACGAGTCGAAAAGTCTTACCTCAGGGGTCGGCATGGAAACAGACTTACATCCTAATATTTTAGGGGTGGGGGTGGGAGAAAGCACATCTAAACTACTATGGCTGCATGACGCGGAGTGGGACCTTATACTTAGGAGTTGGTGAAGCGGCGGATAGTGACTGAGGATAGGGAGAGTTGGAGAAAATTGCTGAGAGAAGTCACAACCAGTAGGTTTGTACGGATGCGCCACAGTTTTTTATATACTTAAACTGCTGTATTTTTTAATGGTAAAAATTTTACTTTATTCCAATATTATACGTGTACTTATATTTTTTTATAACCAAGGTATGGAAAGCGTCGGCGTTTAGTGTCGAGACGAAATGTTATCTTACTGATGCTTGTGTGTGTTGTCCATTCTTCTTTATTGGTGTGAGTCCTGGCACCTTACCTAGGAAGCCCAGGCAAAAAGTTGTCGCATTTGAAGCAATGTGCCTTAGAAGATTATTGGTTATTATAGGTTGTACCACCGAGGCCCATCACTTCCAGAATTGTGGAGTGGAGGTGGACTTGTGTTATGGATGCCGAATGACAGTTGGCCAAGGAACGTTTTTTTTTCCCACCAGGGTCCCAAAAACGAGAAAGAACCTCTCATACCGTATTCCGCTCCTACGAAACAGAGATGAGAATTTGGTCATGCTGTGGGAGTAGGTCATAACATTGCGAAAGATCGAGCACAGTGAAAAGCTTATGTTGTTCGGTATTTTACCGAACTATAGAATGTTCGGTGTTTTTGTCATTCTTCCTGGATACCAAATTTTCGGAATCTAATGACCTTTTTTTTGGTGAACTTTCATCTTATCGGATACCAAGTGGGAACACTGGTTCGGAATTTTTTGGAAAAAAATTGGCAACCCTGGTTGCCACCCTATGCCCTTAATGCAGTTTAAAGGGAGAATTATTTAAATAATATAATATGATTGTGTGAACACAAATACACTCCTTGACTCTTTCACAGTAAGCTTGTGTTCTGAAAGAGGAAGATGGTCGGCACCTGGGATTGAACCCACACCTCCGAAAGCGGTCTACCAACCACTTGATTATGAACGTTGTGTGTTAGATTGATTCTCCTTTTGATTTTGTAACGTGCTTCCGAGTGATCATGCTAAACCTTTATATGTTCGAGAAGTATCTTAGTCAACTTTCATATTCCGGATACCAATTATTCAGAATGACCTTTTTTAAGTTTGTATTTGGGTAAATTTTTTATTACAAAGGTGGCAACACTGATGTACCTTATAATTACTGATAAAAAATAAAGGATGAAATTTTTTAAATATCCAGTTAAAAAATTGAAAATAATATCTAAATATTTTTTTTTTTAAATGAATCTGTGCTCACTCAAAGTGAACGCAAATACACTCTTTGACTCTTTCACAGTAAGCTACTTAAAGCTTGTGTCCTGAAAGAGGAAGATGGTCGGCACCTGGGATCGAACCACGACGTCCGCAGTACGAAAGCCGGCGTTGTAACTGCTGGGTCACCAACCACTTCAAAATTACTAGAGCAGAGCTTGTAAGCAACGCAGCGATAAACAATATTGAGCAATAATGATGAACGAGTGGCAGAAAATAAATAAAATTGAATCTTATTGCTATTTTTAATTTGTAGTTAATTTTTTTATTACTCTTTTTTATTGTGATATTGTATTGATTATTTTTATAATATTGTTACACTCCTAACTACTATGAAATTACTAACTATTAGAAATCCATTTGTTTATTGTTATTATTTGGAGGATGGATGTTAATGTTAATAATAATTGTTATGAAATGTGTACCTGATACTAATTGTTAACCATATTTATAACCATTTCTGTAAAAGACTTTAGCTGTTGATCTGCTAAATAAGTAGTTTTATAACACAAACCTTTTCTTATTGGCATGTTCGCAGCGTCCACAGAAAGACCAAGATTAATTAACAATCATAAGGACTGCATTATTTGGCATACGCATGAACGCATGTGAGGCAATAACAGTGATAGGACAGCTGAGACGCAGGACATGTTTGAAAGAATTATAGTGCTCAAGACGGATTTTGTGGACCCGTGAAAGATGGAGAAAATTGGCACATCCGGCACAATTACTAATTTCAAGCCCACAATATTTTTCATATTTTTGTTTTGAATACTACTCATATTAAAAAAACTTATATTAGAATGGATGTGTATCAAAATACTTAATGCATTGTCAGCTGAAACTGAGCTATTCTAAAAGCTTCAAATGTCTAAATTCTAGGTATATGCTGATTGTTATACCTACCCAGAAAGTTCTTCGCTGGACATTTATAATAATTTGTATTGAAATAAAGTATTTTATTACATAAAAGACTGTTTTACTTAGATAATACACATTCCAACATATTTATATAATTATTCAAATAAATTAAATTCATCATAATGAATTTTTGCTATGTAAATAAACAAATCTTACCTACAAAATATGTATTAAATTGTATAAGTTCAGATGATATAAAGAAGTACACATTCCTGAATTTATTACTTATTATTATTGATTGAATGCCTGTGAGAAGGAACCCAGATTTCCCTATTATGAATTTCATTATTGTCAATAAAACAGTAATTTTGTAAGAATAAAATAATCTATAAATTTGCTGCAAACTCCTTCAACATACAATAATTTTGTCAAGTTCTTGTTCGTTATGGGTCACTAGGTTTATAATACATATTCCATCTCCAGTCACATTTTCAAAACTGCCACAGCACATGTCCGAGAATCTGGGCTCTTACTTTACGGTCAATACCTTCAACTGTGCCTACGAACTACAATTATTGTTATAAGAAGAGTTATATTATGTAAGATGTTCATTTACGTGCATTTAATCTAGATGATTGGCAAATCTTAATAGTAGGTATGTATTTGTATAGTCACATTGGCAAAACTTAATACTTCACTCTTTTCCACTGACTTTCCTTAATTCCAAGTTCGTGTCTGTAGCAGCAAGTTTTGTTCAATTAAATAAACAACAGCAGGTTTCTCATTCTAAAATATTTTCAGAAGAAAACAAGATAATGCTATGCAATGATTTTATTCATTATTAAAATAAATTAAGTGGCTAGAAAAAATACTAATGTACTCTGTGCACACAGACAAGGAATGTAACTATACAATACTATATATATATCTGCTCGGCTGATGTGTGGATGGGTATCTCAACACAGCAATCTATTCTGCAATTCTTCATCGGGTCCTGAGAAAGAAGTGAAATTTATAATTAATATGTAAAGCTTTTTCAATATAAAACTATAAGGAGAGGTAAGTATGCATGGTTATGAAGGGAAAATTATTGAAAATCACAAAACTAAATACCTATGCCAATTATTCAGAATATTATGTCAAATGTAGGTATAGTAGTGGAGAGGAAAGAAATAAATTTTCAAAGATACCTGTTGTGTTTGAGAGGTATTTTTCGGCACGATTTTCATATCTTTTCCATATAGCTCTCTCCAGCAAAAGAACTGTTAAAAATAGTCTTTCCACTCCTGCATCAGACACTAGAAGAATATCCAAAATACACAAATTTTTTATTATATACCTATTTACAATGGAATGAATATTCATTCGAAAAGAGTGTGTGTGTTAATGTGTTTGTGTATACCTATAAGAGTCCATGCAGAATGGGCTTAGCCATTATACATCTTGTTGTAGGTCGTGGTGGTGGTGGAAAATAATGTGTACGTCGTGTCTTGTGTGGGCTCTGGGGGCCCTTGCTTCTTTTAATTTATGATGAGTTGATTTGACCTGCGTCTTCCTTCACCCCTCGGGACGACTGCCATCATCCTGCCCAACAACATTCAGCCGGCGCACGCTGATACGCGCTTTTAAATTAGTTATATACTATCGCGACTTTATGCTTTATAATACCTTTCATTAACCTAGAAGGGAACAAGTTAATGTTATTAAATTGTGCAGGATCTGCTCCTGAAACATAGCAAACAGATTAGCACTTACGCTAAGGGGGTTATTGTCTGCCTGGGGCTCCGATCGTTCTTCGCGCAGCTATCGACAGGCGTGGATGTATCATATGAGAAGCCTATGCTTCGGCGTAGGATGTTTGTACCTGAAGGTAGTTCATCTATTGTGTACTGACCGAGATTCCTATAACCACCTTAATTCATCTTAGGTTCTTTTTCTTTCGGGTTTCAAACCCAAGATTGGCTGTCCCAAGCATTTTGATTCCCTCTCTCCACTCGCCTCTGTCACACGCCATCCTCTTCATATCCCGATAGCCACTACATCGCATGTCGCCGATCACCTGCTCTATGTAGCTCTTAAAGGATAAATTAAGTAAAAATTACATATTGTGATAAATTATTTTTGAACTTACTGAAAATGTTTTTTTTTGGTGGCACGATTTTATTTTTAAATGCGTTGTCTACCGCCGGTCGAAACATCATAGATATAGTACTATTGGATCGGTAATCTATGCAACTTTGGGGTATCATGATAAAAATAGCTGACTAGCTGCAAAAGTCGGAGGTTTTGTTTGCTAGAAGTCTGTATAAAACGTTTTGATTATCATATATTTTCGTGATTTGTATTTATTTGGTGTCTACGTGAAAAACTGAACATGGTTAAATCGTGTTGTGCGTAAAATTGTACTCATTTTTTATTTATACAAAAAATTTTAATGAAAAGAAAATAAATATACTGGATGATAATTTTCAAAAGAAATGATTTCCAAGGTATATATTGCAAGGAACACCAGTGTAAAAAATAATTATAACGCAATTAGCTACTAAATATAATGTTTTCTTTCAAAGAAAAAGTATGGAAAATAGAGGTTCATAAATATTGTCCTAAAAATGTGTATTCTGTATTATTCGCTATAGGAGACAAAATGCACAACAAAACATGTCCATTCATCACAAACAAACAGAATTTTTTTAAGGAGAGTATATTGTAATCGGAGAATTTTGCTCTAAACAAATAATACAAAGAATTCCCCCTTGCCGCTAGTCACGTGACCTTCCATACAAACAGTGTTGTCGCGGTTGACTGTATGTTTGACAGCTAGTCCGATGCGAAATATTTGGACGCGTTTCTGCGACTAGGCAACACTGATACCGCCAGATACGTGAATAAAAATCTATGGAAACGTCATATGAAATGACCATGGAAATGACAGTATCCAAATCCATAGAAACGCCAAACGTCATAAGAAATGACAGTTGTGGATAATTCGAATAGAAATGTTCACGACGCTAAAACTCATTTTTACCCAAAAATGTATCCTTATCAACATAATGAAGCACTAATGCATTCAGTTGATCTCATCGAAGCAGTTAACTTTATTTAGAGAAACAGGAAAGAATTCATATTTCGAAATTGTACTAGGTGAGTAATCTAGGAACCACTTCATGTTCATGGATAGCCAGTGATAAAATAAATCCAAATTTAGCATCCTTAACGCAAACACGTCGAAGATTGCACCATAACACATCCTGGAGTACTGGTAGGAATCTTTCCTGGTCGTTCTTTAAGTTTGCATATTGTGGTATCCGCCATGTACAAACCGATCACAATTAATGGGATGAACGCTTGTAACTTTTAATTTTATTGAGGGCACTAGATGAGAAAAAAATCATAATTTGAAAAGTTTTTCATTCATTACTGCGGACGACAGCCAATTATGTTATTAACTTTGACACGAGATCACAAGCATAGAGTATGGAGTATTTAACACAGATTGCTAAACCACAAACAAACTTTGCCGGCGTTCTCTGTGTCCGTGTACCCAGCGCAAATTTAAGCGGGCAACGGTTTCTTGCAACCGGAAACCCGCCACCTGCTTTCTACGTGTTCTCAGCCTTTGCTTGGAACGGCTATGGGTGGGAGTTCGATTCCTGCCGGGGCATGGCTTGTTTTTCGTAATTTTTGATAGGTATGTAAATTTCGGGTATTTTAAATTTGACCATCTAATTGAGAACATTGTTAACGTAGGTAATCACACGAATTCAAGACATTCTTCTTCCTTTTCTTTTACTAAGCCTGTTATGTTCCTATTCTGTTAAGTACGTCTCATGTGACGTGGGCTCATAATAGTAATTATTATCCTTTCATCCTTTGGGTGATCGCCCTGGAGGTCTACGAAATTGAGGAATGCCGTCTCTAGACGCCCTTACAGCAATTGTGTTCGTCTTCATTAAAGTCATGCTAGTTCCAGAACTTTCTTCTTTGTCGTCCCGATCTGACAATATCTTCAATTCGCATACTCTGGATTTCTATATTCCGTACCTAGGTTCTCTATCTCGAAGACCAGAGAAATTCCGAGTATTTCCATTTCGCTTGTATAAGAAGAAGATTTTTGTCACGAGACTATGCATTAAGCACACTAAGCATATTGACAGAAACTAATCGATATAAGAATAATAATAAGGCTGAACGAAAAGTTGTGTGCAAGCATGATCCACCGAAAATGTCAACGGGAAACGCGCCTATCATAACAATGTTAATAATTTGAGAATTAATATTTTATTAATAATTAATAAGAATTAATAATTTAAGAAGTGGTTGGTGACCCAGCGGTTACAACGTCGGCTTTCGTACTGCGGAAGTCGTGGTTCGATCCCAGGTGCCGACCATCTTCCTCTTTCACAACACAAGCTTTCGGTAGCTTACTGTGAAAGAGTCAAGGAGTGTATTTGTGTTCACTTTGAGTGAGCACAGATTCATTTTATAAAGAAAAAAAAATTACCTATTAGTAATTCGTAAGACGACGCCATTTCAAGGCATCAAATTGGTGCATGAACAAGATGGCGCTCCTATTCACGAATAAAAGCAGATTTCCAACTTATTGTATGTAGATAGTAAATATGAGAATGTTATTCTGATAAGCATGATCGAGGTCTATGGGAGGAATTAGCCACCGAAAGAGGGCCTTCCGTGTCAAACGAACCTTCTTGCCAAAATTCAGGCAAAAATAAAACTCCAAAGGTCTGAGACTGGCCCAATTTCTATGCGACCTCACGCCTCGAACAGGTACCAAAAAGTGGCCAAAATTCATAGACATATAGCAATTCGCGACGTGTGTTTGACATGTGAAAACAATACAGGAGGTACATGCTGCAAGCTGCAATACAATAAGCCCAATGGCACACAGAGATCACAAATGTTCAAAACAATGCCGTAACGCATCGGTCACATATTTCTCAGCCAAAACCACATCGAGCAACCTGCTCACAAGCATGCTTGGTGGGGCAACCAAGCAACAAACAAAACACTACGTCGAAACATAATATATCTGTGCCCGATAATCGTCCTGGGTAGCTGCCAGCGACGGAACAAAATACACTCTAATAAAAATATGTCAACTCACCCGAAATTCCGCATACCTTCAAATATTTAACACAATGCACAAAGAGAAAATAAACACGTCACATTCACACATATGAGGTATGGTGTATCACTTGTTCCCGCTCCAACCTCATACCACGCCACCCCGGATTGGGAAATCTTCAATACATAATAAACCATAATTAAACGGAAGGTTTAATTTAAAAAAACGCGGGACTCTAAACAATAAAAACTCTAAATATGTGACACACCATAACTCAATCGTCAAGCACTTCCAAATTACTACAGAAACTATAAAACGCGACGAAAATTATAAATTGATTAACAAGGACACAAAGTTGCGATAAACTATGGAGAGACGTTTTCTGAACGAGACCTGATATTGAACTGAAGTAAAAAAAAATCAAAGCATTCATCTCAAAACAGGAGAATTTACCTTCTATACTAATCGCTGTAGACAACTCGTGTAAGATAAAAATGCAGATGTGGATATACGTACCTACTTACATACATACATACAACTCCCTTTTACACCCCACTTAGGGGCATAGGGAGGCAACATGAGCTCTCCATTGCGCTCGATCTTGCGCAATGTTTATGACCTCCTCCCACACCATGTTCAAATCCCTCAGCTCTGCTTCGAAGAAGCGGAACACAGTGTGAGAGGGTCTTCCTCGTCTTCGGGACCCTGATGGGAGGAAGAACGCTCTCCTCGGCCAACTGTCATTCGGCATCCTTAACACATGTCCCAGCCAAGTCCATATCCTCCCCAATGGTAGAGGTGATGGGCTCACGCTGGGTGTGCCGGCGTATAGCGTCGTTCGTGATGCGGTGGTACCATCTTACGCCCAGAATTCTTCTGAGGCACTTCATTTCAAAAGCTGAGACTTTTTGTGACTGCATGGGCTTTGGTCAGGTGCCAGGACTCACACCCATATAAGAGAATGGGCAACACACACGCATCAAACAGTTTACATTTCGTCTCGACACTAAACGCCGATGCTTTCCAAATCTTGGTCATGGTACCTACTTACCTGCTTCTAATAAAGTCAATACGAGCTATATGTGATTAATGTAACATGTTTTATCCTATATAATTTCTTGTGTTTGCTTTCAGTTACTTCAAATCGGACCTGCGATATAAAAATGGATCTTAATTTCCCTTGGTCAAGGCATCAGTGTTTGATATTTACAGTGGGAGTGACAAAACAGAATGGGCTCTGCAAACATTGTTTAAAACAGATGCATTGGTCGAAATTATATTGGTTATATACAAATTCAATATTCATAGTTAGGACAGGGCAACGTCTGTCGGTTAAGCTATAGATAGGTTATTTTTAATTGCTGTTTTTTATTCTCATTATTTCTGTATAAGTAATAACTTAAGTACTTACTTATTTTTTTGTGCCACGCCGATCCTACAAAATAAATAGGCACTTAGTGAAAAAAAGCTTCCGATAGAAAACCTTGCGGACTATATCGCAGATACTGAGGAACAGCACTTTTATTTGCATAAAATAATAATTATTGTGGAATGCTATGCTAGAGTTGACACTTATAGAGTACCTATCGCTTGTTGGATCACAATGATCACATAATATGAACCGCCAAGGGAACAAACGACTAATATATCCTTAACTGACTTACATAATATGTTGAATTTCGTCTGTAAAGGTTGTGTGATCCGTAGGTAATCGACGTAAAAATAATAAGATAATCATAGGTTGAGCAGCTTCGAGGTGGCATGACCTGATAAATAACTAACAGAGGGAGACCTGTACTACCATGCCAGGACCTCTTCGAGTATCCAGTATCCACCTTTTCCATCAGCAAGAGTTGAAGGATTTCATACCTATTTATATCTGTAGCGTTTATTTGATAAGGAATTAAATTAGATTCAACTAAGAAGGTAGGCTACATAAAACAAGCGTGTTAAATTGGAAATGTTTATTAAATAATATGATAAGTTTGGGATGAACAAATCACAATAATGAACCCGCTACTAATACGCGTCGTATAAACAAGAAAACGCGGGAAGTTGTGGAGCTTGTAAAACATGCAGTTGTATGTACGACTACATGTAAAAACACTAGCGCACAGAAAACATTGGCGCCAGTGAGTAATCCACGTACCAGGCGACATGCCGGTAACGTAGGAATCTACAATTTACTATGTAGGTAATTACCTACTTACATACTTATGTTATGTAAGTAGCCACCTACATATCCACCAAGTGCCCCAAACAGGATATTTTTCGCATATTATTTTTTTTGTACCTTACTCTTTGCAGCCGTTGACTTGCTAAATGTCGGTGACTAAATCTGTCCACGGTATATCAAATTAACCCCCTAATATCCAATGGGAGGGGGACGTCCTTGTTCAGCAGTGGACAAAGTACAATTAAAAGAAATTCGAAGGTATAAGAACGTATTTTCTATTTAGATATTATTTTTGACCAAACCAAAAGCGCCCTTATCAAAGAAGATGAATTTTTGGGATAAAAATGGTCTGTGTCGAATCACTATACATTGCATAAAGCACTTAGGCCTAAATATATTTTTTTATCTTTAACTATAGGTAGGTACCTAAGTAGGTATTACTTTTATTTGAAAAAACTAAATGAAATGAAACACCTTATTTTTTTTTTAAATATGACAATAAAAATCACAATAATTAGGTATTATTGTAGAATATCCATTGTATTAAGATGTACCTATCTACCTATAGGTACCTATAGTTACTGTATACCTATTAGGCTCATGTAGAGCACGCGCATTCGGTTGTTATCATATTTTTAAAAGTAGGGTTCCACATCAAAGGGAGCTCTATGTATAAAAAGGGTAGATTAGTTCACTCGTCTGTCAACACAATAGGCATACGTATAAAGATGTGACAGTGCCCACTGCCCAGTTTTGTATAAAAACGAAATACGTATAGGTACGTTACATACATACATGCTGTGTAACTGTTTTAATAATTATTATTCATATATTATGTAGATTATAGTAGACTGTTGGAAGTTTTAGTTTGATGCTGGCGTTCCGTTTATAGACTGTGTTTTAATACAATATTACTATACTCTATGAGACTGTGCGTCGTACGATTATATATTATTTTCATACAAGTTTACATAATATTAAATCAAAATAGCGTCATATAAATAAGTTTTAGGTTAGGAAATTTGTGTTGTTTTGACGTTTCTCCATCGGTGTTCGATTTTCAATTTTTGTTCTACACACACGTCATAGATTTTCGTGGTTCGTTTGTTTATTTTTCAAATTTTCAAAAATGGAAGAAGAGAAAAAAACAGATAAAAGAAAAGCAGAGACTTTGATAAATTTGGACAATATTTTAAAAGAATTGGGACAGTTCGGCAAATACCAATTGTTTAATTACATGTTGATTTCGATTCCGGTGCTATTTGCAGCTTGTAATAATGGAAATTACATATTTACAGCGATAGATTTGCATTACAGGTAAGCTATTCATATTCATTTATCTTTTTTAACTTTATTTTTACTATTTTAAGTCAGAATAGATCTGATTCGTACCATATTTTGATATCAGTTTTAGATGGAAAATGCTTTTCCAAGAAGTTTTTCTACTACGCATGCGCAATAAATGCATAAGTGTCAGTTTTTATTCTAGTCTTTTTCTATAATCAGTCATCTTTTATCAATTTCATTTGCTTTTAACTACGAAAAATATTAATTTATTTAAAATATACATCCTCTAAGATATCCACTGATTTAAAATAAAATAATAATATATAGGTATACTTAACTTCCATACTTTCTCAAATAATTTCCGCATACTAGGTAGGTATACTCGACTGTACCTACATGCAACTACTTCGCTAAAATTGAATACCAAATCCAAAAATAAAACAGTCCACGTGTTTCCAACGCACACATTATTGGAATAGGCAACATGCTAATGATTTACTGTTTATTTTTGTTTTTAAACTAAATCATATTATCAAAATTTACTTTGAATAGAAACATTTATTTAAACAGAATAATCTATATGTACCTTATCGGCTAATTTCGAAACTTTTAAAATGTTTTATTTGAATTAAGTACCTACATAAATATTGTGTCGAATGAATGCAGTAGAAAATCAATTATTTTCTAGTATATACCTAATCGATTTATTAAGGGTTTTTACCAGTAAAAATATGCTCGGCTGAACAGCCGATAATCATCTATGTAAAGAAACACTGTAGTTATATACCTATACTTACTATGTATTGTCATTGACCTCTTGTACTTAATAATTATTATTGTAGATACATCTTTGGTAGTTTAGATTGTAATGAGTAGTTACTATCAGCTAGTATCGTCTATAAATATATTTCTCTAATAAATAAATAGCAATATATAATATGAATTATATAGGTTTTTGAAAGAAGATACGATACAATCAAATATTTAAAAAAAACAATGTCAATCTATTTTTCCTTGGGTTCTATTTTCAAATATAATGACAATTTTTATTTTGTTACATTCTAATTTCAAATACTGCATCTAACGGTTTAAATTTCGTGCAACAATTATTAAATACTTAACAACTGTTTTTTTTCTTATGTTTTTCAAACCTTCAAACCACGAAGTTTAGATTTTCTAACCAAGAAAGTTACGTCAAATTTTTATTTTATTTACTTAACCTACATTGCATAGTAAATGCGGGAATTTATTCTCAATAAAAAAATAGTATCGTACGATCGGCTGGTGCCAACCAACCAGATGAATGTATGCGCAGTAATTATCATAATCATACAATATTTCTATCTCGTTCTTTCTTTTGAAGAGTTACGAACTACCGTCCCCTCTCTCTTTCATACGACTTGCATTATCACATGAGACAGAAATGTCGTTATATGTAAGTGAGGTGGGTATCGTATGTATTATAGTTATCGTATTCAATCGAACTTACAAAAGTAGTGAGTTATTATTGATGATAATAATAATAATAAGTCTGCACTTTAGTCTATGGTTTTATGCACTGAATGCACTTATAATATTTCATACTGCATAATAATATTATTAGAATTTTCAGGAATATTAACGACCTTTACAATGAGTAGGTATATGTCATAATGGCAGACACCTTGAATCAAATAAAAAAAAAACAAACTCAGAAATTTGATTTAAACCTTCAATCGTTTATAGAATTTCCAGCTAATAAAGATTTTGGATGAAATTTTAAGTATGCGTACTGTTTCGTATTCATAGTACCTAATTCCTAACATTGTCCAACCTACCCTTTCGTATGGTCGCACCTGCGACAATTTTCAATGTGTTAAGACAATCTATGTGTCAAAAGTCAATCAGTACATTACAAGCTCCCGTGGGGTAATTACATCGTCGTTGAAACTGACATCAAGTGAATTCAGCGAGTTACGTTTACGTGTGTTTTAAGGACATAAAAGGACAGCCAGTAAAACAAGGTAGGTGCGATCCTTATTCCCATCTACCCCTTTACGAAACATCATTTGGTCCATTCGAGCCGGATTGTCCTTTTACTTCCTTAATTCCGAATACGAAATATCAGGATCGTATCTTGGGTATTTTTGTGTCAATTTACATTTATTTTTTATACATATAGCCTGCAAGCAAATTGTCTCATTTATTTCTTATAATTTTTTTTTTGTTATAAGATTTATTATTTTCATAAATTGATTTAATTTGCGTAGGTACGTACAATAACTTTGTTGTAACAAAGTGTATTGTCGCGCGGTGGGTATTCCGTGAAAGATATAATCTTGTCTCTGGTCTGTGCGTTGTTGGTGCGTTGTCTTCCTTTATCTAGGGCAGGTACCTGCGCGATTTGACATTTCATTTTTGACATTGACATTGTTTTGTTTACATTTACGTTTTTACAATGGCCAAAGTAATTAAACATAATTTGGCGCTTTTGAACATTCAAAGCTTATTTGATTTTGCTAAGGAGGCACAGCAAAACGGCGAAGAGGCATCATTGCTTAAGTTTACGATCCGATTTGCTGACATAGATAAAATAAAAGAAGAATTTGTTGAGTGTCATGTTTCAATCCAGTCTATCTCTCGAGGAGATTTTGACTCTGAGGGGCATGCACTTAAATATAAACAATTCATGGAGACATATTATAGCATTAAGGAAATATATAATAAATTGTGTCCAGCAGTGGTTACCAAAGTTATCAAAACAGAAAGCCAAGCTTCGACCACGATTGCATTGCCTCAAATTGTGTTGCCAAGTTTCAGTGGTTCCTATGCGGAATACACTAATTTCATTTCTATATTTAATACGTTGGTGCATCAAAATGCAACATTAAACGGTATTCAAAAGTTGCACTATCTTTTCTCTTGTTTATCGGGTGATGCACTACGAGTTATTCGACATCTTGCAATATCAGAAGAAAATTATCAAGTGGCCTATAATTTAATTAATGAAAGATTTTCTAATGTAAGGCTGATTGCTGACAATCATTTGTGCAATTTACTTTCGTTAAAACCGGTAGACAATGCCTCGCACTTGCGACTTTTTGTTGACACTCTTAAGGAGAACACGCAAGCATTAATGTCATTAAAGATAAATATCGACCAGTGGGATTTCATATTGATTCACATTTTTTCTAGAAAATTGTCTCCTGATTTACGTAATCGATTTGAACATCAGTTGTCTAAGAACAAGTTACCCAAATTTTCAGAATTTTTATTATTTTTAGAAAACCAATGCCATGTGTTGGAAGTAACATCTGTGAAATTTACAAGGGAAAAACCTGTAAAAGGGGTTTTTCATTCAACCGTAACATCTACAAATAAATTTTGCTGTCATTTTTGTAAAGAGCAATCACATGTCATTTTTGGATGTGAAAAGTTTAAAAATTTGACAGTTACCGATCGTCGTGAATTTACAAAAAAGAATCGATTGTGTTATTCGTGTTTGAAATCCCATGATATAAAAAATTGCAAGAGTTCAGGTAGATGTAAATTATGCAGTTCTAGCAGACACAATACTTTGTTGCATCTGGAACAGCATCGGGGTCCTCAATCTGAAGCGGAATTACGCGTTCCCCAGACTTTGAGTGAGGTTCATTCTGGTACTGTTTCAGGACTTACGACTGTTTTATTGGCCACTGCGCGGATCCCTATTAGGGATGCCTTTGGCAATTTTCATGTATTAAGGTGTCTTCTCGACAGTGGATCTATGTCATCGTTTATTACGGAAGAGTGTGTCAGACGTCTGTCACTGAAACGGGACAGGATGCACATACCAGTTACATCATTGGGAGGCAACGCTGCCCCTGATATTCGTGGATCCACTCTTATTACGTTGAAGTCACGTTCTGGTGACTTGCTTTCAACTACAGCCTTGATATTGCAACGCCTTACGAATAATCTACCAAGTACCAGTGTGCCACATTATATTGTAAATGCGTATAAGAACTTATCGCTAGCTGACGAGTATTTTTATGAGCCTGCCAAAATAGACATACTGTTGGGTGCGGACTTATACACTAGTCTGCTGGACGGCTCATCTGTACAGTTTTCTGAAGGTATACCAACTGCTTTAGGTACAGTATTCGGTTACGTTATAAGCGGTCCATATGGCAGGGCAGCCCCTGCATTATATAGCAACCTTAGTATTTGTTCTTTTCATAATGACGTGTCGTTAGATAAACTTGTTGAAAAATTTTGGCATTCAGAAAATCTTCCTGAAATACATATTTCAAGTCCGGAAGATGATGAGTGTGAAGAATTTTTTATGCGGACTCTTGAGAGGTTGCAAAGCGGAAGATTTATGGCAAGATTGCCATTTAAGAAAATTCACCCCCCGCTGGGTGATTCATATAACACTGCGTTGAGAAGATTTTTGAATTTGGAAAAACGTTTCTCACAAAATGAAGATCTCAAGCATGAATATCGTAAGTTTATGAGTGAGTACTTGGCACTGGGACACATGACACCTTATACAGGTGTGACCCAGCCAGGTAAACACTTTTATATTCCGCATCATCCTGTATTTAAAACAACAAACCAAGTAAAAAAAATACGAGTCGTCTTTGACGCAAGCGCCAAAACATCTACATCGGTATCTCTTAATGATTGTATTTATTCGGGTCCCAAATTACATAAAGACATTTCGAATATTATTACGAATTTCCGTCTTCATTCGGTTGCATTCACCTGTGACATTAAAATGATGTTTCGCCAGATAGCAATGAATCCTGAAGATCAACCATATCAGTTGATACTTTGGAGAGATTCCCCTGAAGAATCTATTGGTCACTATGCGCTCTGCACAGTTACGTATGGCGTGACGTCATCGCCATATACCTCCATGAGGGTACTGAATGAACTTGCGAGAATCGGTAAAAATCAATTTCCTGAAGCATCTAGGGTTTTAAGCTCTCAAATATTTGTTGATGACATCATCACTACAGCTCCCAGCGTGCGGGATGCTATTTTACTAAAGCAAGAACTGATATCGTTGCTTGCTATGGGAGGTTTCGAGCTGCGCAAGTGGTCGTCGAATGATAAGCGGCTACTTGAGGATTTACCAGCTGAGCACTGTGAAATGTCACGTTCATTTGATGCAGCAGATTCAAATATTAAGATATTGGGGGTTCAGTGGAACCCAGTTAATGATTGTTTTAGTTATAGTGTCAGTTTACCTGAGAATACCCTGTGTACCAAAAGGTCAATCCTATCTACCATTGCGCGTATTTTCGATCCATTGGGTTGGATTTCTCCTATTACATTCAAGGCGAAATTAATTATACAAAAGTTATGGTTGCTTCATACTTCTTGGGATGAACAACCTCCTCATGATATTGTCCAAGAATGGCAATGTTTTAAGAATGAGTTGAACATTATCGAAAAATTTACAATTCCGAGAAAATTATTTGATGAAAATGTATCGGAAATTTCTATAAACGGTTTTTGCGATGGTTCACTATGCGGATATACCGCAGTTGTGTATCTTAGAACTGTCGATTTACGAGGTAAAACTGAAATTCATTTATTGGCAGCTAAGTCAAAGGTTGCTCCTGTACGTACTGTATTAACTGTCCCTAAACTTGAATTAAATGGTGCGCTTCTTTTGACCCGTTTAATTGAGTGTTGTGTGTTGTCGTTTGGGGACAAACTTAAATTTGATAATGTTACTTGTTGGTCAGACTCAACAATATGTCTTGCGTGGCTTCAAACGTCACCTCATTTATTGAAAATTTACGAAGGAAACCATGTTTCTCAAATTTTAAATTCTAAGGTTGATATTACCTGGAGGTACGTACCCTCTAAGTTGAATTGTGCTGACATTTCCTCAAGAGGTGCTTTTCCCTCAGATTTGTTAAATTTTGATTTATGGTGGAGTCCACCATGGCTAAAGGAGTCTTCTGATATTTGGCCGTGCCAAAAGAAACATCCTTTAGACTTGAAAAATCTCCCTGGTCTCCGTGATACCAAGGCGACTTCTCTATACATTAATGTAAATAATTCCACATGTATTAGGTTTAGTTCTTTAAAACGTTACGATAGTATACCCATCTCAAGGCTAAATCGTTATCAGCTCATTAAGTCTTTTTCGCAGTCTTTCTGGTCAAGGTGGCAACGAGAGTATTTACATACTCTACAACAACGGTCCAAGTGGCTCAAGGCCACAGTTCCTCCAAAAATCGGAGAACTTGTCCTGGTACGTGAGGACAACGTACCAACATTGCAATGGCGAGTGGGAGGAGTAACAAAGCTTGTTTCATCTCGAGATGGAGTCACTCGTGTGGTTGAGCTAAAGACTCCAACTGGTGTCCTGATGAGGCCAGTTTCGAAGCTGTGCCCACTTCCTCATCAGGATGGCTAGATGTAGTAATGATCTTTTGTTTATTTTATTTTAAATTCTTTATTTTTCTTTGTTTTTCTTTATTTTTTTTGAGACATTTGCTTTGCTTGCTCTATGTGTTTTGGTTTAAGTTTGCAATCCGTTTGGGATTTTTATTTTTTGCTTTGTTAAAGAGTCTTGGTATACATACCAGGCCTCTTCGGGGGGAGGATGTTTCGTATTCATAGTACCTAATTCCTAACATTGTCCAACCTACCCTTTCGTATGGTCGCACCTGCGACAATTTTCAATGTGTTAAGACAATCTATGTGTCAAAAGTCAATCAGTATGCTAGTAGCCCCCGTGGGGACCGCATATATTTTCGTACTGTCGTTGAAACTGACATCAAGTGAATTCAGCGAGTTACGTTTACGTGTGTTTTAAGGACATAAAAGGACAGCCAGTAAAACAAGGTAGGTGCGATCCTTATTCCCATCTACCCCTTTACGAAACACGTACCTATTAATAGATATTTTTATTTTTTATTTAATACAATATACCTACGGCGAAAAACGCCTATTACATGTTAAAAAATAAATCAAACACAATACACAAGCTGGAAATCTCCCAAAAATTTACACGATACAAGCATATTCCTCAAAACTTAAATTAAAGTATAAATCACAACAAAAACTATAAGTAACACTAATCAAATTTTAAATTTTTGGTGTGATGGATACATGACTAATGGAAGGGGCATATAAAATGAAATAATTAAAAGCAAAATGTATGTACAAAACGTCATATAAATAATATATGTGCATAAATAAAAATAATATTAATCGATTTTCATCTTTAATTATTCCACGGATATCTTAAACATGCGTGTTAAATCATCAAAATCTCTTTTAATCCTATATCTATCGTATGACTGCCAACGAATTTCTACACTGATAATACAAGTTACAACGGGACCGGGAAATCCGGGGAATCAAACCCACATACGACTTGCAGTACGAAAGTCGGCGACTGAACCGCTAATCTACCAACCACTTCATTCTATCATACCACCTTAATTTATGGCATGTCTTTCTTTGAGCATCCTCGTCTTTATGTATGAAACACACCTTCTCAAATATCCCTTATGACTTTTGATTTTTGTTACAATTTTGATAATGTAGGTAAAAAGTTGATTATTTTGTCTGTACCTGTTCTGTTTTATCCCAACTTGTTCCATTTATAACGATTTTAAATATCCGCATTTACGTTTAATAAATTAAAACTAAGAAAATGCTTGTTTTGAATAATTAAACAGCTCAATAATCTGTCGTTTTTTTTTTCTCAAATTCCCGCCATTAACTATCCTTTAAGCTACTAGTAGCGCATCAACGGAAAATCTCTAAACTAATTGCGTCACTAGTAGCGCTCGTGGGGAAATATTGGAACTAAAGAAAAACATTCACACCACTACATGCATGTCATTATGAGCGTGTGTGAGAGAGAACGTTCGTATACCTATTATTTGGCGGTAAACTTGACATTACTAGGTACTTACAAGAAATCACAATAGAGACGTTTGAAAAACAAACATAGGTACAATAATATTATTAATGCTTTAAATTAATAAAAATAATACACAATTTAATTACCTAATAGATAGAGTATTTTAGCATTTATTTTGTGTATAATACAACGATTTCATGTGTTTGTTATTCATAAAAATAACATTTTTGTACACTTAAGATGTTCAGAAAAGTAGCTATTCATATACCTACATATTCAAACATCGATCATAATAAATGGACTTAATAACTTGTTATGCAATGTGATTGACTTAAATTTATTTAGATCATTTAGGCACACATTGACATAATCAAATAACCATTTTGATCATGTCGAAATCAAAATAGATGCACGCAATCTAATAAAAAATAATGCGTCGTTGTTATAAAAATGCATATCCCCCAGTATGAAGCTAAACATGCACGAGTATCTGTAGTGCTAGGCGGAATAACTTGACGAAACAAATTATCAGTGTGGTAACTAGAGATGGGCATTTTAACGATAGCTGATAAAAATATTAGATAAATAAAAATAAAGCATCTAACGTTAGGTATTAATATTTAACGATATTTATAATTATATTATAATAGTTGAATCAAAATAATAGTCAGGGAAATAATAGCCTACCCCTATTATCATTTTATTTATATTGTAGGTAGGTACACTTATACTTTTTAGTCACAGAACAAATAAATAGTTTTTATAAATAATTTTTCGCGAAATCGGGGCTCTTATGGAAGTAAAAAATGTACCTATGTTTCACACAACAATCTGTATGTAAATGTATTTGGTACCTACTTAATTATTACGAATAGGTATTTTGGTGAATAGATCATTAAAGGCCACGTGGATTTTGACATCAGCCGGGAGGCATAAACATAAACAAAAAGTTTAAGAGTTGGTATGAGTGTGTTTATACATAAACCCATCACTATGACTGACTGGCAAGATTAACAATAATTAGAAGTGGTCGGTAGCTAGGCGGTTTTCGTACTGGAGATGGAGGTCATGGGTTCAATTCCAGGTCCGACCATCTTCCTCTTTCCCGACACAAGCTTTAAGTAGCTTACTGTGAAAGAGTCAAAGAGTGTTTTTGTGAACCAAAATTTTGGGAGATTCGTTTTATTTAAAAAAAAAATAGAGGCTATGTAACGCCCCTGTTACACAGTCCATGTGTAACGCACGTGGCGCTTACAGTTTGACAGTCAGTATCATTGTTGTGTTGATGCAATGTAGTATTGTCATTACTACATTATTGTATCAATCAACACATGACACACAATAATATTATATCAACATTTTTATTTATTTTTATCACAATATAAACGTCAACATTCCCTCCACGTGTTTATTTGAGTATCTACACTCAAAATCGGTTGAAGTTCTAATTATTTTAACGATATTGAATTTGTTCACACAAAATTATTCAAAATGAAATTTGCGTAAACGAAATTAACAAAAGATTCTTATTTTATGTGCAAACCGCAAAGGCGATTTATTATACGATGATTCAGAAAAAATATTACATGATGAAATTAAACAATGGCGCGTTTTTCTCTTTCTTCTTCTTATGGTCGCTCACAATCTGACCTCCAGAGACCGAAGCCATTGGATCGCGTCATCCGTCAGTGCGTGCAAGTTGTTGTGGTCACCCTACAGCGTCCAAAAATCCGTTCTTAGAAAAATAGTGTGGTAGGATGCATTGTAAAAATTTTAGAAAGTTCTGATAGATAAACAAAGGCTCGGGCTTATCCCAGATCACCGATATGGTAAACAACAGAATTCCCGTTAGTTTGAGTGAAGACGAACAGAGGCGTGCACCGGGCTTATGCCGGAAGGCACTCGCCATGGGCGGTTAATTTTTTTTAATACAAAATGTATAGTAGGTTAATAAATTAAAGTGGGTTGGCGATCCATATTAGAGTCACATTACTGTTGGATAAATTACAAATTCAGTACCTTAGCGTTTTGCAATACCTCAGAGTAAATTCACTCACGTTCTGCGTATAGACAAGGAAGGCGCGACCGAATTGAACATGGCCCTGTTCCAGGTTTTAACCAGGCAATATGGATTACAATGCCCTTTTGTTAATTTACTCGGATACTGTAGATAAGGTTTTACATAGTTAACATGGTCTGTTGTTTATGGTTAAATATAAAGGATACACAAAAATTCTCAAGAAATGGGTTTTTAATGCTTCGAAGGAAGGTAGATAATAATATCTTTAGTGCATGCATTTTATGTTGGGCTAATTGAAAAAACCATTGTAATAAAAGTTTGTTATGATTGTAGATTGTATTGTATCCTTAGTATCAAATTATGTACCTATGTAGTTGTAACTATAAATTAACATAAGTAGGTATGTTGTTTAAAATGTGCGTAATAAATTATGGTTTCTAGAATCGTGAAAAGTAATAGACTTAATTTTTTTGATTAAATAATGTGTAGAATTTATAATATGATTTTAGACCGAGAGTTAAATAAATTATATTTAAGACACGTATAAATGATAACACATATGTCTAAGGAGTAATATAAGATATTATAAGACTATTAGATTAATTATTGATTCAGGCACGTTAGTTTAATTACTGATAAGCATCTTAATTAAGAAGGAATATACCTATGTGTAGGTTAAGAATTACCTAAGATAGAATTGATTAATGGCCAAAATTTGTAATAAGATTAATAATAATTAATATTAAGAGAATTATTGAACATGTCTAGTATATAAGATTTCGATGTACAATTATATTTACAAGGTTGTAATTAATTTTAAGAGATAAATTAGCATAACATGATTAGAAGATTGAATTAAGCTTTCAAAAGATTATTACTAAGAGATGTATTAAAGTTAGGTATATGTTCAATGTAGATAAGACTAACATATCGGTTAAGAAAAAATGATGTATAAAGAAAAGATTTATTAATTACTAGGTATATGAAAGATTCATAAAAAAAAACTATGTATAATTATTTCATTATAAGTTGTTCGCGCGTAGACAATTTGTAGCAGTTATAAAAACAATTACCCTGTCTCCCTCGCACACTACATCACAGGCGCCTCCACCAATAAGATCAGCCTTTGACTCCATTTTTTCCCCCTTCCTTGTCCTGACTCCGCCTCTCGGAAGCTTTCTTAAAAATAGCTGTATTGCCAGGCGAGCCCTCATAACACGCTTATACGTAGCTGCACGCATTTAGACTTACACTGCTAACGCTTGCCTGTGTTGTTTTAGAGTTTGACGTAGTATTGACGACAGTATACGTAGAGTTATTGTAAAATAATTAGTTATTCGGTGGAAGTGATTTTGGGTTTATATTGGGAAATAAGCGTAGAGTGGTGTCGGGTATACTGTAATCGCGTAGTGACGTATTAAAGTAAACAAGTAGAGATCAATAGTTATTAGTGCTTGAGTGTGTTTGCTCTTAGTGTTTAAATAAATAATAATTGTTGTGTAGTGATACCTACTGGGATTAATTGGCTGGTTGCAGTAGAGGTTTGAGTATCTTAGTTTACTAACCATACAATTTGTTCATACCCAAGTTCGTATTATATGAGGATTTAAATTTTGCTTGTTTTGTTTTGCTAGTTACACAGTCGTCTGACAATTAAATTAAATTCACTAGAAGAGCCTCTGAAAGGATTACTCAGAGGGGTCAGGGAGGGCATTCCTCACACAATACCTCCCACGGGTTTTAGTATACTAACCGAAGTAGTTTGAAATTTTTCTGTTTGTTTCGCTTATAGGTATTGCATAATATTTTCATGTTTTTTGTCTCCCGAGCCCTATAGGCGTAACAACTTGGCGCCAACGTGTGTTTAGTTATATATTAAGCATTGACGAACTCACCCTGAGACGAGTCTTCAATTTTTATTATTTTTATAGTGATTTTTGTAGAAATTTCGAATATTTGAACACGTGGAGACCACGCGGTTTATACTAGAATCCAATTAGATTTTTCTTTCTATCCGTCAATTGCATTAGTTTAAATCCTATTTTACATCGACAAGTAAAATGATTATTTTCAATTGGTTCGAGTTGTTGCTACGCGTTTGCAAACTTTTTATTTTCGCGGTGGTCACCAGAAATGGGGCTGCATCGGCAGGTTCGTTAGGCGTTGACGAAACGCCACCCATTTCGTCACATGACGATGATGACCACAATGTGCCACCAGCTGACACATTAGAAACGAGGGACAGGATCTTCGATACAAGGCCACAGATTGTTTATGTACGAGATGAAGTTCTCAATGAGAACTTCTTCTTTAGCGGCTTACCTCAGGAATGCCCTAAAGCATTCATTGACGATTGCGAAGAATATTTCGCTTTGCGCAATATAAGGGACTCAGAGAAAGTCAGATTGGCTTCTCTGAAGCTGCGCGGGGACGTTAAAATTTGGTGGTCTAGTCGCGGAAATGGGTTGATTAGATGGTCGGCTTTCAGCTCTCTGTTGTTGCAACGCTATGGTATTGACAATAACAGACTGGCATTGACTGGTCATTTACTCTCCCACAAACAGCAAGATAACGAATCGGGTTCATCATTTTTAAGTAGGAAGACGAAAGTTTACGACCGGGTGTATGGGAATGGTGTTGCGTACTCAGCGGAATTTGCGTTACACTTGCTGAATCTTATGTTACCGCGGTATACAAATACTTTACGTAGAGAATTCACCAAAGATGACATCACGTTTGACAGTTTAGAGAACCGCGTCTCTGAAATTGATTTCCCGACGGAACTGGTATACCCTGTAATAAATAATGAGTCACAACAAGCGACACATCAGCCTCAAAGGCGAACTTCTAGCATTTCATGTTATAACTGCAACGGGCAGCATGTACAGAGAAATTGTCCATTGACTAGGAATAGGAACGATAGGAGTTTTGATAATAGGAATAGCGACGGACAATTCCATAGGCAGGGAAATAATAACAGGGGAAATTTCCAGTCAGATAGGCAAGGAGATAATAATTATTATCAGTCAGGTAACTTTAGAAACTCTAATAGTAATTTTAATCAGACGAATAATTTTGAAAATAGGGGTAATCAAAATAGAAATAACTTTAGAATGAACAATAGGAATCATGATCAGAACAGGAACAGAAATACAAGGAATAATAATAGGCAGGATAATAATAATTTTAACAATAATCAGGCAAGGAATAACGTTGATAATAGACAGGAAAGGAATAACTTTGATAATAGACAGGGTCAAAATAGGAATAATAATAACAACTGGAATAGAAATGGGCAAGGACAGAATAGAAACAATTTCAATCAAAACAGGGGTAGGCAAAACGGAAACCAGAACGCTAATTTAAACGCTCAAGGCCCTGGACGGAACGCCGGATCAAAGCCGTCTCAGGGCAATCACTAGAAAACGGATTAGAACATAGGGAGGTTGAATCAGAGTTACGACCGACTATTCAACCTGTAGCAAAGGTCCTTGATAATGATGTGAAGCTCAGGTCTAGAAACATAGTTTCTAAACCAATTCCTAATAATAATGAAACGTTAGATGAAGTGTTAGTATGGGAAGATACGGGCGATAGTAGTGATGGGCCAGTCGAGGTTCAAGCGTGGTTACATAGCGAAAGTAGTGGTAAAGATGTTGAGCGCGATAATTTTAGACTTTTGGGTTCAAATCCTGAAGGAGTAGAGAGTCCACAACGTAATAGAGATAGGGAAAGGTTATCAGATGTAGATTTAGATGCGATAGAATTTTTTGAAGAACCGCAGTGTGTAGCTATTGTAGATTCGGGAACGCCATTACTCCCGCGTATTAGAGTGTCGTTTAATAATATAGAGTGTACAGCTTTGGTGGACTCTGCGTCTTCGTATAATATTGTATGTAGCCGATTAGTTAGAAATTTGCGTAAGCAACAGACCCATATTGACAGATTATATTTAGCAGAACAAGGTGCTTACATGGAGGTAACGGCTAGACTTGAGACAAATATTTTAGTTCAGGGTATAGAGGTTATTTGTGAGTTTTTAGTCGTAGATAAGCTTAGGGATGATGTTATTCTCGGAGTGCCGTGGATGACGTCACAAAAGTGCGTTATAGATTTTCATAGGGGTTGCCTTCATTTCGGTAGAGTAGAAAGAGTGACGACGCATTTGATACCGGTACGTGGGGAAATGAAGTGTGATGTCGAATTGCCAGAGTTGCAATCCGATATACCTCGCGGACACCGAGAGAGTCTTATAGGTATTTTAAATGATTTTAAAGAGGTATTTCTTCCATATTCTGGCCCTGCTCCGCTACAACCTCACGAGATTAAGCTGAAAGATGCACGCCCGATTCGTTTACCTCCGTATAGGCTCTCTGATGAGAAAAAGAAGCATCTCTTGGCCCAGCTGGAAGGCATGCTGGCTGATGGCGTGATCGAAAGCAGTAGATCATGTTATAGTTTTCCGGTAGTTATGGTCCCCAAGCGAGGGAAGGATGAATATCGCTTTTGTGTAGATTATCGTAAACTCAACGACGTCACTGAGGACGAACCATCACATTTACCCATTATTCATGAAACGTTAAAAGATTTAGGTAACGCGAAATATTTCTCGTCATTTGATTTACAAAAAGGCTATTGGCAGATCCCAATGTCTGAGGAGTGTAAACATTTAACCGCTTTTTCAACCCCTGACGGAGCTTGCTATCAATTTAGAGTTATGCCCTTTGGTTTGAAAGGTTCCCCAGGAACATTTCAACGGATAATGAGTCAAGAGGTCTTGGCTGGATATCTACGCGATTTTTGCCTTGTTTATCTCGATGATGTGATCGTTTATTCTAAAGATTGGGCTTCACATATGTATCATTTGAGATTAGTTTTAGAACGGTTGCAGCAGTATAACCTGCGGTGCGCTTCAGATAAGTGCAGGATCGGTACCACAGAATTAGAATTTTTAGGTCACGTAGTTTCGGCTAGTGGTAACCATCCCCAGAAGTTACATGCAATCTCCATTGCAAACTTCCCAGTGCCTACTTCAAGAAAGAAGTTGAGGTCCTTCCTCGGCTTATCGAATTGGTTGCGCGAGTATCTTTATCGTTTTGCAGAGATAGCAGCTCCATTAACTGATTTGTTGAGCACGAAGAGGCCATTCAAATGGAATGCCTCAGCACAAAATGCAATGGATAGCATTAAAATTGCTATAAGTAGGCCACTCTCCCTATGCAGGCCAGATTTCGAGAGGCAATTCGTATTGCAAACAGATGCCAGCAAGTTCGGCGTCGCTGCCGTTCTCTATCACGAACGACTTATATGAGGATTTAAATTTTGCTTGTTTTGTTTTGCTAGTTACACAGTCGTGTGACAATTAAATTAAATTCACTAGAAGAGCCTCTGAAAGGATTACTCAGAAGGGTCAGGGAGGGCATTCCTCACACAATACCTCCCACGGGTTTTAGTATACTAACCGAAGTAGTTTGAAATTTTTCTGTTTGTTTCGCTTATAGGTATTGCATAATATTTTCATGTTTTTTGTCTCCCGAGCCCTATAGGCGTAACAAAGTCCTGTAGTCCTTTTTCAAATGCGTACATGGGGCACTCGTTAATCAGATGGTCGATTGTTTGTGTAATCCCACATGCACATGCTGGTGAGTCCATCCATCCCCATTTTTCTCTTTTATACTATTTTCGATCGATGAAAAGAATATAGGTAGGTACCTGCACTATTTCCCAGCAAATTTTATAGAATACATTTTTTTTACAGTAATTAATCCGACTTTTACTCACTACTCACGGGAATTTTGTGTGGGCTGTCAGTGGAGCTTTCCAAAATATTCTTCAGTGGCGCTTTGCACGTTTCCATATAAAATTTTGTTACTTCACACCAGCGTTAATGTCACGGAAACTTAGAATAGGTGTAGATACTATAGAATAGGTGAATACTTCTTTTTCCTCTTTTATGGCTCTACACTACTCTACAGCGTACATATTATTATGGCCACATTAAAATCTCTTATGATTATCTTTCCTCTCCATAATAATTTCGGAATGATCGTACATTTTCTTCAAATGCTATATTAAACAACTTAACATACTTCACATGTGACTTACTTTCTACTACACCGCCATCTCCTAAACTTTTTTTTAAAGTTACAAAAGCTTGCCCGTTGAACTTTGTCCCGCCTCATTATCAAAAAAAAGTTTTGCTAACAACATTTTAACTGAATGAATTTTCATGTTAGGTATATTATGTTAACGTATCATATAAAGCATTATCTACTAGAAATATCCGGAACCAGTCGCATTCACATTATAAGAAATAAGTTTATGTCATTTATCAGAAAAAGTGTTGTATTTATATTTTTTTTTTATTTTCCCTAATTTAGTAGGTATGATGGGTCGAAGTTTGACGGATGGGTCAGCTAGTATTTACATAAAAAGACTGTCGAAGCCACCACATTATATGTAAACTTACATTTTATTGCTCCTCGATCACTATTGTGTGTATTAGCATAGAATTGACTTGCAAATACAGATAAAGTGCATTTCAATCGCACATACATAATATTATTACAGTATAACAATAGTTTATTTATTTACATGAGTAAGTTAAATCTATTTATAAAACGTTATACGTCCAAGGTGGCAACATTAATAAAAACAATAAGGTCGTAGATGATAATACAATTTTACCTACTTTTCGTAGATCCAAGACCATCGTGAATGCTTTCTCTCTCATTCACATGCGAAAGAGACAGCGATCACGAGGCCTCTGTAGATCTATCATTAAGCTGTTCTAAACCTTTTATGTTAGTTAACCACTTGCAGTGGTCTAATAAAAAAACTGCGTTATAACGCCGTTATGACGGGAATAGTAGTTATTAGGGCATAAATCGCTTATACCGTGAGCTACTAAAAATCAACCATATACCGTGTCATAACTATATCGCAGAATACTTTGGCAACCTCGCATTTATTAATGAAGCTTTTGGTTGTTCCGTTGTGTTGTCTTTTGCTGGTTTATGTATTGTACTTTTCATTATATTGTTATTATTTGTTAAAAAAAACTGTATGTTTGCGAAAATCTGAAAAATAAAAAAAAATACTACGGGGCTGATTTCTAAGCATTCCCTACGAACCCGATTGGACCCTCGAGAAAGTTCGTGTGCGGAATATCGCGAGTATGTAGGTACGAATCGGTACGAATATTTCTGAAGGTCGATTCGATTCGTTGACAGCTCGAACTAGTAGTTGCAACTTTGAGTTTGTTTTCGTATGTTAAAAAATGTCAAAATATGAAGAGGGCAGTGGTAGTCTGTCTCATTAAACGTCGCTATTCCTTTTTTTTATTTAGCTTTACCTATACACAAAGGTGAATACAACAAGTGGCTTGGAAATTACCTTTAGCCATGTCTTACGCTATAGTAAATAAATAAATAAATAAGCTATAAGCTGCTTTATTGTTACAAAAAATGCAGTCCTGATCAGTGTCCTGATACAATCCATTCACGAGAGTCAAAGGGCGGACTTATATATACTATTATTACTTATACTATCTTAATTAACTACAATACATTAAAAACTTATTTAACTTATGTTGTATCTTAACAATTTTATATTTCTTCAGTTAATACATAGGTACATTAAAAAACTTAAGTAATTTACAAAGAAATCAAATAGTTTATATTGTTGACTTTATATAGTTATAAAATAGGAGTAAAGTTTCTTTCGTTTTCTATTACTTCTTTATACCTGGGGGTAGCCAGAAATTTGGCATGGAAATTATTCTTGTTATAGCTTATTACTTGTTTTGTTAGTAGCACTTTTGCGTATTCTGCGTGTATTCGAAGAATAGCGTTCTATTAGTACGGCTGTTGATAAATAATAATTATCCCTTACAAGCTTACCCGTCAGACGTCACCCCGCCAATTATGAATATTGAACTCAAATTTGCGTAATGATAAATTAATTAGGTATCTACCTATTTAACCAATATAATTATACTTCCGATACACCGGTTTTAAACGATGTTCACAGGTGACATTCTGAGGTTGCACAAACTATCAAACACCTGACAGAAGTCAAACGCCAATTAAAATTTTAAAAAAATAGAAAAGGATAGGTAGGTATATTTTCAAAATCACTTTGATTATTTACGTAAACTTTTCTGTTTTTTTTATTTCATAAAAAGCTTCTCTTGACGGTATAGTAACAAGAAAACTGAATAAGCGAAATTGGTTCTGCCGTTCAGTCAAGATAACCAAGAGAAATAGGGTTCCATTTTTATATATAGAGATTGCACCTGTTCGCGGTTATACAAACCGCAAATTGGTGTAGGTACATCTATATAATATAATGAGATTATTATTCGAGTACTCCCTAGAAGTAAGTACCTATGCCACAGGTTGATAATCGCTGAGTTAGATAATAATAATAATATTGTTATCTTGCACTGTAATTTAACACCTTCTTAAGATAAGTAAGTACCTATGAAATAAGTTTTCACCAATTTCGATAGATGTCTCAAATTAAAAAAATCTAAATCGAAAAAAGTGCGACGGCTGGTCAAAAGGAAAACGTTTCGAATTGGAGATCTATACTGACTTACCCAGCACAGGCCCATCATTTTCACTATTGTGGAGAGGAGATAGACATGGTTGGGACATGCCAAATGACAGATGTTCTTCCCCCCATCAGAAGACCTTGTCAAACCTTGTTCTGTTCTTTCATGGCAGAGCTGAGGGATCTGGATATGGTGTGGGAGGAGGTCATATAAATATTGCGCAGGGTCGGGCACAATGGAGAGATTTTTTGCCTCCCTATGCCCCTGAGTTATACTATACTGTTTGATATTATAGCATATTTAAAAAAAATCTTGTAGGTAATACATATTGATATCATATTCTTTACCGGTTTTTCAGTCTAAATTTTGTAATACCACGTTTTACTACAAAATTTAGGCTCGTTTTTTTTTTCATTTCTAATATTATAATAATATAATGAATAAATAACACCAAGCACCTTCGGCCCAAACAATTTAATATTAGAAATCATTCGTATTATCCACGTCTTTTCCAATGAATTTCCCTGACGCTGTTATCATTATGCTTGTCTCTATTGATAATAGTAGTAATATTTTCTATGTCACATAACTCACATGTACTTACATATTAGTTTGAAATCAAATAAAAAATGTAAGGAGACTCGCATTTCTTCCCACAAGGGATACGTAATAATTATTAATCTGTCAGGAATATTACCTACATTACACGAATTTCTAGTGACATAATTCTGGATAATATATTGAGAAATTAATGTAATTTTTTATGTTTACTGGATACACAAATAATGAATTAGGAACTGACAGATAATTTTTACCTACTTATTGGTAGATAGTAGGTAATTACTCGAACACGATAGTTGTTGGGTAATTATTGTGACCTGTACCACTAGTATAAGTTTTCGATGATCGAATATCGAAACGATCATCGAAAGAGTTTCGAAAAATTTCCATACAAAAATGATCGAATGACTCGATCGTTTGATTTTCGAACACTATTTGCACGCTAATAAGCGCTTATTAGCGTGCTTTCGATTTAACTCGTACCAGCCCCACAGTTCCATACATAATGTGCTGCCATCAGAGAACCCTATTAAAAACCGGACCCGACACGCGATAAGTGTGAACAGGCTGTTGGTTGGGTTACCTACGCATTATTGATTTTTATCTCGTGTTGTTTACCTACTTCTTAATAATTTTACATGCGAGAAAAAATAACGTTCTTTATAAAAGTATAATAATTATTTTCACTCCGCGCTTTAAATTGTCTATTTTTTCGAATATATTTAATTTGTAATCGTGAAACAAAAACGAGACTATTCTTTGAAAAGTGAAAAAAAAAGGAAAAGCTTAATGGTAGAAGGGGACCCTGATTGACACTTAACAATGCCCTTTTTATTTCAATGATTATTAAGGCTCTTCGTCCATTTTTTATTGTGCTAATCAATCAGCTCAGTAAGAGAAGCCATCGTATGTAAACATTGAATGTGTTCGTTCACCCAGATGGGAATAAAAAAATTCCCAGTGTGAAACTGTAAGGTAGGGAAGTGTGACGTTGACCTCGTTTATTTAAAATAGATCGTTCAGTTCTCAGCGCCGACTGACTGAATGCAATATAAAATGGATATCGTCATTCTACTAAACAAAACATTTTTCAGCTAAGAGAAAACTAATGCAGTTTTGACGTTCAAAGCTATCAGCAAAACATGTCGGATATGACAGGTATAGAAAAGGATAATTTATTGTTTGATTAGTCTATACATCAGTTCTATCGTCCCTGAAAGGATCCCAATTTTACATTATCACACTGGACAGTTTGACATTTATTTTCTTCCCTCAGCAACAGTATGTTGTATGCCGGAACCTCTGATAAAGCACTATACTCTTTTTCTTCGATACAGTATATAGTGGTTGGTAGACCAGTGGTATCAGTCGACGACTTTCGTACGCACAGCGTATTTGAGGTCCTGGGTTCGAATCCCGGTGCCGACCATTTCCACTTTCAAGCTTTGTTTTATGTGAAAGATGTCGAAAGTGTATTTGTGTTCACTTTAGGTGAGCCCAGATTCATGTAAATAAAAAAAAATAAAAAATATTTCCCGCAGACACATACTGTTAAACGTCAAAACAACTATTGACTACACAATCGGTACTCGACCTGCTGCCCGCCGAGCTTTTCTGTGCGGCCCGGCACACTTTTATTCGAAATATATATTTTTTTCTTTTAATAAAAATTAATCTATGCTCACTCAAAGTGAACACAAATACACTCTTTGACTCTTTCACAGTAAGCTACTTAAAGCTTGTGTCGTGAAAGAGGAAGATGATGGGCATCTGGGTTCGAACCCACGACCTCCGAACGAAACAGTACGAAAGCCGGCGTCGTAACCGCCAGTCTACCAACCACTTCGAGATATGATTTAAAAAAATCGCAATTCCATTCCAAGAAACCTGAAGAGCATTGTCATTACGAATATACCTACATAGAGTCTTTTTGCACTCATCCATCCAGTAGTGAGCGTATGAAATGAAATGAAATGAAATGAAATGAAATAGACTTTTATTTCCATAGGCCCAGTTGGGCACTTAGACATGTCAAGTTACAAATAGAAGCACATAAAAATACACATGAAATAGCAAACAGAAAAAAAGAAAAGGACTGAACTCAACAAAAAAGAACATCATCCATCACAATTAATAATATCAGTATCATTATTATTATCCATTTTGGCAGGTGTAAAGGGCCCACCAAGAATTTCGTCATATACAATTCAGATGTACACAAATAATAGAACGATTAATAGTAGACAGTACAGACAGAGAAAGATCGTATGGGATCTACAGTCAATTATTTCAATTACATTTATTTTATACATCTATTTATCCATATCTATGAAACATTCTAAATAAGGAAAACCCAATGAATGATGCAAACCTAAATAGTACCACAGATTTATGGGTTCGTCATCTCGTGGAGGCTATAAAAGCATCTATCTAATAGATATGCCTTCACCTCCCTTTGAAAAGAGTCATCGGTGGATATCCTACTAATTTTTTGGGGAAGTTTATTATAAAGCCTCACTCCGAGGACTACAAAGCTTTTAGACATTTTAGCTAGTCTAATTCTTCTAAAACACTTTTATCAACTTTGTAGTATTTCGACGACATGATAGTAAATAAAAAACCAACTTTGCAAATACTACTTAATTTTATTAACCCGAAATATTTTCGGACGGCTATGCGTCCATCTTCAGCGGGTGGTATTTCACAACTAAAACTAATGACAAATTATAATCTTATGGCTATTGGTGGGGGGTGAGGGCGGGAATGGTGGTGGTGGGGGCGGTGGGGGAAGTGTGAGTGGTGAATATGTTTAGCAGGGGTGATAAACTTGGGATCTGTGTGTTAACTGCTGTATTTTTGTGTTTGTGTATTTCAAGTGTTTCGAGAGCTGTCATTTTGTATCCTTTCTTGTGGTGTATGTGTAGGTATTGTGTGTTGTTTTTGTCAATGTGATGTCCGTGTTCTCTGCAGTGGTCCGCCATTTCAGAGTTGACGGTGATGTTGTGTATGGCTTTATAGTGTTCGTTTATCCGTGTTTCAAAGGGTCGTGCGGTCTGTCCTATGTATGTCTTGTCACAGTCTCTGCAGTTCAGTTTGTAAATGCCAGATTTTTTGTTGGTGTCTGTTTTTTGTTTGTAATTAAATAGGTGTTTTTTTAAGGAGTTATTGGTGTAGAGTGCTGGTCTGAAACTGTCTTTTATGTGTTTGGATATTATTTCGTTAGTTGTATTGTCTATGTATAGTAGTCTGCGCCATTTATGTCCGTTGTTGATGGTGTCAGCTATTTTAGGATATACGTAGTTGTGTATCGTTTCTGTCATGCGTTTTTTGTTATGAAGTTGTAAAATAGTATGAGCGTGGTATCCGTTGTTTGTGGCTATGTTTATGATGGTGTTGAGTTCTGTGTTGTAATCTGTTTGTGAGAGAGGTATGGATATTAGTCTGTGTATCATTGAGTTAAACCCTGCCATTTTTTGTGAGTGTGGGTGGTGTGAGGTTGAGTGTATTATGGAGTCTGTATAGGTGGGTTTTCTGTATATTTTGAATGTGAATTGATTGTTTGTAATTGCAATATTCAAGTCGAGGTAGTTCAGTGATCCGTTTTCTTCCTTCTCCATGGTGAATTGTATGTTTTGGTCGAGTGAGTTCATGAAGTTCAAGAATTGTTCTAGTTGTCTGTGTGTGCCTTCCCATGTACAGAAGATATCGTCTACATATCTGTGGTAGTTACTTATGTATTTAAGGAGTTTGTGTTCAGTGTCAAAGAGTTTCTTTTCAAAGTTGTCTACATAAATGTCTGCTAGTAGTGGTGCTAGGGAAGATCCCATTGGTAGTCCTTCTGTTTGTGTATATATTTTGTTGTTGAATGTGAAGTAATTCTGTTTTATACAAGTTTTAATTATGTTAACGGTTTGTGTTCGTATGTGGTTGTCAATGTTTAGGTGTGTTAATAGGTTATCCAATATATTTAATGTTTCGTCCACTGGTATGTTTGTGAAAAGGTTTTTTACATCGAATGATACTAGAATGCATTTTTTCGGTGGTGTTGTGTTCTGTAGGTGTTTGCTGAGTTCTGTAGAGTTCTTGATTGTGTATTGTGGTTTGAAATGGGTGATGTTATGGAAGTATCTGTTAATGAATTGGCTTAGTTGGTATGCTGGTGAGTCGATCGATGCTGTAACTGGTCTAGCTGGATTCCCTTCTTTGTGTATTTTGATTGTGGCGTATAGTTGTGGTGTTTGCGGGTTCATTGTGATGAGTGTTCTTTTGTGATGCGGATGTATTATGTTTGATTGTTTAATTAGGTTTCTTATCGTGTCTTGGTATTTCCCAGTCGGGTTCTTGTTTAGTTCTTGGAATTTTGTTTCATCATTTATTATGTTGTAGACTTTTTCGTTGTAATCTGATCTGTTTATTAAAACTAGTGAGTTCCCTTTGTCAGCTCTAGTGATTATAATGTCCTTTTCTCTGATGATGGTTTTTATTTCGCGTAATGTTTTGTCTTCTGATGTTCTGCTTTTGGTATTATGTTTATGTTGAGATAGTGTGTGTTTGATGTGGTCAGTGCATTTGTAGGTAATACTTGGATTACTTGGAGCCATAAGATTATAATTTGTCATTAGTTTTAGTTGTGAAATACCACCCGCTGAAGATGGACGCATAGCCGTCCGAAAATATTTCGGGTTAATAAAATTAAGTAGTATTTGCAAAGTTGGTTTTTTATTTACTATCATGTCGTCGAAATACTACAAAGTTGATAAAAGTGTTTTAGAAGAATTAAAATTGGCCAGCACGGCCGTAAAAATTAAAACATTTCTCAAACTTAAACTAATTGACAAAAAAATTTCATTAAAAATTTATTTCAACAAAACGTGTCTAAAGTGTAATGTGTTTCCTAAATATACAAATATAAAGTGCAATAATTATACACGATCAGCGCAAGATGCAGTGTTATGTGCAAGGAGGAAGTGGATTAAAGGCGAATTAAGAAGTGCTTATACTAAACTCAATTCACTCAGAACATACTCACTATACCTTCACAAAACCCTATCACAAAACTTACATTCCGTAGAATGGATTCTTATAGACGACAAAATCAGAGATATCACCAGCAAGAAAGGCTACAAGGACAAATTGTCGCTCGACAAAAAACTAAATATGCTCATTGACACCACGCACGATATACCATACAACAAGTTCAACAAAAACATCGAGGACATAACATTGAAGGATAAAATATATTATTTGATTAAAAACTCACATAATCCTGTACAAAACAAGAACATGATTAAATACCCACACAAACTTTTACAAAGGACGAATGAAGATTCAACCACTTCACACAACAACAGCAACAATAAATTCCACAACCGAATCGTAAATTTAACAACAGAAAAACTACAACCAACACACCAAACACTACTAGAAAAAGGTTTTAAGTACAACATAGAGACACCACCGACAGTGAAAAACTTACAACAATTAGCAGTGGACCTGGACTCGGCATTAAAAAACGAAAATCCAAGTATTACCTACAAATGCACTGACCACATCAAACACACACTATCTCAACATAAACATAATACCAAAAGCAGAACATCAGAAGACAAAACATTACGCGAAATAAAAACCATCATCAGAGAAAAGGACATTATAATCACTAGAGCTGACAAAGGGAACTCACTAGTTTTAATAAACAGATCAGATTACAACGAAAAAGTCTACAACATAATAAATGATGAAACAAAATTCCAAGAACTAAACAAGAACCCGACTGGGAAATACCAAGACACGATAAGAAACCTAATTAAACAATCAAACATAATACATCCGCATCACAAAAGAACACTCATCACAATGAACCCGCAAACACCACAACTATACGCCACAATCAAAATACACAAAGAAGGGAATCCAGCTAGACCAGTTACAGCATCGATCGACTCACCAGCATACCAACTAAGCCAATTCATTAACAGATACTTCCATAACATCACCCATTTCAAACCACAATACACAATCAAGAACTCTACAGAACTCAGCAAACACCTACAGAACACAACACCACCGAAAAAATGCATTCTAGTATCATTCGATGTAAAAAACCTTTTCACAAACATACCAGTGGACGAAACATTAAATATATTGGATAACCTATTAACACACCTAAACATTGACAACCACATACGAACACAAACCGTTAACATAATTAAAACTTGTATAAAACAGAATTACTTCACATTCAACAACAAAATATATACACAAACAGAAGGACTACCAATGGGATCTTCCCTAGCACCACTACTAGCAGACATTTATGTAGACAACTTTGAAAAGAAACTCTTTGACACTGAACACAAACTCCTTAAATACATAAGTAACTACCACAGATATGTAGACGATATCTTCTGTACATGGGAAGGCACACACAGACAACTAGAACAATTCTTGAACTTCATGAACTCACTCGACCAAAACATACAATTCACCATGGAGAAGGAAGAAAACGGATCACTGAACTACCTCGACTTGAATATTGCAATTACAAACAATCAATTCACATTCAAAATATACAGAAAACCCACCTATACAGACTCCATAATACACTCAACCTCACACCACCCACACTCACAAAAAATGGCAGGGTTTAACTCAATGATACACAGACTAATATCCATACCTCTCTCACAAACAGATTACAACACAGAACTCAACACCATCATAAACATAGCCACAAACAACGGATACCACGCTCATACTATTTTACAACTTCATAACAAAAAACGCATGACAGAAACGATACACAACTACGTATATCCTAAAATAGCTGACACCATCAACAACGGACATAAATGGCGCAGACTACTATACATAGACAATACAACTAACGAAATAATATCCAAACACATAAAAGACAGTTTCAGACCAGCACTCTACACCAATAACTCCTTAAAAAAACACCTATTTAATTACAAACAAAAAACAGACACCAACAAAAAATCTGGCATTTACAAACTGAACTGCAGAGACTGTGACAAGACATACATAGGACAGACCGCACGACCCTTTGAAACACGGATAAACGAACACTATAAAGCCATACACAACATCACCGTCAACTCTGAAATGGCGGACCACTGCAGAGAACACGGACATCACATTGACAAAAACAACACACAATACCTACACATACACCACAAGAAAGGATACAAAATGACAGCTCTCGAAACACTTGAAATACACAAACACAAAAATACAGCAGTTAACACACAGATCCCAAGTTTATCACCCCTGCTAAACATATTCACCACTCACACTTCCCCCACCGCCCCCACCACCACCATTCCCGCCCTCACCCCCCACCAATAGCCATAAGATTATAATTTGTCATTAGTTTTAGTTGTGAAATACCACCCGCTGAAGATGGACGCATAGCCGTCCGAAAATATTTCGGGTTAATAAAATTAAGTAGTATTTGCAAAGTTGGTTTTTTATTAGCTAGTCTATGCTTGATTGGTCTAACCGTGTTCCCATGTCGTGTATTGTGTTCGTGTAGATCTGAGTTTAGTGGGGTTTCCATTAGATTTTTGCGTGCATATAGCAAGCACTCGTATATATAGGTACACGGTAGCGTGAGAATACCCAATTCTCTGAAAAGGTCACGACAGCTATTCCTAGGTCTCAGACCCCGAATCGCTCTCACTGCTCGCTTCTGCAATACAAATATCCTCCCAAACTCAGTCTCAGTCGCAGCCCCCCAACACAAGATACCATAGGCCATGATGCTATGGAAATATGCGTGATAAACAGATTTTGCTGCTATTTCACCGCACGTTTCTCGTATTTTTCGTACAGCGTAAATGGCGGAATTGAGCTTTTTGGATAAACCCTCAATATGTGTTGACCATTGTAATCTTCGATCAATTGTAACACCCAAAAACTTGTAGTCATTTTTAGCCTCTAGTTGTTTTTGTGTCAACGCTATTACAACTGGATCAGGATGCACTGATTGTCTCAGAGAGAAGTGCATTACCCCAGTCTTATTGACGTTCATCATCAGATTATTAGCATCAAACCAATCCCGTGCTTTATCCAAAACAGCCACCGCCTTATGTGCGCTTTGTGTTTTGTTAGTTTCATCTTTAACTATTAAGGATGTATCATCTGCAAACATCAAAATATCGCCACTTTCCTCTATGCAATTTGGTAGATCATTAGTGTACAATAGGAAAAGCAAAGGACCAAGAATTGACCCTTGGGGCACTCCACACTTCATTTCAGCAGTATCTGACAGTTCATTATTAACTACTGTAGCTTGTCCTCTAGATTTTAAGTAAGACTTAAAAAAGTCGCATTCATTATTATCAATACCATACATTCGTAACTTTTCAATGAGAACGTCATGATTTACACAATCGAACGCCTTGGATAAGTCGCAAAATATTGCATAGGTATCGATTTTCTCATCAAGTGAGGTCAGAATTGTTCCCACCAATGAGGCCATGCTATCCGTCGTATTCTTGCCTTTTTGGAAACCGAACTGTTTCTCATGAAGAATGTTGTTTACAACAAGGTATTCCGTAAGCTGGGTTGCGATTATTTTTTCTAGTATCTTGCTTAGGGCTGGTAATATAGAAACTGGTCGGTAGTTAGCTGGATCATGTCGATCTCCACTTTTGTGGATGGGCACTATTTTTGCATTTTTAAGTTTGTCAGGAAAGATTCCCTGTTTTAAACACGCATTAAATATTGTTGACATTTGGGGAGCGAGTGTCGGTATGATCTCCTTTACCAATTTCGTTGATATCAACCACAAGTCCGTAGAATTTTTTGGTTTTAAGTTTTTACATACCAAGGTTATATCATTATCTGTAATGTTTTTAAACTTAAAATTTGTATTTTTTGGGATCTTTACATATCGTCTTATATCCTCCAGATTCGGTATCTTATTGTTTAACAGTTTCGCTGCTACATTAATAAAATAATTATTGAAATAGTTAGCAGTTTCAATATCATCGCTCTTCTTCAGCTGCTTGATCCTTATGTGGTCATCACGTTCATCCGAGGGTTCCGATTTCCCAGTTTCTTCTTTTATTATGCTCCACGCGGTTTTAATCTGATTTTTTGAGTTTAATATTCTACTGGCTAAAGATCTCGTTTTGGCTTCAACGCAAACTGACTTGAATATTTTACTATATTTGCCAATATATTTTTTCAATTGCGCTGATTCAGTATTATTTTTCAAGTCATATAGTTCATATAGGCGTTCTCTAGATTTACGTATTCCAGCTGTGGCCCAACTATTAAATGTTTTTGATTTTTGTTTAACTTTTTTTATTGGAAAATTATTGTTTAGTGTTACAATAAGTTCATCAAAGAAAGCATCAAATAACATGTTTGCATCAATATCTTCATAAATAGCAAAATTAAAATTAGTACATGAGTCAATAAATCTATCAATTCTCTCTCCAGTAACCTGTCTTCTAAATACATATTTTTTGAGATCCGTCCTCGATTCATTTTCCACTTCACAGTTGATAAGCAATCCAAAGTGGTCTGATCGTATGAAATATTTAGCTTCCCTTGACACTATTTTCAAATCGGTAAAAATATTATCGATGCATGACGATGTTTTAGGAGTTATTCTTGTGGGTATATAAAAACTGCGTGTCAGTAAATAACTGTTCATTATGTCCAGTAACCTCTTACAGCCGCTGTTATTGTCATCAAGATTGATATTAAAGTCGCCGCAAATCATCACAGATTTCTTGCTTCCCTTACACACTATATCAAGCGCTTCCTCCAGCACTTTGAAGAAAATATCTAGGTTTCCAGAAGGTGGTCTATATATACAGAATATTATTGCATGATTCGTTTCGGTGCAGCTTATCTCACAGTGCCTCTCCACCGACAGATTCACCATATCCGATCTATTTTTAGCTTTCCATTTATTATTTATTAATATACATGAACCTCCACGTATCGCGGTTGTTCTGTTAAAGCTACTTATTATATTGTAATTTGGAAAATTGTAATTTGGCATTTCCAACTTATCTAACCATATGGATAGGTGAGCGTAAAATAAGCGAATATTGGTCGAACGGGATACCTTATTAGATAAAATATGCGCGTATTGCTATTTTTTACATTCTGAAATGTCAAAGTACGGACGTTTCTATTGAAAAACCCTTTTGGATACGCAAAAAGTCTCAGGCCATACACCACTTACTAAATTAACTTATACTAATCAACTAGGCATTTGCTACTAACAACGCCTTCCTTTTAAGTGTTTTTTTTTTTGAATCGGGCAGATTTAAGTACTAGGCCATGAACATAAATTTTGCCCACAAAAATTATTTTATCCATCCATAACCTAGTTTATATTTTTATAAAACTACAATATTTATTATTTGGGGAGGGAGGGGGGGGGAGGGGTTGAACGGCCCGCGTATTTTTTTTTTAAATATATGTATGTGGCCCTGCAAAAAAAAAAGGTTGAGTACCATTGGACTACACCGACGAAAACATGGCCAATTTCTATACCTGTTTTCCGGTAGTTTTTGCTGGTAGTTTGTAAGTTAGGCATGAAATAGTGCGATCTTCCTGGCTGAAATGCTGCGAGGCAGTGTTTCCCAAATGAAAGGTCAACTATTTCCAAAAATAAATTCTTCTACAATGAACTAAGAACTTGGTACAGATTCTAACAAACGAAAAAATCTCAAAAAACAAATATTTAAAATACGGGGTAGCGAAAAAACTGTGGGAAACGCCGCATTAATGTCAGTTAGTGAAGTACATGCAAAGTAGTCCAAACAGCACTAGAGGTTTTAGAAAGATTACTAACCTAACTATGCACGATAGCTATATGCGGAAGATACCTGTTATTGAAGCACTGAAATTTCTAAGTTGTTTTTTTTTTACTTTACTTTGTTTATGTTGTTCAGTGTTATGTTGGTGTCTCTTATTAATTAAAACTCTTGACAACCTTTTCTAGTTAAGTGTGCTACTTACGACTTACGACTATATTAAGATCTAAGTTAATTAAAAAAATATATAGTTCTGAGTTTTAATGAAATTACTTTTAATGAAAAATATGAAAATCTTACCTTGTTCTTCCATTCAATCAATTATTTTCCATTCTAACCTCTATAAAATTCAAATTCAAATAGTTTTAATGAGAAAATAAAAAAAAAACATTAATAATACATACCTATACACAATAACAAATTTATACATTTTTTTTAAATATCGTACCCCTAGAATTAAACCTCGGTAACTCAAAAAGTGCCGATTTTGAGTTAGCGGCATTTTCGAATTCTTGACTCGATTAGCTACACGCCGATATAACCCACGTTACGATATCTTTATCCGTTCTCAAAAGGTGGCCCGAAACGTCAGTTTTACTGACTGACCGTTCGCTGGAGAGCCCGAAAATTACTCCGTCATTTTGAGTTGTGTATTAGACATCGTGAGTGGAGGTCGGTTGAATATTCACTTATTTTGACTTACTAAAGTTTACGTGAATTTAATCTGGTAAGTTTATTTTTTATTTCGTATTGATGGAGTTTTGTTGAATGTTTATTATGAAAAATAATTGTTCATTTTGACTTATAGGGGTTTTGGTGGTGTTAAATCGCAATACTTTTTTTTATATTTAGAGTTGATAAGTTTTTCATGACGTAAAATGTAAATTTTGATTTGCCTTGGTTTTCTTGAATGAAATTAAACCTCCATGTTTCTTATTTATTTAATTAATTAATAACTTTTTATTGAGTAATTAGATAGTCTAAGACTCTATTAAATGATATTTTTCCTTCGCAGTGAAATTTTGAAAACCAGAAGTGAAAATAATTAACTTTTTTGAGTTGCTCGACTTTACTTGATTTTTCAATGTTTGTTAAGAATATTATTTTTTTAGAACAATGAAAATCAGGATAAAAATCATATTGGACCTCGTCAAGAGAAAAAACGATGAAACGGAGAATCGTGACTAGCCAACTGAAGAAAAATTGAAATTACAGTGAAAAGGAAAAGTACAAAAATACCCAAATGCCACAGTAGTCGTCTATGATCTCCAAGCAGTAATGCCGGTTCCCAAACGACAAGTCTCTTTGGTCTTTTAAAAGTCAAGAATAAATTATTGTTTTACTATTACCGTCAGTGATTTGGATGCAAAGAATGTGGATTGTTTTTTTGGGACGAGAGTGAAGGAAAGTGCGGTGCAATAGAAATCGAAAGCTGTGTTTTTGCGTTTTTAGAAATGCAGCTTAATGAACATCCTAGTGGAGACATAGATCTAATATTTTTCTCCAACAATTGCTGTGGACAGCAAAAAAAACTAATATTTTTTATTAATTAAACAATTATTGTTTTATTTCAACCATTTAATATAAGTTTATGTACCTACATAAAACTAATATTAAACGAAGAGGCCCCGGATTCAATTCCCGGTCACCTCAAATTTCTACTCAGAGTTTGAACCCTCTCAGATTCGATGGGACTGGTAGAGAAAGCATAAACATCAGACATTCCATAGCGTAACTCAAAACAACCTTACATAAAGTTGTAATATTGTTGAGATGGAAAGTATTGAAACTGTTCTGTATTTCAAATAAAGTAATGTAACTCTAAATAATGCTCAAAAAAATATCTCACTGATGTGAATACAAAACTAGTGCATCTCAAAACCCCCCCTTTTTAGGGGGTTGAAACAGACAATACAACTATAAGTCAATTTAACAAGCTTTAAATAACCCAACCTCAAAAGAAAACCAAGATTTTTTTTTATATCTCTTCCCAATTAACTACAATCAGTTTTTCGTGTTTTCTGAAAAATGAGGTTTTTTGAGTTAACCGAGTTTTAATCTAGGGGTGCGATATATATTTTACCCCCAAAATAGAGCAGAGCTCGTGCTTTGGGCGATTGAAATCAAATGATAATTCTAATTACCTTTAATATCTAAAAGAAAACATAAAAATTTAATAACAACTAAAGATAGGATTATAAAACGTCATTTTTTATCGTGAAGAAAATATTATATTCCCGACTAGACATGTCATGTCTGAATAGTCCCAAAATATTTAATGGAAATATACCAAATCACAATAAATCTTTTTAAAGTCTTGATTTTTTTTTTAAATTGTAACTCAATCTCTGTCTAAAATGTGTGTTTTTAATTTAACGTTAATTTATACACCTTTCATTAATGTACGCGCAGATCGCTCAATGTTTTAATACTTGTTACTTTTTTTCAGACCTGTTACATCATTTTGTCGATAAAATATAGAACTTCCCGTGCGGAGTTGCTAGACCTCCCATCGGGCGCGTCCCCAGGTGGTGGATCGGGGAAGGCCTTCAGATATGAATGGCACCAGAAAAATAAAATATCTGGCGTGAACCAAATACTAGCAGGTAAGAACGTACCTATAGTCCCGTAAGACGCGTTCTAAGGGACCTTACCCCTACAGAAAAGGCAAAGCTGTGGATCAGCCCAAAATACATGATGGCGAAATCAAACGTTGATATACCCCAGGAGGGTACCGCCAGCGGCGGAGAATCCCTCCTCGAATTATATTCGAGCAGCCCCACGGATTCTGGGGGGGGCAAATTTCGCGCAATTGAAGAAGGATCGGATAGAAATTGGAAGAGCTGCGATACTATTGCAGCAACAAGAACTAAGGATGGAAGATGCGTCAGTCAAGACTCAAAGGCCACAGGTGATGGAATAAATCCTTTTGAAAGGCGCGAATCGCTTAGAAGAACACCTCCAGACACCCGCCATCAAATAGAAAATCGGGAGATGACCACTACGAAAACCCAACTGCCCAAAAGGATCAACCCAAGTAAACAGATGAGAAATCTGAAGACAAAAACAGAGGAACTCTTTGTGCTTATCAAAGACAACAAAAACATCAACAGGGATATTAAAGAATATGTTGCAGAAATTAATAATCTGACAACACAGATAATAGACGAGCACGTGAAAGACGCACGTAAACTGAGTGACTTACAAAACGAATTCAGAACCTACAAAAAGGTCCAAGAAGAAAGAGTCTCCATGTTAGAAAATGACATAAAAGAACTGAAAGAAATGAAAAACAAAAAAGCAGACGAGAAAGAGAACAAGAATGAACTAAACACCCTAAAAGAAAAAATCATGAAGTCGCAGAATTACGAAGATTTAGAAAAGATTATAGATGCCGAATGGCCAGATAATGTATTCAAGGTCGTAAGCATAGAACAGGGAAACCCTCTAGACGGGAACAATAAATCTGACTTCGGAATCATCGCGGACCCGGACAAAATAAACAATGAAAAGGGGATCATGAAAACTCTTCAAAGAAGTTATCCTGAAGTTGTAGAATTACTGAATGACTCTCAGGAAGGGGAAGTGGGCTACGTAATTAGAAGCCACACAAGCTCAAAAAAAGGTCTAGTGGAGGGGAAAAAGCACATATTCACACTTACCTGTAACAAAAAACTAGGAGCACACACCTTTAATCAAATGAGAGAGTTCCGAAGAACCTGCGAGAATCTTGATAGTGATAAAAACATAACCATAATAACAGAGAAAGAATTTGACAGAACGAGAATCAGAAAGATCTTAGAGGCAGTATTTGTTGATAGCGCAATACAGCTGAAGATAATGACTGAACAGATTCAAACAAATAACGAAACTAAAGAGAGACCATCTACCGAAATAATAAATTTAAAGGGTGAAGGAACATATGCAGAAATCCTAAAAAAAATGAAAGTCAAGATCAAATCCTCGGAAATCAAAGAACTGGGACTGAAGATAAAGTCAATAAAAAAATCAGGCATAAATAGCATGGCCCTTAAGGTCACAGGAGAAAAAGATCAAGCAGAAACACTTAAAAGTAGACTTAAGAGCGCATTAGACGTGGAAGTCGAAACAGCGGAGGCAAAAGCTGTCTATCACATATCTGGCATAAGAGAGGAAATTTCTGCGGAAGAACTCAAACGTGACCTAGAAACAGAGCTTCAAGTGCCCATAACAATAACCTCTATAAGACCGGGAACAACTGGTAGAAAAATTGCAACAGCGACAACTAGCAAAGTACATTCATCAAAAATAATAACACCAGCATGGGTATGGATAGGATGGTCTAAGTGCAATATTAGGAAAAGAATTAACGTCACACAATGCTATAGATGCTGGGAAGCAGGACACACTGCAGCACAGTGCACAGGGAAGGACCGGCAGAATGACTGCCGTAAGTGTGGACAAACAGGCCATAAAGCAAATGAGTGCGAAAAAAACCCTTATTGCCCAATATGCGAAGTACCGGAACACAGAGCAGGTACAACTGGATGCCCAGTATTCAGAAGGGTGCTCAAGGAAGAAGAAACAAGAACTAAGGAGAAAAGAAACAAAGAATACAAAAACAGCCAAATTGGAAAAAGGATAATAGCGCAGACGAAAAATCAAAGAAATTCAACAGCAGATAACTGTAGAAATAAACCAGATAATCTCGAAGAGATAATATCTTCAAAAGATCGCGAGGACTATGCCACGAATGGAACCTACAGCAATAATGAGCACCAACATTCTGCAAATTAATGTAGGAAGGAGCCGAGGGGCTCATGCCCTGATGGATAAAACAGCGGAATCTCACAAAATCGACATTATCCTGATCAGTGAACCAAACAAAAAATTAATACAAGAGCAGGGACCGTGGTTAGCAGATAAAAGGAACGATGCAGCCATTCAAATAGTGAATCCAAAAGTTATAACAGACGAAAGAAAGAGCGGAAACGGGTTTGTCTGGGTAGAAGTTGACACGTTTAGAATCGTGTCATGTTATATAAGCCCAAATTGTGACATTAACGAATTCGACGGATTCCTATCCGACCTGGCAGAGGAAATAAAAAATACTAAAAAAGAAATAGTCATCGGAGGAGACTTCAATTCTAAGTCTCCGGAATGGGGATCAACAAAAGAAGACACAAGAGGGAAAAAAGTAACAGAATGGGCTGCGGAAAATAATCTGATTGTCTTAAACAAGGGTGATGCCCCTACTTTTATCAGAAACGAACAGACTTCTATAATAGACATAACATTTAGCACTGAAAAAATAAGTCAATGTATAAAAAGATGGAAAGTACTAAGTGAAGAATCGCTTAGCCTACACCAATATATAACGTTTTCGATTGACTCAAAACAACAGAATAAGAAGAACTGGACAAGCAAGAGAGCAGGATGGAATCTCAAAAAGTGGAACAAATCAGCATTCAGAGAATCCATAACAAAAGAGTTTAGGGAGAAGACAAACCCAAGCGCTGAAGAATTCATCAACTCTATAGTTACCGCGTGCAATAAAAGCATGCCAAAGAAAGTACTCAACAGCAGACATAGGCCACAATATTGGTGGAATAGTGACATAGCCCAAGAAAGATCAACATGTATTCAACTAAGACGAACTGCAACAAGAATAAACAGAATGAACTCTCCTCAGAGTGAAAAAGACGAAGCAAGAATGAAATACAAAAAGGCCAAAAAACACTTGAGAATTCTTATTAAGAAAGCTAAGGAAGATGCGTGGAAACAACTCTGTGAGGAAGTAGATAAGGACGTTTGGGGACAAGGATACAAAATAGTAACGAATAAAATAAAGCCCAGGCAGCTTAATATCCCATCAGACCTACGTGAAAAGGCCATTAAGACATTATTTCCTAGGGTGCCATTAATAAAATGGCCACCGCCCGCTAGAAACAATCTAGAGGGATTCACCGAAGTAACTATTGAAGAAATTAAAAAGGCTTGTAAGAAAATGAAAAACGGCAAATCACCCGGCCCAGATAATATACCTGCTGAAGTCGTCAAAGAAGTAGTGGAAATATGCCCGAATGTCGTAGTGGAAGTGGTAAACAAGATACTGAAAGATGGAATGTTCCCTAAACCGTGGAAGAAAGCCAGACTCGTCTTACTACCAAAGCCAGGTAAACCAGCAGGCGACCCCGGATCTTTCAGACCAATCTGTCTGCTTGACACTGCAGGTAAACTAGTGGAGCAGATCGTCAACAATAGATTATCCCAAGAGCTGAAAGCTCGAATGGACCTCTCCGATAGTCAATATGGCTTCAGGGAAGGCAGATCTACAGTCCAAGCTATAGAAAAAGTGGTTAGAACGGCTGTGGAAGAACGGAAAAAACCATTCAGAAAAAGACGATTCTGCGCCATAGTAACTATAGATATTAAGAACGCTTTTAACACCGCCTCCTGGAAGCATATAGTAGAGGAACTTAAATCACGAAAAATACCTGCATATATCGAGTGCATAGTAAAAAGTTATTTTGCCGACAGGTATCTCCAGGAAGAAGATGGGAAAACCACAACCATAACCTGCGGCGTCCCCCAAGGCTCCGTACTGGGCCCGCTACTGTGGAACCTGCTTTACGATGGAGTTTTAAATTTGATGACACCTGAAGGGGTTGAGCTCACAGCATACGCGGATGATCTAGCCGTCACCGCCTTAGGTGCCACAGAAGACGACCTCATGGACAAAGTTAATAAGACCCTGGAAATGATATCAAGCTGGCTGAAACATAAAGACCTACAACTGGCACCACAAAAGACAGAAGCCGCACTTTTAATTGGGAAGAAGAAAGTGAGAAAAGACGTTAAATTTGAAATCGAAGGCGTGGAAGTGATACCAAAGAAGAGCATTAAATACCTGGGAGTCCTCATCGACAAGGGTTTGACTTTCGGAGACCACATTAGACATATCGCTGACAAAGTGGCAAGATTAACAACTTCACTCACAAGACTAATGCCAAGAGTGGGAGGACCAAGTGAGAACAAAAGAAGGGTCTTATCCTCAGTGGCAAACAGCATTATATTGTATGCGGCCCCAGTATGGTCAATTGGACTGACACACAAAAAGTACACAAAGATCCTAGAGTCTGCACAAAGAAAATTAGCGATAAGAATATGCAGAGCGTACCGTACTGTATCGTTCGAGGATAGCGTTCTGCTTGCGAGGGTGACCCCAGTAAGGTTGCTCGTGGAAGAAAGAATCCACATGATAGGCGAAAGTATGGAAAATAAGAGACGAATAGAACAAGAGACCCTAATTAAATGGCAGACCTTAAGACGCAAGAAGATTGAATCCGATGATAACAACTAGTGGCTGAACAAACTGATCCCAGATGTGAGACCATGGTTGAAACGTGAATTCGGAGATACAAGCTACCACCTAACGCAAGTAGTTACAGAACATGGATGCTTCCAAGCCTACCTACACCGAATTGGAAAGGTAGACAACGACCAGTGTGTCTACTGCGGCGATAGAGATACACCCAGACATACGATCTTCGAATGTAAGAAGTGGGAAGAAATAAGAAATACAACGTGGGAGGCAATGGGAATAAATACCATACAACCCGATAAACTGGTGGAAACTATGTTGGAGAGCAGTGAAACATGGGCCGCGCTACATCGGATGATCGGCACGATAATGAGGACAAAGGAGGCTGACGAAAGGAAGAGGAAGTATAATAAAGTACTTATAATATAGACAACACTGCAGTGAAGTAATACCCTAGAGGTGGTTCCACTGTAGTGAAGACGTGAAGAGGAGGGGTTTTTAGTCGGTAGGTCTGCCTGCGTGCAGGAGTCCGGCACAACGTCCGATGAGGATTTTCCCCTCCTCGAAAAAAAAAAAAAAAAAAAAAAAGATGGGGCAGAAAATGGAGATTATTCTAGATATATCGACCTCGATAGCCTAATGATTAGAGTTGGGCATTATAACGACAGCTGATAAAATTAGATAAATGAAAATAACGCATCTAACGTTATGCATATTAAACGATATTTTGTAACTATTAGTTGAACAAAAATAATAGTCACGCTAAAATTAAGCAATAAGCCTACCCCCATTTCATTAACATGACAGTTAAAATTAGCTGAATTAAAATATTAGGCTCGCGTTTACTATACTCAATATGACCTTTTTGTGGAGAAATCGTACCTTTTCGGATACCAAATTTTGAAAATGACTTAAGGAAAATGTTAAGTTTCCAGATACCAAAATTATTCGATAATCTTCATTGAGGTATAAAATAAAAAAGCTTTAAGCTTTTAATAATAACAACGTTATTTTCAATTAATGAAACCGCTATAAGCACAGACTTCAGATCAAGAGGTCCCTGGTTCGATTTCCGCTCGGTAATTTGTTTTTTCGTATCAAGTTTCTATCCTGTGTTGTCCTGTCTCAGATTGGACGGGACCACGTAGAATGGGAAAAATTGCCCAAGGCAATAAGTTCTGCCGTTTATAGCGGCACCTTTATATGGAGAAATGTAAATTTATTTATTTATATCATGTTTGAAATATTAGTCCTGAAAATCTGACTTATTTAGTCATACCAAGACATCAGAGGAACATTAGCCCCGGGAAGTCCTCCAAAAGATGACGGAAAAGCTGGACAAGTCCAAGGTTCCTAAATGAAGAGATCGAAGTTTAAAAGAAGGCTGTTTTATAAAAATGAATCTGGGCTCACTTAAAAGTGAACACAAATACACTTTTGACATCTTTCACGCACTAAGCAAAGGTTTTTGTCGGAATTTGAGATGGTCAGCACCGAGCCCTTGAGCTTCGGTACGCGGTACGCTGTGAGCACGAAAGACGTCGACTGATACCACTGAACTGCCAACCATCTCTAAAAATAATACTAAATACTATTTTTCGTGAACGGAATGGAAAATTAATGTGATATCTGATTCATAGAAGTTAAAAAATACTCTATACTTTATAAAAAGTATAATAATTTCATTTCATAGACAACACTATCGAAAAAATTTCTAAAAATCCACAGTCGATTTCGCAACATTCCGCTTATTTTGGACATTATTTAAGATTCCAACATTTTTAGGGAATTTTTGTGCTGATGAAATTTCTACAATGCTGATGAAACCGGCCTCTTTCCTTATGCTATAAACACATTGCACTGTCTGGTTATAAAAAGGTGCTTGACCGCATCACTGTGTTTTGCTGTACAATTAATATAGCAGGTATTGACAAACGAATAAATGAAATAAAACGAATGCTGATCATAGGAAAAAGTGCTAGACCTCGATGCTTTAAGCACTTTAAGGATTAAGAATGGAGGGTTTACCAGTGGAGTACCATGCGAACAAAAATACATGAATGACTTCTGAAATTTTTCGAGATCGGCTTACTAGTTGCGAACAAAATGTACAACTTAAACAAAGACAAATTTAGCTACTTGTTGACAATTGTTCGGCACACTCTCATTTAGACAATACATTATACAGCTGGAATTTCTTCCTTCCACATCGTTAATGCAACCAAAAAAATGTGAAACTCGCTTAATTGGGACAGCCGCTTGATTGGCACAATATTCCGAAGTCCCGATTTGTCCCAATTAAGCGGAATCGACTGTATATAGACTAGGATAATTCACTTAATCGTTAAATACTTTAATAAATATGAATTAATAACATAATTTTGCATTAATGTCATCTGTCATAAAATTATATATTTGTGTAAGTAGGTACCTACAAGAAATAAAATAAAATTATCTTTATGATCGAGATAATAAATAAACCAACGATAACCTCTCTAATTCATTGAATAATGGTGTTTAATTAATAACGAAATCAGCCTATGCTATGTTATTTTTTTACAAAGTTTTCGTATGATTTTCTATCTTTTATTTTATATTCATAGATTCTGGCTTTCAAATTAGATTTTAATTTATATACATACACGCTGCTTATAAATAGAAAAAATAAATTAAAACACAATGTTTCCATTTCGAAAAGTTTAAATGCCCCTAGAAAAGAAAAAGAAGATATTTACGTAAAAATTTCGTCGATTAATTTTTGTCATTTTTGTTCACACGATTCGTTTGATCAAGTGTAGAAATAACACATTGCATAGGTACAATATAAATGGAGCCCTTTTTCCTTGATCATAAGTGAACGGTTAGAACAATTTCGCTAATTCTTTTTTTGTTGTGTTAATTATTGTCACGAGAAGTTGCTTATGATTAAAAAAAAAACATAAGAAAATTGCGCGGAACATTAGAAAAATTAAGAAAACTAGTCGAAGGTTAAGGCAAAGAATGGTCAAATGCTATGTTTGGTCCACCTTACTATAATAATATGGTGTGGAAACTTGGACCCTTAAAGAATATCATGAACCGTATAGAGGCATTTGAAATTATGGCTCCACCGCAGAATGCTCTGTATTCCGAGGACCGATGTGGTGACTAACACGGAAGTGTTGCGAAGAGCTGGTCTTGAGAGGGAATTTTTAACCAGCGTCAAGAAAAGGAAAATGTCCTACCTGGGACACATACTTCGCAACACCAAAATACAAACTGCTTCACCTAATAATGAAGGGGAAAATAGATGAAAGTCGAGGTGTGTAGACGGAAGATGTCCTGGCTGAGAAATATCAGACAATGGACCGGAATCCAGCGAGTGGAGGAACTGTTCCGGTTAGCCCAGGACAGAGAAGCCTACGCCATAGTGGTAGCCGACTTCGGGGGGACCTGACATGGCACTTGAAGAAGAAGGTTCAAATGTAACTTTATTAGTTTGAAATTATAAACTTTTTACACACTGGAACACTGGAGATTCTATGTGTTTGTTTCATGTTTTTTTTTTGTATTGTTCAGTACTCTGTTTGTGTCTCTAATAAACACATATACCCTGATGTAAACATAATTCAAAACAGATGCATCTGTCGGAATTATATTGGCTAAATAGGTAATCAATTTATCATTACATATAAAAATTTGAATTCAATATTCAATGACTAAAGGTATGTCGGGAAAAATAGTCAATAATAATTTTATTGTAGTTAAGCAGTGCAAAATAAGTGAAATGACTGATGTAGTAACACATACTACCTAATGCATACTCAGCGGTGCAGGCTGCGGACACACGGAGGGATGGAGGCGTTTTGTTTACTCAACGTGATCTATCACGACTAGCAGTAATGAGGAAACGGTTGAAGAAGAAAAGCCAACATAAAGTAGGTTATATACTATAGTAAAAGTGACCGCAGTGTTCTTATCACTTATGTAGAGTGCATTTCAGGAAATGCAATGTCCGAGATCACGAGTATTTATTTATGTGTATACCCTTTCGGAATGGGTTGATTTATGTATTTATTTGCATTTTATTATGATTGATAATTTCTTATAGTGTAGATTAATTTTTAACCTTGTCCGTATGTTTTATTACTATAGTCGCTTTAACCTTAGCCTTAACTATCCACGTACCTACATACTTCATGCGAGTATTGTATTTTATATATGAAACTTGCACTATTTTTGTTAATACTACAATTTTACCAAATTTTATACTAGCTGATCCGCCCGCTGAACATCGACCTATTTCAGAATAAAAAAATCAATACATAAATTTAAGACATCCGGCTCGAAGGACCATGTCGAGCATTCACCATGATTGGGGTATTTTTTTCAGTATTAAATAAAAATGCGAGGTGCAATTACAAACACGTATTATTTCATTACAATATGGCTGAAGAAGAAAGCGGAAATACAAAAATGCATAGATTGACAATCCATAGATAATTCATCCGACTGTACGGCGCTGCATTGCTTGTGTCAACAATAGGGTATTTGACACTATGAAAAATAAGATACAGATTGTGGTCATCCTGTTTGAAAATGGCCCAAGAAAGCTTAGTTCTTTTATTTTACAACTTAAATAGGCTTATTTTTTATAAAAACACGTAATAAAAATCCAAATATTTCTATGGAACTAGTCACCGATGAAAACGCCTTGTGATTAGTTGTGGTCCCCGTGACGTCAAGGTGACGTCATCCCATGGTAAATGATAGTCATCAACCTCATACCAATACAGAAGTGTGACGTATAATGCACCACGTGACCAGCGCCATTATACAAGACAGCGTTTTACGCGAGTTTTTGGATATTTAAACTTTAAACATGATTTTCATATAAAATATGGCATATCTTCAGAAAATATAAAGAGAATGTGCTTATAATGTATCGTAGAATAATTTAAAACGGTTTCTGGAAATTAGTCAAATACCCTATATCGATGAATATTTTCTTTGTTCGTCTCTGCCTCGAGAAATTTCGTCGGACATTCAAAAAGTAAGGGCATTACAAAAAAAATAAATCCAAATACATACAGCACTATTTCTGATAAATATCATAAAACTTTATTGCTTATACGTAAGTACAATGTGGCGACAAAATAACATTTTGGACAGAAGAAAAGGCGGGCTTATCCCGAAGGATCTCTGCCAGACAACCCAGTAAAAACAAAGACAACATATCAAAAAAGTAAAACAATAGATACCTAATCCTTAAAAAATATACAATTATATTAGAAAGCGTAAATATATTTAAAAATACATACATATATAAACATATAAATATAATATGAGGAGATACACATAGGGATATAGGATGAACTATAGATGTTGAGAGGAATAGGGAGGTGGGTGGGGACGCTAATCATCTTGCATTGGAGAATTGCAGATTTAGGCCTGGTAAAATAACATGTTGGGAAACTGTTAGAAGACTAACGGCCGGGAATAATCCTGCGGAATGAGTAAATGGAAAAACAGATGCGACATTGTAGTGGGAGCTGACTCCACAATCTCGCTGCATACACCGTGAAAGAGTCAGTGTAGTAGCCAGAAGATTGTTCGACGCTGACCTCAGCGGGAGTCCATGTAGGTGCAAGAATGTGAATCTTTCCATAAGGTACAGAGGAGTGGAGGGATCAAAGAGAATCTTATACAGAAGACAGATAATAGCATGAACCAAGCTCGGAAAAATAATAATATGTTTTCCGTTTCCGATGATCTATATAAACTTAACAAAAAACTGTATTCAATCATTATTGATTCTAATGCAGGATGAAGTTCGACGGGTCATCTAAATTTATTAAAAATGCAACTCGGCGTCATCGACCCGAGCAGGTACCTCGATAAAAATTCGGGCTGACTCATACGGAGCTCTCAAGCGCTTAACAAAAGAATGGCCGTCATTTTCAATAGTACAGGTCAAATATCTTTATAGCGAATACCGAAGTAATGAAATTTCCAGTATAACGAATCGTCAATTTGTCCCCGAAAAACTTCCATATTATAAAATGTACTTAACCAAAATTGGCATGGGCTGGCGACGCCCTTGCCTGTAGTATATATAGTCATAAACAATATATCCTTTGGAGCAATTTGGGGGCGTAGAATTAACCATATTATTCGAATTCTATCGTATTTAATTGATAAAACACGATTCAAATACATCGCTACACAATTTTCAGTACAAACAACAACACATTGCAGTGACAGTAAGCTTAAAAATGGGGGAGGTCACGTGGTGTATGATTCTTCCACTTTTTATCTAGAAACCCTGGACCCAACTATTTAGAAAGAACGCAAAAGGCGCTTAGGGAGATTTTCTTTTCAAAAGCCTTTCAGACAGTATAATAAACATACGAACACTAATAAATTCATTATCTGTCTCGTGTAACAGCACGCACGAGTAAGTGATGTTAAAGGTTATCATCACATGTTATTTGGTGACGGTCTGGCGTTTAATAAACTATTTGGTGAATTATTATTAGAACCTTATCTTTGTAAGTGTGCGTTTACACCAGACGAAAATAGAGCCACAGCTATTATAATAGTAATAGAGTATTAGATTTACAATGAAACCAATCAAACATTACTAGCTCTGGATCTATTTTCGTTTGGTGTAAACGCACCCTTGTATAATTTGTGAATATTCATTCACTGTATTCATTCACATTCACAAAAAAGTACCTACATCCGTCACCAAAGGGTTAATAATAACTTTAGGGTTAGTTACAAAGCGTTTGAATGGAAAAATATATGCATCCCACTGAGTGCAAATAAATACTTATAATAATATTTCTTCTCAAAGATGTATCCCGTTTCTATGTTTTTTTCATATTTTGAAATATGTCGTCGAAATAAACGTCGTTGCATATTTAAAATGACACATGTGACAATTTATTCAAAAATTGAATGAAGGAGTAGGTATACCGTTTGAAAGAGAAAATGAAACTGAATCAAAATAAATGGTCATCATTCAATTTTCGCAAAAATTGTCACATGTGTCATTTTAAATATGCAACGACGATAAGCAACCAATAATGTTTTTTAAATAGGTACAATTTATAAATAAAAAAAAAATATTAAAAATTATCATTCAATGACAGAATAATGTTGTCGTTGGTAGCCTAGCGGTTAAAACGCCGACTTTCGCACTGTTTCGTTCGGTCATGGGTTCGATCCCAGATGCCGACCATCTTCCTCTTTCACGACACATACTGATGTGAAAGAATCAAAAGAGAACAGCTGATTCATTTAAATGTACAACGCATGTGCGGCATTTGGAACAAATTTTTCAAATTATTATGTCATATTTTTGTTTATGAGGTACGGCGGTGAAGATGAGACGCGAGGGGAAGGAAAAGTAATAGCATGGATGTAAGAGTAATAGTGACAAAGTCAAAAAATCATCGCAAATAGTCTTAATTAGAAATAATGAAAGTTTTAGGCAAGTACTCTTTTAATAATTTCCAACTTTTATCTCTATGTTTCATTGAGTATTATAAATATATATCTACTTGTTGCATACATGAGATTTTTCGACATGTTGAACATGTTGAGAATTCTCATGATTAGAGTTTCGAAGACGTAAACATTACCTACCACCTAATGGTGAACGTTGTTAACGTAAAGTGATCACACTAAGCCAGCATTCGAAATAACAGTAGAAGACGGTCGTAAGCCCGTAGTGGTTTGTTCCATTCAAAAATCGAACATTAGTAATGAATTTTTAGAGTCATTAGTTCAACATATTCTTTAAGTACTCTTTTGTTGTGAATAACAGAATATTATTTTATTCGGGGTGGAGTCAAATTCATTTGAATGGTTTCTTTATATTTCATCTGTCTCTTTTCATCTTGCTGTTTTTTATGATTGTTGAAGTGAAATAGCGATAAAAATTAGTGTAAGTAGGTACTTATCTAAATTTCCATTCCACTCTTTTTTTATTAGTTTGTACACCTGGCCAAGGTCTTCCCATCGGGAGGACCATCTGCATCTCTCAACCATTCCCTTATGGCATAAAGGAGGCCCTGAAAAGTTACCTATTAGCAACATTTTATTTTTAATTATTTTTGAACGAAGAGTCACGAACAATATTATGACCTCTAAAGCATGCTCTCTTGATTTTTATATCAAAAATTTAGACATGATTTAAAGAATGACAGTTTTGCTTGTTTTTCAAAAGATTTTTACAAATATTAACAGACATATCAGCCAATATTTGCTATTGGTTTAAGGATTATGCCCAGCCGTGTTGCTACCATCAGTCATAAATTTAACTATACAATAATACTTATCGTGTGTTTTGATAAAATCTTGTTGTCAAAATGAAAAGTACCAAAGGGTGTTTTTTTTTATCTGAAATTCATGCATTTTCACTTTAACGAATATGCCCTAGGTGTCATTGTGTATTCTGAAAAAAGAGTTTCATACATTTTTCAAAATCTGACTCCAAGTTCCCATTTTTTCTTGCTGTAATTACCTACTCTCCTTAATTCATTTGCTTCTCCTATCGTAGGATTGCGGGCATCGCTGCTAACCTGCCACAATCCGGAAAAGTGGTATCAATGATGTGGGATTCGAAAAACTTGTCAATTTTCAAAGTTTTCCAGTCAAAAAGACTTCATTCAAATATTATTATCTCATGCCTAAGTGTGTGTTCTAACTGGAAAGCGATCGCGAGTTCGTGCGGACGGACCGTTCAAATGGAGAACATTGTATGATAGCTCGACGCTCGGACGCGCCATCACTTTTCAATTAGGACAGGGCCTGACACTTCTTTTGCTTCTATCAACAGTGTTGTCCATCTCATTCCTTTTTATATCGCAACATCATAACAAATAAACAGAAAACATACATATGAAGAATATGACAAACGGAGGAGATGCCAAAATACAGAGCCAACCTTCAGCCCATTAGAAATCTTACAAATCAATTTTTTTTTAAAATTAACCCTAACCCGTTTTTTGTATCGCAGATGGTGTCTAATTGAGATAAGCATAATAAAGCTTATTTTATTTTAATTTACCTGTACCAGTGTACCTGTAAGTACACAATAGTACATATTACTAAGTGTATCCCAGCTAAAATGTATAAATGTCGTATACCTGCATCAGTAGCGACTTTTTAGCGCGTCTCCGGCTACCTTTACTTCATGCCCCTCACCGCACCTACAGATTTAAGTGTATGGAACGGTATTTTTATATGAAGTTGTCGACCTATAATGACTTCAAAAGTTACCTATTAAAAGTTTTTGTCTACACAAAATTGACAGCTACTTACTGACGCGGTACCTGAATGGAGTGTGTGTATTTTCAAACAACAGAACCCACGCACCACTCCATAGATGTATGTGTCGCCCGTGGTAATCACTGGGTAGGCGGCGTTAGTCGGCCAGTCATTGTTCTAGGCTTTTCTTATATATACCTACTTAATTAAAGAAGAATTAAAAAAAAAAAAAACATTAAAATGAAGTATTATTTTGTTAAGCTCAGATTCAATGGGTTAAAAATCTATTTATGGAATAAGGAATGATATATTTCAAATTTGATCACACTAATGTATTATTGATCTGACGCACCTTAAGTACGAATAATAACACATTTTATTACTCTTCGGAGGTGTATATAAATAAGTTACACATTCGCACACCAGCCTAAATAAACTCACACAGCCGAAGCGTAGGTATACACTAAAATATACGTCGTGAGAACGGAATTGAACGCTACCGAAGTCAAACACACACATTGGGACAGTTAGTTTCATGTTGGCTGTGTCATAAGGTGCATCGTAACTTATGTCTTATGCGTTAAGAGAACCTAAATAATTATTTTTCTAAAAAAAAACAACATTGCACTTCACACCGTATTATAATAAACATACAGTCATTACTATGAAATAGTAAGGTTATTATTTTGAATTCTCCGTGTTCGAAAGTTTGACAGCTGTTGATGTTGTGTTATCTTATTTGAAAAATAAGTGTTGCCATTTGAAGAAAAAAAACATAAATCGGCAAAATGACAGTTAATAAAAAGCGTGAAGTGAATATGGACAATATTTTGTTCGAAATAGGTGAATTTGGGCCAAGTCAAAGGAGGATTTATTTATTGATAGCTTTACCGATTATGTGTGCTTCCATGTATAATATGAACTTTAATTTCACGGCAAAACTAGTTAATCACAGGTATGATTTTACATTCTATTTTAAATTTTCACAAAAACATTTCTTTTTTAATATTATTATCGTTCAAAATATTATAATATTAACATTATGGAAATCTGGAATCGACAAATAAAAAAATATATCGTAAATAATAAATTCATGAATTAGGCGATAGGTAATTGTTATCTATGATCATAAATATATTATCTATGAGTACTGTGAGTTATTATTTTTGTCTGTTATTATCCGTTATTTGAATTTCGTTCGATTTTAGATTTAGTAAAATAAACTCAATTTAACGAACATGACACGCTCTTTCATAATAATTAATTGTATTCGATTATTGAATTTGACAACTGGTATATTTCGAATCTATTTAAAATTATTTGAATAGTTCAGACAAAAATGACCATCGATAAGTAGTACTTACTTATCTTTTTAATCATAAATTCGCCATAGACAAAAAATATTATTGTCATATATATAATTACTTTGAAAGCTATAATCGACAACCGCAAAGCGCGTCCTTCCAGAATGTTCGGTTCAGTTGTAGGAACGAATTAGGTATGTAGGTATGTATTTACTTATCGTGTATATGGAGTGTTTACTGTTTAGTAGATAATATATACGCATACTTTATCAATCGCTGATGTTAATATCGTAATATGCAAAACAGATGTTTCACACTTGACTTAATTATTTATTATAATCGATGATTGACTAATGAATTAATTAATATAAATGTTAAACGACCATAAATATTCATCTTCTTAAGATAAATTTAAATATTTTCTTCTTTTATTGCGGAAAGAGACAGTTTTGCTATTTTTTTGTTTTGGTTAGGTACTTTTTGTATTTTTTTTCATAACTCTGTACAATAGCTGTGCGGGAAGTACCTGTTATTAAAGCACTGAAAATTCTATGTTTTGTGTCATGATTTGTTTTGTTTGCGTTGTTCAGTGTTCTGTTGGTATTTTTAATAAAAAATAATTGTTAGTACTGCCCCAGAACAGGATTTTTCTACCAGTAATTTTCTTGTAATATTATGTTAATGGAAAATAAAATGAGAAAAATCTACCTACTGTCGTTACAATTTTCTCAGAAATAATTTCATTGGTAAGACTATTATATCTCTAATAGAAATAAAATTCGGGTTAGTGCGAACTCTTATAACTCGAGATTGGCTCAACAGATTCTTCCGATGTGTGATTTATTGGATTCTTCTCCACTCCGGATAACAGAATAACTAATAAAAAGGTAATATTAAAGTTAGTATGGAACCAATTTCATACGACGCCATCTTTGAAAAAATCTAACAACAAAATTATTGTCTTCTGCACCTGCACCCTCATTCTCGCATACGTACTTGCCACTCTTACGCCTATACTAAAAAAGGATAATCTGGATCCTAATAATACAGAAAATTTTCGTCCAATATCCAATATACCGTTCCTTTCGAAAATTCTAGAAAAAGTAATATCGCGACAGCTAACAGACTTCTTAGATTCGGATAACTTCTTGGCTAAACATCAATCGGCGTATAGAAGATACCACTCAACCGAAACATCTACCACAAGGATATTGTCTGACCTCATCACCCAGACAGAATCCGGTAAGTTAACTCTAATTTCATTCCTAGGTATGAGCGCTGCTTTTGATGCGGTCGACCATTCCATTCTCTTTTCCAAACTCCAATCTAAATTCGGTTTGCAGAGAAATTGCATCTCATGGCTAACCTCATACTTAACCGATCGGAAATACAAAGTTAATTTCAACGGGAGAACAACACTGATGAGAACGTATCATTATACGGTGTCCCACAAGGATATGTACTTGGTCCAATTTTATTTAACCTATATATACAAATCAATTGGAAAACTTGGTTCAGCATCTTGGTTTCCAAACTCACGCATACGCGGACGACCGCATACTTTACAAATCCTGCACGCCTGAATATAAGTCAGAACTTATCTCAGAAGTCTCTTCCTGTATAAATCAAATTTTAATATGGATGAGCATGAATAAATTAAAGCTGAATCCAACAAAAACGGAATTCCTCTGGTTAGCCTCACCCCGTAGACAACATCTTATAAATAATGATCCTATTTGAATTCAAAATGCTGAAATAGTTCCTTCAAAACACGTCAAATTTCTTGGTATCCATATCGACAGCGCACTATCTATGGACACTCATATTTCGTCAGTCTTAAGATCCAGCTTCTACTCTCTGAGACAACTCAAGCCTATTCGTCGCTGTCTGTCGACAGATGCGGCTAAAACCTTGGTAAACGCACTTATAGTGTCCTGGGTAGATTATTGCAATGCGTTACTTGCGAATCTACCAAAATACCAACTTCATAAGATGCAACTTGTACTGAATGCTGCCGCTCGTTTCATTCATCAAATAAATAGTTTTTCCCATATCACACCTACTCTACACAATCTTCATTGGCTGAAGAGTCCAGAACGCGTAGAGTTCAAAATATGCCTCTTAGTTTTCAAAGCACTCCACAATAAGGCCCCTACATACTTGTCTGAACTATGCATCCCATTCTCACCCAATGACAGACATGTCTCTCTTAGATCTCAAACACGAGCTACTAATAAATTAGCTGAAGCCAATACCGCCAATAGACCTAAATAGGTCAATAGAGCCTTCAGCGTTTCTGGACCGAAAGCCTGGAACTCGCTTCCAGTTAATATTAGAAGCTTAGATACATTAGACGAATTTAAGAAGGAGTTAAAAACATTTTTATTCAAGAAGTCATATGCAGATTATCCTTTGTCATAAATTATTTTGTATGTACCTACTTATAACTAAAATTTAAACAGAGCAAGCATAGCGCCCTTGAGGTGGTCTTTTGACCACAAAACGGCGCTCTAAAAATTATCTTATTAATATTATTATTACAGTAGCCCACCCCACTTACTCCACCGTTTCGGGCGTTTTAGAAAATTTTCATACCAAGTCAACAAAATTGTGCGCATATATTATTATATTCTCGCGTTGTTCCCGCCTGAGGTTTGAATACGAATGAAATATGGACGTTTTAGAATTAATATTTTAATGTTATTATTTAATTTTCTTTCTGGGGGCGCAGTGCACATTGTGTACATATAATGAACGGGCCGCCTCTGGTAAGGGCCACAGGGTCCACAGGACAACGTCTGTCGAGAAAGCTAGTATTATAATATAAATACACGTCATAAAGATAATTCAACCTTCCATATGCGGTGGTCGTAAGCCCTTGACCCATTCACATTGTCTAGCTATCTACAACTAGAATCATTGTACGTATATTTATATAATGATTGACAATTAGATAAACTATTTCTGTTTTATTATTTTCATCAGCAATCTCTCGAATTTTCATATTACCTACTGTAATCATAATCTACCTCGGTATTCTAGTCGTATACCTATAGGCGTGGACTTCTGATCAAGATGCCTGGGTTCCATTCCTGGTTGGCTCAGATTTTTTTTTCAGAGCTCACTACAACCCTTAAGTTTTATTAATTTTACGCAAAAAGTAATCTACACATTAATAAGTAAAGCAAAAACTTTTTACCCGTTTTTACGAAAATCTCGCGGACGGAGGAGTATGAAATTTCGCACACTTAAAGTTTATATGGAGAAGGAGTGGCAAATGCTAATTTTTTTTTTAAATATGTATAAAAATACATTAAAAACATTACAAGCACTACTGTAATGTTATGTATTTGACACTTACTTACACTTCGATGTATTTGACATTGACATACACATATATTTTTTTGTTTATCTGTGGTCAAATTGAGAATAGATTAATATTGTTTGTTTTTAATAATGATAGAAAAAAAACTTTGTACAAATCAACATTTCTAATTTGACGTGTCGATTTCATTGCTTTTGAAAGAAAATTTATTGTGCAATAGCGCTCGCTCAATAAATCCAATAGGTATAATGTATGTAAAATCTTTACATAAAAAGAATAATGTTCAAATTTATAATTTATTTTAGCTATGGTCGAATTTCGACCACTATAGTCTGTTATATAAGCTTGAATATTGTGCGACAACTTACGACAATGAATTGCCTTCTGAACAAGTAGTTCTTACTAACTCCAAAATGAGTCATGTTATCTTTCCCCTTTTTAAAATATTGGCAGTTACGATAATTTGCTCATTCCGAGAGTTACTCGTTATAATGGGTTCTTGTTTTGTTATAGGGGGTCTCGTTATAAAAGGTTCTACACTGAATGTAGTTGGAAAATGCGAGCTAAGTACTCAGTCGAGTAAATAATTAATAATCGGTTCACTGTCCGCATTATTCGAATATGCACAAACCCATTCTAGAGATCCGCCGGCCGCCACAACACACACACATACAAGACTTATCACGTGGCTTCTGTATGTTGATAATGGTTTACTTATTGTACATAGGTATACTAATCGTAATTATCACGGTTTGTTTATTCGCTATTTGTGTGAAATTTAGCTTCCACCGTGCGTATAAACATTGCTAAATATGCCACTATGTGGATACTAAAAATATACTGAAACAGGATCCAAAATCAATACATAATAATTGATATCTTTTCTAGGATAGGCTTCTTTCAATAGAATATTACTAGCTGATACCCGTCTTGCTTTACGTTGTTGATTCGGATAGTCAGACTTGAGCAGTATAGGTTATTGAACAGGTTTTCATCTAGATTTGCCCCTGCTCAGGAATCTATATATTATTATCTTAATGTTTCAAAAGGGAAAACATAGAGTCACTGCTAAATACGCGAAAAAAAATAAAAAGGAAGCATGTCGTTTTTAATGTGTATAAAAAACTATCTTTCCCGACAGACCCTTAACGTCCATATTTCATTCAAATTCAAAGCTCAGACGGGATCAACGCGAGAATATAATTATATGCGCGCAATTTGGTTGACTTTGTAGGAAAAATTTCTAAAATGCCCGAAACGGTGGAGTAAGTGAAATGGGCTACTGTAAAAATGGCAATTACGTATGCGAGAATAAAAAGGGTGCAGGTGCAGAAGACAATAATTTTGTTGTTATTTTTTTCAAAATGGCGTCGCATGAAATTCGTTTCATGATAACTTTAATATTATATTTTATATTATTTCTTATCCATTTTTCAACTTTTTATTACTTGGTGATTTTGTTATACGGAGCGGAGAAGAATCCAATAAATCACACATCGGAAGAATCTGTTGAGCCAATCTCCAGTTATAAGTGTTCGCACTAACCCGACTTTAATTTATATTAGAGATGAGAAGAATGTCACATTCAATGTTTATAAAAAAGAGAAGAAAAGGAAAAATTAAGAGTCGCTGCTAAATACGAAAAAAAAAGAAAAAAAGAAGTGTGCTATACTTTCAGTGTAAAAATAGAGAAGAAATATGTTAGGAAAGAATAGAAGAGCACGTATGCGGAATGTTATGCGTTTGGAGGAAGCGAAAGAGGTGGGTTTGGATAGGAAAGAATGGAAGTCCGTACTCTCTGCCTACCCCCTTCGGGAAACAGCGTGATGGGTACAAAAAAAAATTGATAAGTTATGTGGTTCAGATCAAATTAATCCATGACATTATTAATAATCAGGTCTCCCTGACCACATACAACGTATAATAAGACATCGATAATGCTGACCCATGGGCCAAAGCAGAAGGGCGTCCACCCTGCCCCTACCCCTCGAACAATATATCACGTTGGATTCTGAAATTACTTGGGAAAACTATCGTCTTGCAGTGGATTAAAGGCAAAAAATGTAGAATTATAAGAAAAAAAATATGAATCATCACCTTTCAGCAGATAAAGAAAACCAATTTTGCAATTACCAATTACTTTTACGACCCCGACAATGATAAAAATTTTAAATCCTTCCTCTTATGTCATAGATTATCATTAGGTACAACAATTTAAAAAAAAATAAAGCTTTATATTATAAGGGTGCATTTACTCGTACATCAAACGAACTTAGAGCCTGAGGTAGAAATCTACTATATATAAAAAAGTCGGGTTAGTGCGATCACTTATAATTAACTCGAGATTGGCTGAACAGATCTTTATGATGCTTGGCTTATTGGATTCTTCTGCGCTCCCGATAACAGAATAACTAATAAAACAACGAAAAAGGGATAGAAAATAATAAAAAATATAATATTAAAGTTAGTATGAAACGAATTAACTGACAACAAGGCAATCTGTGAAAAGAATCCTTAACAACACAATTTTTATTTACTTGACAACCATTGAGGGTTAAAACATTGGTACGTAGATTTTTGATAGAATTTCTTTCAAGCTTTGAAATATTTTTTTAACGTTCAAACGTATTTTAAACGTATTTTTGTATAAATTACAAATTTTAAATCAATATTCATAGTAAGGACTACAGTGAAAGCTAGTAGACTATTATTTTCTTGATCGTTGATATGGTCACCAAAGAAATACGGGGTAAAGTTAATATTTAGAGACCTCTACCGCTGCGCTCCACTAATAAGCTATCTGACATTTCGAATCCCGTACAAATTCCCGTACTAATGAATGGGTTTTTTGTTAATTTTTTTTTCACAACAAACGAAGTGTTTAAGATGTTTTTTGCCCCTGTTTGTTTCCAGTACAATGATTAGCATTAATCCTATTTTTTTTGTTTCTCTGAGAAGATTTTTTTTTCTGGAACTGATTCCATACAAAATGTATGGAAGCTGTCAAATGACGTCACACTTTACACACGTATAACAACGAGAAAGAACTGTCATCGCCCATGAGACCAAGCAAACAACATCAAGCAAGAACTAGTACTCTGGCGCACGTTATCTCCAGCAGGGTTATTCACGAAAAAGTTTAAGTTTAGAACTAGTCAAAATATTATATCAAACTTAAGGGTGCTGCACCAAAAGACTAATTTTTGTCACTACTTCTGAATTTTTCCACGAGTCGAAATTGATTTTTTTTTTGTAGAGTGATCTTTAATTAAGTAATTTAGCTTGTTTACCAATAAACTCTGTCATATTTTTCTCGATCCGTCTCGATACACAAGTTGCGAAAAAACTATGCAGATACCTAAATGAAAATCTTAATAGATACTAATTGGACTTTGTCTCACTTACCTACACATGATTATTTTTTAGCGTAATAGTTAGCCTTAAGAAATTAACAAAGTTTAGTACGATCCAAACTTTTTGATGAATACACATGCTGAAAGAAAGAATGTTCTATTTCTATAGCTCTGGTTCTATGCTCATTTGGTTTAAATGCACCCTTAAAAACAATGTCTGAAGAAATGCGCAGAATATTTTTTTCGAGTGCATTCGATCACGTTTTTTTTTCATTTCTCTTTATTACCTCGTTTCATTTCAATCAAATTGTTCTGTTGGTCGTGTTTATAAACAAAACAAACACAAAACACGCAACTGAGCAAAATCACTAGTGGGTCGAACATGATTAGCTTTTTTTTGTAGTACCTACTTAGTAGTTGTTATTATTTTATTAGAGTGCAAAACATCATATTTTTCGAAGTCATTTATAGTCTTCGAAAAATATTTACATTTTGTATTTTTATTGTTTTCTTCATCGCTAATATTTTTCATTCTATTTTACTGCATACATCAAATATTTTTAAATAAAAAATTCCTAGACGGTATTGAATTTTGAAATTTTTAAACATACAGAGTAGGGAAGTTATCCAAAACGGCTCTCAAGTTTTGGTTAACACAGAGGTGGAGGATTTTGCCACTTGGTTCCCCTTCTAATGCTGGATTTCCTGAAGCGTCTGGGATTATTGCGGAAGCTCTAATTGAGAAACACAATAAGCAAGCAGGGGAAGCACAATATACCACTAGGACGGAACGCCACACACCCCCAGAGGGTTAAAAATCAAATGTTTTGAATTCAAACACGCGCTATTCAAACATGCATTTAGTCATAAAAAATATCGATTTTAATTTAATGTGTGCTGTTGTGCTACACGAGTTGCTACTATTAAATTTTAATCAGATTCAGATACAATAGTATAAAAAAGCAAACTCTATCACGATTACTATTTCTAGGGCATTGGATAGATACACGAGTATTGAGTATACGAATAAATATTCTCATATGAAGATAATAATTGACTAGACTGACTATACTCTATTTCTGGAGTGAAGTAGGCATACGAATTTGATTTTTTTTTGCGATTCAAGGTGAGTCATACCAGCTTATCACACACCTATCATTGACGAGTGTTTTTATTGTATGAAAGTGCAACGACCTGCCTTTAATAATTGAATCCGAGTGGCAAAATCCTCCACCTCTGTGTTTACCAAAGCTTTTGAGAGCCGTTTCGGTTAATTTCCCTACTCTGTAATGGCATCTTGTCAAGCACTTCATTTCTTAAGTAATTTTCAATTACTTTCTCCGTCATTTTTAGTAGGTTAGGCTTATTCTGGTTTAGAGGGTTTGTTGGCATTTTGACACACCACGCTTGCCATTGCGGGTTGGTGCGTTTAGTTTCAGCCGCCCCTAACCTGGGGTACAGACGCTGTTTGTAGCCGCCCCTAACATGGGGAACAGACGCTACATACCTGTTTGGTCCGCGGGAGGTATTTAATTTCCCTCCTACCCTCCATATCTGGTGAGCTTTCCCCTATCCGCCACCTGGGGACGCGTCTTCTAGCGGTTAGCAACGTGATCCACCGGGTGATGACTCTAAAATGGAAATGGGCAGGACATGTTGCTAGAGCTACTGACGAAAGATGGACCAAAATACTGCTGAATTGGAGACCGAGAGACACGAGAAGAAGTGTAGGAAGACCACAGATGAGATGGAGGGATGACCTGGAGCGACACGCTGGGGTGCTATGGATGCAGACTGCGCAGGAGAGATCGACATGGAGGAACATGGAGGAGGCTTTCGTCCGGGGAACAGACGCTACATACCTGTTTGGTCCGCGGGAGGTATTTAATTTCCCTCCTACCCTCCATATCTGGTGAGCTTTCCCCTATCCGCCACCTGGGGACGCGTCTTCTAGCGGTTAGCAACGTGATCCACCGGGTGATGACTCTAAAATTGAAATGGGCAGGACATGTTGCTAGAGCTACTGACGAAAGATGGACCAAAATACTGCTGAATTGGAGACCGAGAGACACGAGAAGAAGTGTAGGAAGACCACAGATGAGATGGAGGGATGACCTGGAGCGACACGCTGGGGTGCTATGGATGCAGACTGCGCAGGAGAGATCGACATGGAGGAACATGGAGGAGGCTTTCGTCCGGGAGTGGACGGCGATAAGCTGAAGAAGAAGAAATAGGCTTATTAGCCCGTACGACTTTGGAAGGGTTTCATCCTTTCCTCTGTCTTTTTTTTGGTATAAAGGCTACTCGAGCTGAATCAGTAGATTAAAACCGTTTGTATTTTCTTGTCTACATTTAGAGATTTCGGCCATCATCTTGAATTGCATGTGTCCTATTTGCAGGTCTTTTAATGACCCGTTTTGCTTAATGCATTGATTGTTGTGTAGTTGGTTTTATTTTATTCTAGGTATTCTATTTGTTTCATTTTGTTTAAATAAAAAATAGGTAAATAATTTTTTTTTTATTAATCTCCATTTTTGATTGATCCATATATCCCGCGCAGGATCTTCCATTCTTATTGTATCTTTTTATCGGGAAATATGAATAATGGGCCCACATTTGAGTTTTATGTCACATTGTCTGTACAGTAGGTATAAACCTGATCCCGAGATTACAACATGATTTTACCTATATAGGTATATTTAAAATCATACAAAATCCCCATAAAGACTAATGTATATATAAGTTGAAATGATGATGAGAATCTTTAATATAAATGAAAGTCGGGTTAGTGCAAACACTTATAACTCGAGATCGGCTGAACAGATTCATCTGATGTTTGATTTATTGGATTCTTCTCCGCTCTGGATAACAGAATAACTAATAAAAAGTTGTAAAAATGGGTAAAATATAATATTTAAGTTAGTATGAAACGGATCACCTGCTCGCGCCAACGCCATCGCGGATAGTTCCCTCTCATTCTCGCATACGTGATGTCCGCTCTTACACTAGCCCATCGCACTTACTCCACCGCACCGTTTCGAGCGTTTTAGAAAATTTTCATACAAATTCAACAAAATTATCGGGTACATTCGTATCGGTTCTTCATAGGTGAGGTAGAATGTGTGCGCGCATATATTCTCACATTTTACCCGCCTGAGCTTTGAATAAAATGAAATAATATGAATGTTTTAGAAATATTTTAACATTAATTATGTATTTTTGTTTCAAGGGGCGCAGTGCACATATGAACGGGCCGCCTCTGGTTAGGACTACAGGACAACGTCTGTCGGGAAAGCTAGTATAATATAAAAAAGAGATGAGTAGACTGTAGCTGACCCACCGGCAAACTTCGACCTAACCCACAATAAAAAAAAATAATTTTGACTTATTACATGGATCAAATACAGTTTATGTATGACATTAAAACTGAATTCAATTTAGCTTATAATTTATTGGATTATGTAATAATTAGGTATTATTGTTGATTCGGATGCGAGACGAAGTTCGACGGGCCATAAGTTTGTAATAAAAACAATTTCTCTATTGTTGTATAACTTAAAAAAAGTCCAAGAGATGGCGGTGTAGTAGGAAAGTGAAGCATGTTACATTATTGTATATGTTGTTGAATAAATAGACTAGACTAATTATTATGGTAAGATATAATATAAGACTAAAAAAGTATGCTCTGCCGAGACTAACGGCCGGATTCACAAAAAATAAAGGAGACTTTAAACTCCCTTTAAAAAAACGGGTTTCATAACAACAAAACGACATTTAAAACCGACTGTTAGCTAAAGTACTGTTATTGATTATTATTTTTAGTTAAAGTCGACTTTAGTGAGTTCAATTTTTACCACCGGAGTTCATAGAAAATTTCGTGGCGCTTTCTCTGTCACAAAGATAAACATTTTGTATGCGGTGACGCTGTGGACAAAAATGACTAAATAGGGCGGAAAACAGCAAAACGGGAAGAATATTATTGTTTACAGATTTCGTTTACTAATTCATAAACCATAATAATAAATTAACACAAAAACGGCACTTTGATGCTCTATTGAGAAATGAAATTGACAGATCAACAGAAATTCCGCGAAAATATTAGTAAACAACCTATGTTTTCCATAGATTTCCATGGTAACAGTACCAACTGCTACCAACTATAAAATATTTTTTTGACATTTCTAATTTTAGCTGGAATATTTTTTATGAAACGCGTCAGCTTAAAGGAGTCTTTAAATTTTAAAAGGAACTTTAACTAAAGTGTTCTTTTGAAGCTTTTTATGAAACCGGCTGTAACCTAGATTGAAAACGTCAATATTGTTTTATGAATAAATGAATCACACCAGACCTAAACGAAGACAAAGTCAGAAGTAAAAGAAATAGGAGATAGGGTACGAGCAATGGTTTTTTAAAGAAGCAAAGAAAGTGTGTCCAGGTGGAAAAGAATGGATGTTTGTACGTACATCCTGTTGACGAAATGTTAACCGGAACAAGAGATTCCGTTTAGCATGGAAGTATATCATTATACAACTGACAAGAGTGACAAGCATGTTTTTATTTATTTGTAATTATTAATCATTGATGATTTTTGTATGTTTTTGTTGATTGTGAATTCTTTATTTGTGTGATTTTTTGATTGATTTTATTATTGATCATTTTCGTGATTTATTTTTATCATCAATTGTTTGCTGTTGTTATTATGTTTATTAATTCTTTCCTAAATGTAATTATCATCATTTATTATATTTATTGCTGTTTCCGGCCAAGTTATGGTTAGGCATACTATAGCAGCCAGGATTGTGTCTCCTCCGGTTGTCTCGCACTCCTTTACCATGTAACGATTGACGTGAACGCTGGCCAGAAACTTATACATCCTGCCCAGCGTTCGATTACATTGATAATTCATCATGAAAGTTGCATTTCCTAAATAATTGTGATATTTTTTTGTATATAGACTAACTGACAAAATGCTGGTCGTAGCTGTTTACACTGCAACCAGCATTGCTCTTGTATGATGTTCTTTCGACTGTTCTCTGCCTCTGTATAAACTATTGATTTTTTTTCCATGTATATTTTTCTATGCCTGTGCTGTTTCTTTTTTGTCTTATTTTCTATTTTTAATTGGATAAATAATGTTCAAATGACGTTTCCAAGTGTCCGAATGGACCTAAGGATTAATTATTAATCAGAATATTTACAACAAGATATGTAACATAACAAGGATGATAAGATACAATAAACACCTTCAGAGATTACCTATTTACTAACGTATCCACATAATATTTACATACATCCATCAGGACCTAGGATATTTTATGGGAGATTTATTATCAATTTAGCCGTTATACCGAATTTCCTGTCCCATTGTAAGGACAATTAATTGTCCAGTCCAACAAAAGCAAGTATATGACGTCGCAGGACGACTGATGGGCATTATGTCCATTTTGACTTTATTATACTAATATGATGTACCCTTAAGCACTTACGACAATTTTCCGTTCGATATTACATCTGAATATCTTACTGACCTTGTCTTGTATATTCGATACTTTTTAAAGCTTTTTCGAAGTTATGCGTTCTTAGCCCCCCCCCCCCCCCCCTCCCATTCACTATCACTCCAAATGGACATCCATTTGGCAATCGCACGAACTACCTGTCAATATTTGACATTCAAACATCAATATTTTATAATAGTTTTCTTAAATTTTCCAATGTTTCGCGTAATTTACTTATTTTTTCTTTCATAAGAACCTTCTCCTGTAAATAGTAAACACTACAAAAAAAAGTTTGCGAAATCGGTCCAGCCGTTCACGTGAGATGCCATATAATGCTGATGGCAACAGCGTTCCTCAGAACCGCAAGAACTACTAAGTAGAGAAGGGGTTGTTTCACTAGTAGGCGGAGAGTGGGTATGTTTTTTTTGACGGCTCGTACAAATACTAGCGATAGTGTTATTCACACATGTTGTCTATATCAAAATTCAGCGCCTTATTCCACGCAATACTTTACGCATTTCAGGCATACTGAGGTTGCGTACATCACAGGCGCAAGTAAAATATTTTCAACGTTAATAATATTGACTTATTGGTGTCAAACATGAAGATTGCACATGTTTACATGTTTATTTATTTATTTACTAGTATTTTACATACAAAATATTCTAGGGATTCATTATTTATTTATTTACAAAATACTTTGTATGATCTATTTTTATAAGTAAACAAGCTCATACGCAGCTGTGCTATTATGATTGTTTCACATGAACTCAAACTTTTTTATGAGAGCGACAGAACAGTTTTTTTTTGTGTTAAAAGGTATTTATATAAGGGTATCGAAAATACCCTTTTGTGGATTTATCGAAAATTGTGCAGAAATTTTAAGGAGAGAATTCATAAAAAATAAACCCAGATTGCGTGTAAAAGAATGAAAAGAAGATGGCAATGCGTTACAAATGTTGAATGATTGTGAGAAGTCATTGTACGTTTTTAAAAACACTGAAAAATTACAAACAATCAGTCATTTCGTTCTCGATAATTATAAATACCACACTTCTTTACAAGAATAATTAATTATGTAATTATTTTAAATACATCTTCACCAGGGGTAGCTAACTTTTTTTGACGGAGGCCCAAATTTAATAATGTATTCGTGAAGTAAATTAATTAGTGTTCGATTAAAGATCTAAACATTCAGACTCATCGAATCCCCGAAAATCCCACTGAGGGAAACGTCGATATGTTCAATATACGCTGGGCCGAGTGGCCAAATTCTAATTCTTAAGAAATTATACGTGTGTATTTAGCATATATGGGAGGAGGAGGTCATAAACATTATTCATGCCCCTGAATGGGGAGTTTGATTTATTCATATTATAATATGCGGAGTTGCAAATGGTGAGAATAATAAACATATTATCCGATAGTTCAAAATGAATGGGTTGCAAGTAAAATTCAAGGAAGACAGAAGATAATACATAGGTTCATCATTAAACGACAAATTTCAATATATTGTCAATGCTTTTTTGATAATTACATAAAATGTAATAAATCAAAAAAAACCGCAGGCCGCAGTTTCCCTACCCCTGATACACACCATAAGAAGTCACGTGTTTTATTTTCATCGAGACAACTGTATTTCTTTCAGTCTGGTCTTAGCATCTCCTTAACCGAGAATATAAAAAAAAACCATAAAAAAACATTTATGTACAATAAATTTTAAAATCGATAAGCCGTGTTTACTTAATAAATAAAATATTCAAAATGATTGTTAAAAAGGTGATGAGTATTATTGATGTTGACGAAATAATAATTGAATTGGGACAGTTTGGCAAAACACAGTTGTTCAATTATCTTCTCATTTGTATCCCATTCGCTTTAAGTGCCATGTACAATGTGAATTATCTTTTTTCCACTTTAGATTTGGACTATAGGGAAGTATATTGATGTTATTGGTGTTTAATAATTTTAGTAACTAACTTTTTGATTGCAATATTACACCAATCTTGTTTAAATTTTTACGAACGTCTTCTTAGGCCTTCGTTGGTGTCACATATACAGTCCACAGCCCCAATTCTCTGTTTTATCGGAAGGTAGTCACGGTGTGAAGTGAGTATTATACGATACATTTTGTATGGGAAACGTGTACCTATAGCGCCACCACAGAGATATTTCTAGAAACAAATGCGATTCTCGCATTCGATACGTATAGACGTTTCCCATACAAAATGTATCGTGTAATACTCACTTTACACCGTGACTACTTTCCGATAAAACAGAGAATAGGGGTACAGAATTATGGTAGGACCGTAGTTACATCACGCGCTTAGGCGTTGTAGCCTTTGAGAAGAAATAATATTATCTACTAGAGAAATAATGTGCTACTGCGCATGGTTCCAACAAGTACCACGTGACTGCTGTTAAACTCATACATACTGTGACGTTTTTTGGTAGCAGAGTGTGACATTTGATTTTTAATATTTTAGCGTTAACACAGAGGAATTTTATGTTTTAATCATACAATTAGTTATTATTAAGGGAAGTTCCCTATGGGATTTGTTGTGTTGTCTTGTGCTTGTGGATGAAAGTAAAATGATTTTTTTTTTATAATTTATCTTCAGTCACGTGACTGTTGAATAAAGGAACCAATTTTCGGTTCGCGCATCCAAAAAAGTTCTCTAATAATATTTGCACCTACTCAGTGGTTGTAGCGGGATCTCGGCTGATCTACAGCAATCGCAGCACATACAATTATTTAAGTACTAGTTTTTTAAAGGCGCCCGTGGCGCCCACCTATGGCCTTTTTTATGCAAACTTTACTTTCTCATAGCATAGCTGTGAGCATTCACATGTGAGACTTCAAAATACTTGGTTGATTCAACTCTTTATGAAAACTCAAATACCTACAACTTAAACTTTTAATTACAAACTGTACATTCAAATAGCTTTTGGCATGTGGGTATTTATCTACCGATTTGATTGATTAAACTTTTTCACGTTAACTTTGCATTCGTATTGCCGAATTCTTATATGAGACTTTAAAACACTTGATTAATTGAATTCTTCATGAAAACTCAAAAAACAACGTGAACTTTTTATAACAAACTTTACATATGTATGGCTTTTCAACGCTACAAATTCACATGAAAATCTTTATGGTTTCTCTGCGCTAGTGTGCAAAATTTTTATTTCAAACATTACATTAGCAAGGCTTTTTCTCTGCTATGATATCGTGTCTATGGGATAAATTTAAGATTTAGTAAAATTTTCATGCAAATTTTCATATGTCAGACTTTAAACCACTTGATAATAGAACTCTAAGAAAATTTAAAAAAACTTGTACTTTTTATAACAAACGTTGCATATGAATGGCTTTTCAACGCTACAAATTCACATGAAAATCTTTAAAAAATTACTCTAGGTGTGTAAACTTTTTATTGAAAACATGGCATTCGTATGGTTTTTTCTCCGGTATGATCTCGTGTGTGTGGATTAAAGATTCGTGATTTGGTAAACTTTTTCATAAAAACTTTGTATCTAAATGGCTTTTATCGTGATTTATCATTTGATTGATTAAACTTTTTATCGCAATGGTTGCATTCGTATGGTTTTTCTGCGCTAGTGTGCAAAATTTTTATTTCAAACATTACATTAGCAAGGCTTTTTCTCTGCTATGATATCGTGTCTATGGGATAAATTTAAGATTTAGTAAAATTTTCATGCAAATTTTCATATGTCAGACTTTAAACCACTTGATAATAGAACTCTAAGAAAATTTAAAAAAACTTGTACTTTTTATAACAAACGTTGCATATGAATGGCTTTTCAACGCTACAAATTCACATGAAAATCTTTAAAAAATTACTCTAGGTGTGTAAACTTTTTATTGGAAACATGGCATTCGTATGGTTTTTTCTCCGGTATGATCTCGTGTGTGTGGATTAAAGATTCGTGATTTGGTAAACTTTTTCATGAAAACTTTGTATCTAAATGGCTTTTATCGTGATTTATCATTTGATTGATTAAACTTTTTATCGCAATGGTTGCATTCGTATGGTTTTTCTGCGCTAGTGTGCAAAATTTTTATTTCAAACATTACATTAGCAAGGCTTTTTCTCTGCTATGATATCGTGTCTATGGGATAAATTTAAGATTTAGTAAAATTTTCATGCAAATTTTCATATGTCAGACTTTAAACCACTTGATAATAGAACTCTAAGAAAATTTAAAAAAACTTGTACTTTTTATAACAAACGTTGCATATGAATGGCTTTTCAACGCTACAAATTCACATGAAAATCTTTATGGTTTCTCTGCGCTAGTGTGCAAAATTTTTATTTCAAACATTACATTAGCAAGGCTTTTTCTCTGCTATGATATCGTGTCTATGGGATAAATTTAAGATTTAGTAAAATTTTCATGCAAATTTTCATATGTCAGACTTTAAACCACTTGATAATAGAACTCTAAGAAAATTTAAAAAAACTTGTACTTTTTATAACAAACGTTGCATATGAATGGCTTTTCAACGCTACAAATTCACATGAAAATCTTTAAAAAATTACTCTAGGTGTGTAAACTTTTTATTGAAAACATGGCATTCGTATGGTTTTTTCTCCGGTATGATCTCGTGTGTGTGGATTAAAGATTCGTGATTTGGTAAACTTTTTCATGAAAACTTTGTATCTAAATGGCTTTTATCGTGATTTATCATTTGATTGATTAAACTTTTTATCGCAATGGTTGCATTCGTATGGTTTTTCTGCGCTAGTGTGCAAATTTTTTATTTCAAACATTACATTAGCAAGGCTTTTTCTCTGCTATGATATCGTGTCTATGGGATAAATTTAAGATTTAGTAAAATTTTCATGCAAATTTTCATATGTCAGACTTTAAACCACTTGATAATAGAACTCAAAGAAAATTTAAAAAAACTTGTACTTTTTATAACAAACGTTGCATATGAATGGCTTTTCAACGCTACAAATTCACATGAAAATCTTTAAAAAATTACTCTAGGTGTGTAAACTTTTTATTGAAAACATGGCATTCGTATGGTTTTTTCTCCGGTATGATCTCGTGTGTGTGGATTAAAGATTCGTGATTTGGTAAACTTTTTCATGGAAACTTTGTTTTCTTATGGCCGAATTCATTTGTGTGACTGTAAAGCACTCGATGATAGATTATGACTATTCATGATACTATAACTATTTATAAAAATGCAAAAAAAAACTTTTTATTACACACATTGCATTAGTAAGAGTTTTCTTGGCAATGAAATCGCGTCTGTGATTTAAAGATCTGATTTGGTAAACTTTTTCATACAAACTATGCTTTCTTTTGTCCGAATTCATATGTAAGACTTTAAACAAATTTTGAACTTTTTCTAACAAAATATGCATTTAAATGGCTTTTATCATTATTTTATCATTTGATTGATTAAACTTTTTATCGCAATGGTTGCATTCGTATGGCTTTTCTCCGCTATGAGTTCACAAACTTTTTATTGCACACATTGCATTAGTAAAGCGAAGTCCGGCTGTGCGTAAAAGTTTCCTGATTTGTCAATTTTTTGGCCGAATTCGCAAGTGATACTTTACAGCACACGGTTGATTGAACTATTTATGCAAACTTAAAAACGAAATTAAACTTTTTATTGCAAACTTACCATTCAAATAGCTTTTAGCATGTCATTGGTTGTATAAATTATTTGATTGATTGAACTTTTTATTGCAATTATTGCATTCGTATGGCTTTTCTCCGCTATGAGTTCGCATGTCATTCTTAAATTACTTGAAACCGCAAACTTTTTATTGCACTCATGGCATTAATAAGGCTTTTCATCACTATGAAGTCCCGCTGTGCGTAAAAGTTCCTAATTTGGTACACTTTGCTTTCTTATGCTGACTTCGCATGTGAGTTTTTTAATAACCCAAAAATTGTTTTCTCTACGTCAAGACCTTTAAAAAAGTGCTCAGCCACCAGGCATAATAAAAATAATATCATTATGTTACTGTCAGTTGTCACTGCTGTCAGCCATATTGTATTAGAAGAACAATATTATTTTGTCTTTAGTTGCGAGTGGCGCGCCATCTAGCGGCGTTAATGACATCAGTCAGTCAGTCAGTCAGTCAGGCAGTCAGTCAGTCAGTCAGTCAGTCAGTGAGTCAGTGTTCAAGACAAATATTATATAGATGCTCATTTTTGTTATTTTTTTCAACTGCTACGAGATTATTAATTGATGGTTGTATTTCTTCATAATATTGCTGTGTATTTTATATACTTCAATAGTAAGTAACAACAATAAAAATTACAGAACGTCTCGAATTTTATGGAAAATCCAAAGTATTATACAGCGTTAGTGTATTAAATGTTTAACGATTTTGTACATTATACACCTGTCAGTAATTGTGATTCTTAAACAGTTCGTAAATGACTACACCGCCTATGTGCGTGACGTCAGAGTTTCTGTTCATGGTCCTGCATCACGAATGGTCCCGATTGCGATCACTTATGTTAACAACGTTCAAATTTAATTTCAAATCCCAAACTATATGAGTGTTTTCAATATGTTGAAAGATTCGAACCTACAATTAATTTTGTCTATGCCTTGCCGAGAGGCAATAAGCTGGTTGTATATAATTGTTTGTTAATTAATTGAATTGTGAGACATCTATGAGACTTCACGCGAACCTTTTGGTGAGTCGATCACCACCTACAATAGATGGCGCTAGGGTATTATCATATCCATTTTTTGTGTAATAATATAGTTGGTAGACTAGAGGCGGTGGTCAATAACATTAGTGCAGTATAACGAGGGACTTAGGTTCAAAATTCGTTACCGACCCATTTACCCTTTCTAAACACAAGCTAAGCTTAGTAAGAAATTGTATCTGTGACGATTTTAGGCGATCACAAATACAGTAGAATTTAAATAATAATCTGAACCGCTATTGAAATAAAACATGGTTTTTAACTTTCAAAGTACCTAAAGGTACTCAAGAGTTTTTCAAACTTATCCGCCAGAATTGTCAAACTGGGGTTATGGGTTTGACACCGACGTCAACAAACTACTGTTTTCGAGTGAAGATTTTTGAAAAACTCATGCACGATCTCGATCATTTTTTTAACGTTTCTAGACCATGAATCCTGGAACTATCTAGGACAGAGATATCAATTTACGCTCTATTAAACAATATTTTTTTATAAATATCTTTCTCTTTTTTACAGATGTCGCGTTCCAGAATGTGAGCCGTATAATTCCACTTTATTGGAGACAGACTGGCTCGAAGATGCCATGCCATTCAGCACAGAGCCTCGAAGATGTAGCAGATATGCTCCAATACCGGATGCAAATTTCACAGATACTTGCTCAGCGAATGCTTTTAACAGATCACACATAATAGATTGTGATGAGTTTATATTTGGAAGTCATGAATCAATTGTTTCGGAGGTAAATCTAAAAATCTATTTCTTATGTCGGATGACCCACCCGTCGAAAATCGACCCACCCTAGAATAAAAAAAGTCTTTTTTTTAAATTTGAGTGATTTAGATGAATTTTACTTTTGTTCATCTCGGCATCGAAAAGTGTCCTCTGGTATTCACAAAGTAAAGAAATTGCAAAAATAATAAATCCATATACAATACAACTCAATCATTTCTGATAAACTTATCACCGATAAATATCAATACGGTGTTGTATGCTGGTTCTGGCAATCCCAGTAGATGGTGATTTATGTAAAAACTGAATGAAATGCAGCTTATAAGTTAACACTACAATTTTTTATTCTGAGGTGGGTCGAAGTTCGACAAATCAGCTATAGTAGTATTTATTTACCGAGGCAGTCGAGTAATAAATCATTCTACCTGGCATATGTTAGGTAAATGTTCAAATTCTAAACCATCGATATTTTTAATATATTTTTTTTATGAAATCATTTCTTAATTCTTTAACTTCTAATAATATTTTTATACAGTGAATAAACCTATTAGTTTCATTTAAAAATACCTACTCATGCTTTTTTCTACGAAAATGTGCGGTATTGTACCTTTTATTTTTTTCATTGTTTCCTACATGGAATTAATTAGTCATAAGATGGGCTTTATAATTTAAACAATAGCTCCTGACTTTTATCTCAGAAATATTACAAAAATAATGTCATCAAAACTTTTGTTTTATACTTTCACCTCGATTCTTTCATAGAAATGACTCGATGCATCGATGTAGTCATCTAATGATAAACATCACTACACCTTTTTACCTGCCATAAGCATAAGTGCGAAAGAGAGAGGGAGTTAGAATTGTTTTATTATTGGAACTGCCCCGCACTAAAAAAATACTACTTTAGTTTATTACATAATAAAATATATGAAACTTGTTTTTTTTTTCAAGACATGGCGGTGTAGTAGAACAAAAGTCAAAATATAAATAGGTAATGTTAAGTTATATTCGATCATATATTGAGATTTCACAAAATATGTTTCTAATTTTCAGCTTGGCATACAATGTGAAAAATGGAAAAGAACTTTAGTCGGCACAATACACAGTGTTGGGCTCCTCTGCGCTCTTCCACTTGTGTCATTCGTCTCCGACAGATTTGGCAGAAGAATCGCTTTTGTGGGCTCAGCGTTTTTTGCAGGAGTCTTCGGATTATTGAGATCCTTCTCTTCAAACTATATAATGTTTGTGATATTTGAATTCATAGAACCTATGCTTGGATCCGGCGTTTACAGTTCAGGGTTCATTTTAGGTATGTATTCTCATATCTAACACATTTTAGTAATATTATCCCCAGTAAAAAGGCGATTTTATAAAATTATTTTGTTTTTTAGAAAATCTTTTATTGTATTTCAGCCTTTATTTTGTTTATGTATTTATTTCATTAATTTCAACGCAACTTATAGTTGCCTTTACTTTATCGACACAAAAAGAAGTACAATGTAGCAGAAAATGGTACAAAAAAAGCTTTTCTTTTAAATAGACATAGAAAAATACATATCTTTCTCAAAGACTTCAACAAAAATAAAATTGAAAGACAATGATTATCTATGTTAGAATAGCCCAAAACACTGACTGATCGACTAACGCCGCCTAACGTTTAAGTGGGGCTAAGTATCTATGTACTGAACTATGTTGTTTGAAACGGGCGGATACACTCACATACTCCTGAAAATGAGCAATGGAGTCCATCACACATTGACTGACGAACTCTAGTTGTATTTTTTAATTTAAAATCATTTCAAGTAATTTGTAGCTTAACCTAATTTTCCTTACCACCAACTTAAGGTAGTAGGTTCCAAACCATTCAGTGTGAAAGTGTATCTGTCTTCATTGTGAGAAAATTCAGATTTTTTGCTTTTTCTAGGTATGGAGTTAGTAGGACCGAAGAGAAGAGTACTCGGTGCAACAATACTGTGCATGTTCTATTCATTTGGTGCTGTCGTACTGGGTTCCATTGCTTGGTTGGTGCCGTACTGGAGGTCACTTTTACAAGTCATCTACATCCCATCACTGCTATTCATATCATACTTCTGGCTCGTTCAGGAGAGCGTCAGATGGCTGATAAGCAAAGGCCATTACGAAAAGGCTGTGGAAGTTTTGAAACGTGCCGCTAAAACTAACGGAGTGACGTTAACGGAAAAATCAATGGAGAATCTGTACTCGAATATAGAAATTAAAAACGAAACTGAAATGAAAGATTTCAATGCTGAAGAAGTGGTGGAAAAAGAAGTTTCACCGTACCGTCAAGTGTTTAGATCTTCCATAATTTTAAGACGACTTCTAAAATGTTCATTCTGGTGGATAACTTGCACATTTGTTTACTACGGTTTATCCATTAACGCCGTAGGATTATCTGGAAATATTTATTTGAACTATGTTCTAGTCAGCTGTGTGGAACTGCCAGCTTATTTGACCAACTTCATGGTATTAGAAAGATTTGGAAGAAAGCCTATCTTGTGTATTGCCTTTTTATGCAGTGGAATTGCTTGCATTGCTTTTCCCCTCGTGCCAGTTGGTAAGTTTCTCTTTTAAATATCTTTATCTATGGAATATTTTTCGTGTGTAAATTCTTTATAACTTTCAAAACTGGATGGATTCGTACATGGGTGTGTTGATGGTTATTCAATGTTGGTTTATAATAAAACCGTGATCTTCTAGACAAATGTGAGCTTTCTATTGAAAACATTTAAAAGCATATCATTTGAAGAGGTATGGGAAAAAATAGCTTTTGTCACATTTTTCATTTTTTGAGTTTGCAATGCAGATAAATGTACATGCTCTATGCTCTTTCAAAACTACAGGACAGTAACATTAAATGAAACTGATATATCATGCTTTTAAAATATGTGCCCAAGGAAAAAAATGACCATGATTGGTAATAACATTGACATTGTATATGTGCTTATAAATCAGAAGACTGCATATTATCATACAACAGATTAACCATGTGGCCCACCAGTACGCTTTTTATAAGAAACATGATTGAAAAAATTTGCAATGTACATGATACCTGAAGAGTTTTCTTATTCGTGAGGGGGGATTGTCGCTTCCCGCGTATTTTATAAATTTATGTTTGTGGCCTGGTGAAAAAAAGGTCGAATCAGATGAAATGAGTCATGTCCTAGTGCTTTCCTCTTCACTTAATGTGAATGATGTTGTATGTCGTTGTGTAAATGTACATGTTTTGACTGGCAATATAAAATCCATTATTTTTGTAATATTACAGCTTTTATTCACATTGGCATATTTATATTTCAGATTTGACTTGGTTGTCGCTCATTCTATACTTAGTGGGTAAATTCTTTATTACAATGGCATTCAGCGCTCTGTACGTGTACACTTCCGAGCTATTCCCCACGATGATGAGACATTCCTTACTGGGCACATGTTCCATGGTTGGTAGAATTGGTTCCATCTTGGCACCACAAACTCCGTTACTGGTGAGTACTCGCACTGAACTCTAATTACTATTTTTATCAACAATCAAGTTACCACTGAAAGGGCTATAAACCTCGTTTATTCGAAAATTGACTAGCCGAATTGCCTACTCAAATTCAAAGAATCAAAGAATTTGTTTATACGAATCTAGTTTTATACATCAGCGTTACTGGTAATTTGATACATTCCTTGAAAGGGATTTTACTACAGCAAATTTGCAACAATTTTGTTCCAATTAACCAGAGGTGAAATGCCATTAGTTTTCGAGTCATTTAACTTTTTAGAGTTTATTTCAATTTTCCACCATTTGACGTGAAATTGGAAATTGTGAACAAAGTACTCCATTTAGGAACGTAAAAATATGTTTTTCCAATAGCTGAAGAATAAAGGAATGGTTGAAGTAAAAAATCAAGAAGAAAATTTCAAAAACCTCGGAAATACAACGTTTTAAAATCACAAGTCAGTTTTTTACGTTTTTGATTTCGATTTTTCTAAGAGAGTTACTCCAAAAATCACAGGAAAAACTTCCTCAATCAATAAGCTATTCGAAAAGGTATATATGTTTTCCACTTTACTACAGTTTTGGGGAAGTTTTTCCTGTGTTTTCTATGCCAAGTATATCGTACTTTTTTGGAGTAACTCCCTTAGAAAAATCGGAATTGTAAAAAACTGAATTGTGATTTTAAAATACGTTCTATTTTTGAAATATTATTGATTTTTTCTTCAAGCATTCCTTTATTCTTCAACTTTTGGAAAAATGTATTTTTAGTTCTTTGTACTTTGTTCACAATTTTCAGTTTTAGGTCAAAAAGTGGAAAATTGAAAAAACCCTATAAATTAAATAACTATAAAACCACTGGCATTTATCCCTGGTTAATGGGAACAAAATTGTTGCAAATGTGCTGTAGTATAACCCGTTTCAAGGAATGTATCGAATTACCAGTCACCCTGTATACCTACTTAAATTCTTGTGCTATGTGAATCTAGGGAATAAAAACTGTCCTTACTTAATACTAACTTATTTTCTTATCTATGTACATATACCATGAAATATCTCCTCCTAATATCCTCTATTTAATCTCAGATTACAAATGACAGGTTGGAGGTTGGCTAGAAAAAATGCTTGGAAATACATTCCGCTGGCTATTGTACTGACACATTTTTCAGTGAAGAATAATAAAAAGATGTACAAATAGCTCTTATCATTGAAAGCTCAATGGTTTGTAGCTGTGCTAAAATTCTTTTTGTGAAGTCGTATTTTACAATACTATCAATAGATGTCTCTATGAAACCATGGTTGAGATAACCGTAATTTAAAGAAGATTTTAATAATGTGAAATGTTATTTAGAAAAACTGTTGATTTTGTGGATATTGTTATAGTTGTTAGTATTTTGTTATCCTATGGCTTCCATTTTATGTTACCCTCAATTTTTAACTGAATAGGCAGATTTATTGCTCAAAAACGAAATAATATCTATAATTTCCAGAAACTGTAACAAAAATGTATCCTCAAGAATAACATAGAAGAACTTCTTGGTAACCTCGACAGAATTGGTTTAAAAAATTACAGTTGAACTGTTTGCAGTTTAAAAATGTTCAATTTTTCTGTTTTCTTTTTCAGACGGAATTCGTTCCCGGCCTTACATCTTATCTCTTTGGATCTTTCGCTGTGATTGCTGGTCTTCTTATGCTCACATCACCCGAGACCTTAAACATCAAATTACCAGATACAATTGAGGAAGCGGAGAATATATCAAGCAGAAAAGTTCAGAAAGATCCTTACTAGTATTGTAGAGGAGCTTATTGAGATCTCCAGTTTATATTTTATGGACTGCAATCTAGATTATGAGTATTAGTAATATAATATTAAACTGTCAATATTATTAACGTAATTTAGAAATAATCTCCTTATCGTGTTGTGGTTAATTTTATCACGATTATTAGATTTAGAATCGTAGAACCATTCCTTAATTATTTTAGACCATTATTAATTTTCCATTGTATTATTTTTGTAAATAATATGGGAGTTTTACCTACCAATAAAACTCTTATTATGTTGTCTTCCTTATCCAGAATATATTGTGAGAGAGAGACTTCAAACTTCTAGTCTAAGTGTCATACTTTCGCGCCATTTTCATCTTCCTTTGTACCAGTAATATGGGAATCCCCTTTTGTTATTTCAACTGTCACAAGGTAGTAGAGCACTATGCGATGTTTTGTCAATTGATTTCTCACAAAGCAGGCATTAGGTATATTCTGGATAAGGAAGACAACATAATAAGAGTTTTATTGGTAGGTAAAACTCCCATATTATGTATGGTCTGTCCTTATCCAGAATATATTGTGAGAAGTGTCTGTTATCGCCTTTGTGACATGGTGAATGGGGTTGATGTCAATTGTGATCTATGTTAGTTGATTGGTATTGATTGGTTCAAAGTGTTTTAGTATGGAACACTCTTCTGATACAATTACTTCTTTTCTATAATATTTTTTAAAAGTATTTTCGCTTCTCCAGTTTCCTCTTTTTAGTATCTCTTCGATTGGTTGGTTTTCTAGCCAACCAAGAGAAGCTACTGCTGCTCGTGTACTCCCTGCTGGTGCTTCTATCCCGGCCTCTTTGAGTACAGATTTAACCCAACCTCCGATAATGGTTCTCGATGCTGCTTTCACTTGGCCAACAGTCGAGATAAATAAATTAGTTATGTCTATGTTGTCTCGTCTTCTTGCTTCTGACAAAGTACATAATTTTCGAAGCCAATATACAGGATCCCAGCCTTCCTCTGAGGAGGTGTATAATTTCCAACCCGTCTGGCGGAATTTATCTGAATCTGTTTTGGATCCAAATTTAGGCCATAATATAATATGGTCCCCGTTATCTACAAAGCCAGAAGAAGATAGTTCTAGTAAAGTGAGGTCATGAACTCTTCTTCCCGATGCTAAAAGTAATATTGTAGCACAGCGTCTAGATGCCTCAAATAATGTCAGCGACTTTGGTGGATTAGACTTCAGCCAATTGCAAACATTTCTTGGGTCCCAAATTGGTAGTTTCACTTTTCTATCAGCAGAATTGCTTATTCCTTTTAAAATCCTTCGTACCAGAGGGTGACAACTGAGACTTGATCCCTGATTGGGGTCAGCCATCGTCGCCACTACAGATTTATGCAGCATAATGGTACTAGGGGATAATTTTTCAGTACTGCTCAGATAAGCTAGATATTTTGCTAAAACCAATGCTGACGGTTGACGAGAATCAGAGTTATTGTTCGAACACCACTTTTCCCATTTTTTCCAAGCTTGCCTGTAAATCACCATCGTAGATGGTCGCCAACTTGCATTCAACAGACTTTTCTCTTGGTCTGTCCAGTCCTGTGTTATTTTCTCCCACCCCCAATTTTCCACACTTCCAGTTGTAATTTCTGAATTTGTGGCGGGTGAAGTCCTGTTCTTGTGTCTATCAGGTTGTGTTCTAAGTTGTCTATATTCATTGGTGGAGCCAGAGCTCGACTCTTCAGGTCCGGTAACCAGAACACCTTGTTCCATCTGGGGACTACCATAAGGTAGATCCCCACAGCCCTGTTTAGATGGGTAAGGACTCGTGGTATTAAGCATGGTGGTGGAAACACCCAAGCCAGGGGAAAATTCCATAGTCTGCTGAATGCATTGTGGAACACAGCTCTCTTGTCCCTGGGATTTATCGATACATATCGGCTTACTACATGTGCTGTTTCCGATGCGAATAAATCTATTTCTGGTATGCCCCAAGTGTGAAATATTTTTTCCAACACCGGGCTTAAGAGATGCCACTCTGGAGGTAGACGGTTGGTCCTGGACAAACTGTCTGCTAGCTCGTTGTACCTCCCTGGCAGGTAATGGGTTTCCAGGTGAATATTGAAAGAGTCCACCAGTTTGAGGATCTTGTATGTCATGTGAAGCAGATTCATGGACTTCGTACCTCCCTCGTTCCTGAGGTAAGCTAGTACAGTTCGATTGTCTGACTGTATGAGACATGAAGAATTCCTCAAAATCCTTTTCTGAGACTTGATGGCTCCCCAAATGGCAAACATTTCTTTCTGATTGCTGTGCCAATGATGTTGTTGAGGTGTCCATTGTCCCCTTATCAACATATCGTTCACTAGAGCCCCCCAACCCTGGTCGGCTGCATCTGTCGTCAGGAAATGTGAAGCACCCTTCCTGAACAATTCTGCTTCGCTCTCCAGGTTCTTTAACCACCATCTCAGTTCCTCTCTTACTATGTTTTCTACGAGTAACAGTTTTTTGGGCTTTTTTACTGGGAGATTCATGGTTTGTAATTGTATTTGACGACAATGTAAGCGACCTCGTGGTATCACAAATGTGGCAAAGTTTAGTTTTCCCAGAATACTTTGAGCGCTTTTTAAGCACCATTTTCCCTCCATCAATAGTTTTTCTATTGATTTCTTGAGTGACACTTTCTTTGACCTTGTTAGGCGCATTCTGCAATTTCTTGTGTCCCATTCTATTCCCAAGTATTCTATCACTTTTGAGGGGTTCACCAGACATTTCTGTTGGTTGATTGTCCAACCAAGATATTGTAGGAATTGCAATACATGGCGACTTTGGCCTTGTAGAATCGTTTTGCACTGATGAGCCAGTAGGAAGTCGTCTAAGTAAACAATCACCCGAATACCCTGACTCCGAAGTTTTTCGGCAACCCAATTTGTCAAAATTGCAAATATTCTCGGAGAACTGCTTAGACCTTGAGGGAGACAAGTCATTTGTAGCACCTGCCCCTTGTGAATGGTTCTCAAAAATCTGCGGTGGCTCTCCCGCACTGGTACATGATAATAAGCCTGTGAGAGGTCTATTTTTGTCATGTAATCCCCCGGTTGAAGGAACTCTGGTACACGGTGATGCGATATTAGGGAAAACTTCTTTGCTTCCACAAACTTGTTCAGACCCTTCAAATTGAATATGGGACGTTGGGTGCCATCTCCTTTTTTGACCAGGAACATACTCGATAGAAATCCCGGGTTCTGTGGAGCCACCTCTAATATTTTTGTCTCCAGCATCTCTTTTATTGCTTGGTCTAATTCTGGAGTTGAAGGCTGTTGATATTTTTTGATAAGAGAGGGTTTCGGGAAGACTAATGGGGGTTTTTGAATGAAAGGTACTCTGTATCCCTTCAATACTTTGATAATAAGAGCTGGAGCTTTTGCTTTCTCCCATTCTTTCAAAAAAAATTTTAACTGTCCTCCCTGAAACCCTTGGTTGGCGTCACTTTTGTCTATGCTGTGAGGTTCTGTATGAACCCTTCCTTCCTGCTGGAGCCTTCTTTTGTTTGCTTTGCCTGTATGGAGTGGACTGCCAGCTAGTCGAGGCTTTTGGCATGTCATCGAAGTCTGTCTGTCGATAACGAAATGGCTTTGTTTTATTAGTTTTCGGAGCTTCATATCTTGTGAAGACTTTATTAGAACCCCCCAACTTCTGCAGTTGAGAAGAAAGCATTTCTTCGTTGAAGAGATGGGTCTTTGTGGGCGGAATCTTTTTCAGCACAAGTTTGTTGGTAGCTGAACAATGGGACAGGAGCTTTTCTCTTCTGTGTTGGATCACCTCTGCCCTTTTTCCACAACATATCTGGAGCATGTCATCAGATATTTTGTTGTACGCCCCTGTACAAAATTTTTCTTGTAGCTTCTCTTGTAGGCTACGGGGATCTACATTACTTTGTGCACTCCACTCAATCACTTCTCTTAGAGAATTTTGTAATGCTTCTCTCTGAAGCAGAACAGCATGCGATAGGGCTGCAAATGCCTTTTCTATAGAAGGAAAGAGCTGTGACACCTCTGTGCTTTGGAGATCTGTATTGACCTCCAGCTCCTTGAAGCCTGGATCTGCCACATACTCCTTTAAAACAGTATTATATCTAACACCGCTCCAATGGCGGGTATTAAAATGTTGGAGTCTTTCCATCAATTTCAACATATCTGTTTTAGGAGCCGGAATTGGAGGGTCTTTAAGGGTGACAGCTGGCTCCGGGATTGCAAATGCAGTGGATATCCTGAAATGAGGAGTATCCCTGCTACTTAAGTTGTCTTGCACTGAAACTTCCGGGATTTGTCCGCGGGTCAGTGGTGACATGCAATCTGCTGTCATGGGGACAGCTGGCTCCGGGATTGCAAATGCAGTGGATATCCTGAAATGAGGAGTATCCCTGCTACTTAAGTTGTCTCGCACTGAAACTTCAGGGGTCTGCCCGCCAGTCAGTGGAGACATGCAATCTTCTGCCACATTATCAGTATGATCTGGGGTCTGCCCGCCAGTTCTTACCGATTCGGCACCAGAGATGCTGTGCGCATCTCTGGTATAAACATAATTTTGAAGCTACTTCATTTGCTTTGCCAGCTTTTTAATCATTCTTCTCGAGGACTTTTTGCGTCCTGATGAGGAGGAAGATGATGATGAAGAGCTAGAAGGCCTCCTGCGTGTTTTCCTTTTCTGGGACGCTTTGTTCACATCCGCCATCTTTGATAAAAACACAAAGGAAAAATGCACTTTCACAACACAAACACAGAATGTGGGATAGAATGCGGATAAAGTCCAAATCCAAAATAAAAGCGTCCTTTTCGCAATTAACACAAAACCAAGGCGCTTTTTCACAATTCAAACAGAAAAATTAGAACAAAGCGTCCTTCTGCAGTTACACACAAGCATAACAATATATTTTACGTAATATTTGTAAAATATAATATGCAACACGTATCTTATAAACTCCTGCGCACTTTAATGACAGTAAAAATGGCTTTTTTGCTAAAAGAGTAACAAACTGCGTCTTTTTCAAGTAATTTTTTCAAGACGAACTCTTTAACAATTGACAAAACATCGCATAGTGCTCTACTACCTTGTGACAGTTGAAATAACAAAAGGGGATTCCCATATTACTGGTACAAAGGAAGATGAAAATGGCGCGAAAGTATGACACTTAGACTAGAAGTTTGAAGTCTCTCTCTCACAATATATTCTGGATAAGGACAGACCATACATAATAACAAGATTTTGTATTTTGAGAATGTGAAACTTGTCAAAAAAAAAACCCTTAACATTACTGCATTTATTTAAACATAATAATTCAATAAGTTTTTCATATTGTTACAAAAAAATATAAAAAGTCATTTATATTTATATAGTTGAAGTACCTATGTAAACTAAAAATGAAAAATTATGGTATTTTTTTTACCGTAAATGCCCAAATTATGCATCTACAGAGTGGTGAGAATACTTAGTAAAAAAATGCTAAAGGAATATTTTTCACCGCATCCACGATTTGTAACACTTTTCTCTACATAAACCAACTCATTTTACTCCAAAAAATGTCTCTTTTGTAATAAAAGAAAATATTATGTTATTGTACTATTAAAATCATAAGATATTCTGAAAGTAATAACACTTATCTAATGATATATTATTAAACCTTCTCTTGGATGAAATTCACGCGGTCTGTGATGACTTACTTCATTAATTAGTACCTTATAATAAGTTAACTCTTAGAATGTAAAATGTACTACGGAAAAGACATTGCTTTAAATGTTTCAATATACCTTAGCCTTATTATACCAGTGAAGCGGTTGGTAGCTTAGCGGTTCAGTTGCTTAAGTAGGTACTTTCTTTCTCAAAGTCATGGGTTTGATAGCAGTTGCCAACTATTTCCTCATTCACAATACAAGTTTTTGCTTACTGTGTTGAAAATGTATTTATGTTCAATTTGAGTGAGTCCATAGGTATTCGTTTTATTAAAAAAAAAAACTTAATCTAGTGAAACGATATTATAAGTTAAAGAAAAAGCTAACATTTTGTTTGTGGAAACGCTTACAGATAAAGTGGTTGGTTGATTTATTCTTTTTTATTATATTTATTGGTGGAATAATTAATTAAATATATTTTTATCGACTCAATGAATTTCAAAATAAAATCATGTTTCTTACATGGAAATAGAGATTAGATATATTTTAGAAAACTGCAGAACTTATAAAAATGAATACACTGTTTTAACCTTATATTCTATGCATAAAGTTTCAATAAAGTATATTTATAAAATATAATACAAATGTCACAAAAATAATTTTTCAAAGGGTTGTTACAGATATGGAATTATATTGGACTAGCTTTCCCGACAGACATTGTCCTGTGGACCCTTTGGTCCTAACCAGAGGCGGCCTGTTCATTATTGTGTACTGCGCCTCCAGAAACAAAAATAAACTAATTAAATAATATCATTAAAATATTAATTCTAAAACGTCCATATTTCATTCGTATTCAAAGCTCAGACGGGATTAACGCGAGAATATAATTATAGCGCGCAATTTAGTTGACTTTGTATGAAAAATTTGTAAAACGCCCGAAATGGTGGAGTAAGTGAAATTGGGTACTGTATTTTCACTTTAAAAAATTATTATAATACATCGGAAAGAACTAAGAAAAATATTTAATATTTAGTCATCTTTGATAGTGGCTTTGTGTAACCACATAAAATTTACAACAAAATTGTACTTATTTTGAATATTGAATAAAACTAAATAAACTTTTTTACTATGATTTGTTCATTAAATCGTCTTCCTTCCAAAATTAATTGAAATGGAATTGTAATAAATTTGAGACCAAAGTTTTTTAAAAAAAAATGTATATTAGATTTTTGTAAAATTTTAATTACATGAAAGCAAATAGGATAAATTCATAATGACAACATAAATTTATGATTTAATATCAAGTCAAAAGTAGGTAATTTGAATTTTTTCAAATTTAGAATCCTCTTTTACCATTGACTAATCTAACCATAGATGAAGAAATTTATATTCTTCTTGAGCACAAGTTATAGAAGAAAAAAGCAGCTACTTATATAAACGATATTTTGGTTTCGAAAATCAGGGAAATTTGACAATATTATTGAGTGTTTACATTCAAAAGATTTGTGTGTTCGTTAGAAATAAGTGAAATGATTGTAACACTTTGATGCTTTATTTTCTACTGTGTAGATTTTAATAAGTCTTTTGTATAAATAAATATTGTTAACAATAAGTAATAATTATTGTTGTCAAAGAATAAATGTGTTTTATTCCACATGCCTTTCAATACTGAGAGAGATATATCTTCACTTCTACAAAAAATACACTAGGTAGGTACCTATATCTTTAAGTTTTATAATGAGGTTTACCACTTACCCTGCATGGTTAAAGTGCTGAGATATTTTTGAGTACCTAGTAACATATAAGAAGGTTTTGGAACTTTAAAATATTACCCATCCATTACACCTCAAGAAAAACATATGTATTTGATATGTGCAACCTTCGAGCATTGACATGCTTTTGAAACTACCACCTCTAAGAAACGGTCAATACAAAAACTCCAAGTAACACAATGAGGGATGGAGAAAAGGATGTTTTTTTTTTTACCTTTGCCCTTTTGGCGTTCTTGGTCAGTCTCAAGTTAAACATTAGTCTGAGAGACAGGAAGCGAAATTAATGGATTAGAGAAAGAACTAAAATTACCGTTGTGACTCATAAAATAGCATCACTAAGATATAACTCGGCTGGCCATATAGTAAGAACAACGGATGGACCAAGAAAACCCTGGAGTGGAGACCAAAAACAGATCATAGAAAACCAGGTGGGCCACAGCTGAGAGGTGGTCTGACGATATTGGGAGAGAGGCCGGCAATCAATGGCATAGAATAGCAAGAGACAGAGAGAAAGCATAAGGTCTTCGAATGATTATGCCGGTTTAACGTAAAGAAATATAAACCTTAATAGTAAATTTTGGTAGCCCCTTTACAGATCAAGGTCATTAAGGGTGAATAACAAATGCAACAAAAACAAAATAGAAGTTGGGGTAAGTAAGTACTTACATTTTACATTGTAGGTATAATATACTCAAAGAGAGACACTAAGAAGGAGCAAAGAACTGATTATCAGTATTTATTTTTGAAATGAAAGGTATATTTGAAAATAGTTCGTAGAAAAGATAATACCGACCTCGGCAGCCTAGTTGTATTGGCGTGGACTTCAGATCACGAGGTCCCGGGTTCGATTCCCGGTCCGGTCAGAGTTTTTCTAAGTGTTTATATCCCTTGAAATTTCTAACCAGGGTCGACCTATCTCAGTTGACTGGGAAAAATTGCCTCAGTCAATAAGTTCCGCCGGCTATACTAACACCTTTGTATAGTAAAGTGTTATATTTTTATATTATAATAGAGTTTAATCAAAGTTATCTATTTTCAAGGAAAAATATTGTTAGTCATAAAAAATACGGAAATATTATTTTGAACTCCTTTATATTTGTTTAGCTTAGGTTATTTTCGCCAGTATTCATCTAATTATGTAAGTATCTACATCATATAGCAATATGTATTTCATAACAACGGATTTCAGAGTGAGTTTGAAAAAAATTGTGTTGCAGTGTTCTAAAAATAAGTCTGTACTTATGTACATTAATAAACAGCTGGAGAAAAGCTTAAAATTGTCCATTCAGTAGTTAGTTGTTAGTAGGTGGACAATAATTATTCGCCACCATTATTATCATGACAAAATGTTTTTATTATGTACCTTATTTGACTTAAAGTTGTTCAACAAAAAATACATAATGTGACTTACGTGATCGCCTAACTTTGATATCTGTCATTGTAAAGTTATTCAAGGTAAGAAAAGACCAAATTATCCCTACCTATTTTCAAATTTCATCAAAATCGTAAAATGGTAATATTTTTTGATGCGTTTAGATTATTGATTGAATAGTTTTAATTCACAATAATAATTATTTTCATGTAAACAAACGTTTTGAATTTTCATTAGTTTGACACTAATCAATAATCCCGCCAAATACCACAAAATGCTTTGACATAACAGGGGTGTACTCAGTAGTATTTTTTTTTGAAACTAGATCTATTTCATAATTTTACCGTACATACTAATTAGGGATGTTGCGGATATTCGCATCCGCAACGGCGGAGCATCCGCAACAATTTTCATATCCGCATCCGTATAAATTAATGCAAATGTTGATGCGGATGCGGATGTACCACTAGAACAAGTCGCGACACGAAATTAATGCAACAATGCAATTGTGTTCTTATCTCAAAAGGTATGGCCTTGAAGTTTGAGAGAGAAAGAAGATGCATGCCACGTGCAAGTAAAAGGCTTGGAGAGCGTTAACTACTGAGCTTTGTTATCAAGTGCCATATTAGAAAGTTCTTCTCTGGAGTCTGGACTTACCAAGACAATCTTTGAAAGTACGTAAGTGCACTTTCAAAAAAGACATTTTATGTCTTACATGTAGAGTAAGATCCTCGTATTGTTATTGATTATTTAATGAATGCTTATAAACTGTACGTGGAGTGGCAGCCTAGATAAGGCTGAAGGAATGTCGGCAGACCCCAGGCCAGATGGGCGGACGACATCGCAAAGATTGCAGGCCGCATATCTCAGGACAGGAATGAATGGAAGGAGAGGGGGGAGGCCTATGTTTAGCAATGGACGGAGACAGACCGAAGAAGAAGAAACTACAAAATTATTTTATTCTTTGAAAAGGCGGCCCTTCGTTAAAAAGGTCCTTTTATTTCTTAGGTTTTACACCCCTATTCTACAGTATCATTTTTTATTTTGAGTTCCGCATCCGCGGATGTCAAAAAACCTGCATCCGCAACATCACTAGTACTAATGCACCAATTTTGTATCGGATTCGCTAAAGTTTAGTTACAATTTTGAATTTCGAAATTTCAAGTGATTTCAACCAACGCAACGCAAGCTATGTTATGTTGTATAAGAAATCGATCGAAGTGAATATAGCTGCAAATGATTTCAATTTTTGCAAACAAATTCATCTTGATCAAGAAATATAATACTATTAACGTATATGATGAAACAAAGGCACAAAAATATTCTTACTGAAAATGATCAATTATTTTGTTTAGATTGTTGTTTTTAAGGTATCTGAGAAAAAAAACAAGTTGAAATTAGTTGTTTTAAGATAAAGCGGTTCCTTTAAAATTATGGCGAGTCTTTCTAAGCTGCCGCTCAAATTGAGCGGGTTTAGAGGAATAATAAAATAACGATATTTTTAGTGGAACTGTCAGTTACTTTTTTCATCTATACGGATTCGTGACAAAGGTACACAATATCGTTAAATTAATGTCAACATATTTTTCGTATAAAGTTTTTAATGGCATCATAATTCACATTTCCTGGTCTTTCTTAAAGTACATATCATTCGTTGGTAAATCGACGCAAATAAAATAAAATATTCCACCATATTCAATACCTAACTTTAAATTTTACACAACAATTATAGAAAACTCGATAGTCAATTAACTCAATTTTTAATTCAACTTGACATTTATATAAGTACATTCAAATTAAATGGAGCGGTACAATAAACACATAGAATTTTTTTTCTAAATTTAAAAATAAATACTATAAAGTAGGTACCCACGCGTTTATTATTTTTGATTATTTGATTAACAATATAGTTGGACACTTAAAATTTTGAATTTGAATTATGTTTGGAACAGGTTTTTGTTTTATTTTATTTTCTTTTCATCAAACGGAAAAAAATACAGAGAAATGAACACGGTTGGTGTTTGAAATTGATTATTATTTTATTTTTTTGAAAAAACAAAGTGGAAAATGTAATTCATGGCATACAGTGCTCTGTATGGATAATTTGTTTTGTTGGTAAGAATTTATTGTCCAAATATTCATATTATTTCAGTGCTTGGTGCACATGACATGTTTTTTTTTATCACATTTTCAATTAAATTAGTATTTTTTTTGTAATTTTTTTTAACAGGACTAAACATACATTAGGAGAGTTTTCTTAATATTTTGGTGGAAATTTGTGTAATGAAGATTGGTCATATCGGATAGAAATGGTGGGCAAGATATATATAAAAAAAACTATAACGAAGAATTGGGCAACACGACAGAAAAATTGATTAGTATAGTTTTATAATTTTTTTGTTCTTGTTTTGTTTTTAATCTATTAAATAAGTTTTGTGTTAATTTAGAATTTGTTATTTTTTTACCTACAAAAAACCCAAAAAGACAGCCCTAGGTAACCCACCCCAACTGAGCTAAGCTGGATGGCTGGAGCCAATGATGGTTGGCCAAGATTCTCGCTCCATATCTTATAAGCTTGGCTTACATACTCAAAGATTTTAATTAATACGATAAAAATACAAATAATACTCTTTCTGATTCGACCCTTATATTGCGCCAAAATTTAACAAAATACAGTAGGTGGGGTATATTCGTATATATACCAGCATACGTGACTACACGTAAGTGCTATTAGCTAGGTATGTTTTTTCTATTTTTATTCACGTTATCAAAATATAGGATAGTTCATAAAACTATCGACGTGAGCGCTAGTTATCACATTGTGTAAGCACAGAACACAATCTTTGGGTAGGTAAGTAGATAAATTAAATCGCACATAAAATTTTACATACACCGCCACCAAAAGCAAAATTGGTGAGGTGAAAATTCGTTTGACATTGTCCGCTATTTACCTGAACGGTGATAGGTAATTAAAATAAATATGACGTATCTACTTACTCGTACACCTGTGCTTATTACCTATGTTGTATGAGAAAGGGAATATAACTCATATTATTATAATATTTTGAATTTTTACACGTGTAACATAAACTATTAATTGTACATCTCCTATTGTATTATTGAATTTCAAGGAATTATGACTCTCATTGTTAGTAATATCTATTATACAACGTGTATTTTGAGTCGTAGAGTTTTTACTGAATTTCAAGGAATTATGATATTAACTCATAGTCTTAATATACCTACTTACATCGTTTTTTTTTGTGAGTCGCACAGTTTTTATTGAATTTCAAGGAATGATAACTCTTAGCGTACAGCGTATTCCGTAAGTCGCGTGACGATAGAAATTATATAAATGTTTGAACTCACCAGCATGCGCCTGTGTGATGAAAACATCTGCCGATCACTCTATGAGGGACTACATGGTTTAGGTACACGCATTTACGGGTAATCGGACAGCTTCAGGGAAGGGTGAGGGTGTAAAAATTACATAACATTAATTGGTCGAGCCCTTTTGACCACTGACATTCGTCGGTCCGCTCACAAGATACCCTGCATAGCAGAGGTGGCAAACGCGTCTATTCCTTGTCGTTTGCCATTAGTTCTATGGTGGTATTATTTAATTACATAATTTGATTTCTTATCTACATTAATTTTTAATTTCATGAAGAAATTTTTTTTGTTCTTCATCCATTTTTTATTTATTTTTTGGTGTATTTTGTCATATACTAGCATGTTTGTAAAGCTATAACCATTAATGGTGATTTGGAAAAATAGAATAAAAGACAGTCAATTTGACATATTATTTTATTATTATGACACTTCGGAAATATGGCCGCTATATTATCAGTCAAAGTTTGAAAGTTCCTATTGGGAGATCCTTTATTTTAAAACCTAGAAAAAACCACTGAGTACAAATATTATTAGAGAACTTATATACCTAGATGCGAAAATTGGTTCCTTTATTCAACAGTCACGTGACTGAAGTTAAATTATCTATAATATTTCATTTTACTTTCATCCACAAGCACAAGACAACATGCACAACAAAACCCATAGGTACCTACTTCCTTCAAGTAATTATAGATTAAAACATGAAATTCCTGAGTGTTAACGCTAAAATATAAAAAAATCGCATGTCACACACCGCTACCGACAATCGTCACAATTTGTATGAGTTTAACAGCAGTCACGTGGTACATGTTGGGACCATGCGCAGTAGCCCATTATTTCTCTAGTGTTATTTCTTCAGGAAAAAGCCGATCTCGGGCAGAATTCCGTTAAAAATGGCTCTTGACGTATGAATGTTTTGCTACCCCTGGTATACCTACAGCATTGGCAGGCTTTTTTTTCTAAGTAGCACTTTGCCAACAGTGTAGTCAATGAATTAACAACTATTGACATTCATTTCTTAAACAATTGTATTGGATAAACGTTCAACAATTATTTTTTAATTATGGTCCTTTCGTCATGGTTTTAAAACAACAAACAACCGTGTCTGATACGGGATGTTACTTTAATTAAAAACAATTCAGACCACTAGTGATAATAGCCTGTGAAACACGTGACATTGATGCACACAAATAATGAGTCATTGTAGAAATTTAAGCGCACGCAAAATACGTTTTGTGTAACAGCAGGGCTATTTATTTTACGAAAAAGCTTATTATTTAATTTATAAGGGGCATTAAAAGAATTCATGCTCAGATAAATGAGACATTTTTTTTACCCACCACGCCGTTTTCCGGAGGGGGTAGGCAGAGAGTACGGACTTCCATTCTTTCCTATCCAAACAAACCTCTTTCGCTTCTTCCAAACGCATAACATTCCGCATACAAGCTCTTCTATTCCTTTTGCTCCTGACTTGGCCCTCATCTAAGACGGCACCGATATGGTCGGACCATGTCATTCGAGGTCGGCCTCGTCTGTGTGCACCCATTCTTTCAGATTTATATATCCTTTTAGTCATTCGCTCCTCATTCATTCTCTCTACATACCCAAAACACCTTAGTTTATTCACTTTCATTCCAGTCACCACGCTAACATCCACTCCAGATTCCTTTCTAATATTCTCATTCCTCACCTATCAATCAGTCTCTTTCCGCATATCTTATATACGCAGTGATCTCATTTCCACAGCATTTATTCCAACTTCCAGAAGACAAATTCCAATCACGCCATTTTTGTACCGTAAATTATATTCGGATTAACAAACGAAACGCAGGTACCTACATAAGTTAACTTAATTTAAAAGGTAAAGCACTTGCCTGTCTGCCTACAATAACGTAAATATCAGTTTCGCATGTTAGACTCCTGAAATAATCGATTTTCGTCTGTGTTTAATATATTGTGCAAAGCCTCAAATATTTGACTTGTTTTAAACTTAAACTTTTTCGTAAATAACCCACCAGGCCTGTTGAAAAAATAAAGAGGAGAAAATTTGACATGAAATTCTGAACTATTTTGTAATATTGTTCGTATTATCACGTACAATTTTGTGTCTGATGTTAAGTTTTGCTTGAACAAAAATTTCCACATAACTCATATTTTGTGTCACGGCGATTTTCCACTTTCTCGTTGGATGTCAATAACAGCTGACCATTATCTGGCTGTTACTGGATACGGATATTGACCACAATTTACGGCTGTATAGGTATATATTTTTTATTATTTTGTGTGCATGAGTCATTATCATAATATTATATCGACGTTTAAAATGTAAAACATTGTAACTGACAAAACAATTTTTTTTTAACTTATAGAACGAGTTTTTATTTTTTATTACAATTAATTTTCAGGGGGAATCTTAATCGTTATCTTTATTTATCCCCCATAGGCCCCTTGCGGGGCACTCGGGTTCATTAAAATATTTTACAAATCACAATGGGTATATAAAACAGAAGTACATAATTATTCAAGACTATATGCAAAATTTGACAAAATATAAATGTTATTCAATGCCAAAGGAGTGTAAAGGGTCTCATTGGCATCTCGTCAATGTACAGAGCTATAGACATTTATATGACAGTGCAATATCATAGTTCCAGTAGTGACAAGAACAAAGTCGAGAAGAGTATTAGTTATGTTAATATGTTAGTCAAATAACACGACACCACATACAAATTAGGTTGCTAACATATCATCAATGGAGTAGAATGCATTTTCGACAAGATACCTTTTAACCTCTCTCTGGAAATTTATAAAGTGATATACCTACCTATATCTTTATATATGAATATAGAGTTATATTTCCCTTGGTTGTCGCATCACACGTGAACGACTGGACCAATCTCTCTATTCGCTTTTTTTGTTGTATTTGTTATCTATTAATTTATTCATTGTCATCCCCAACTCATAGAAGGCACTCAGAGTCGTCAAAATATACATCGTTACAAAAAAATGAAAAAATCAATTATTGATATCAAAAATAATTTTTCAAATATATGCAATGAAATATGTAAATAAACAGAGCAGGCTGAAAAGGAGTAAAGTTTTCTGAAAGTAGGACAGCCAAGCTCGAAGTGAACACAAATACACTTTTGACATCTTTCACACTATAAGCAAAAGCTTGTGTCGTGAAAGTGCAAAATGTTCGGCTAAGAATAGCACCTCTGCTCTTTTTGCTGGTTTTCGAGCATCCTGTATATAAGAGGCAGAAAATCGAAAAATCAGATCGGAACCGTGAGGTTGACCACCTCACGTCCTTAAACCTCAATCGGTCAGAAAAGGCACAATGAGATTCGGACGCCTTCGAGCGCAATGGTAAGCTCTTGATGCCTCTCTATGAGTGGGGCTTAGGTCTTCCGCATTGTGGGCTGGTTTGGGGGGGGGGGGGACCACGGCGGGCTTGATTTGTGTGTGGCCGGCTTTTTGGTTTGGTTGATTCGATCGAGCTAGGGGCTCGGTTTCGTACGTGTCGGGTTTGCTGCGGATTTGTCTCCACCGGGCTGACTTGCGGTGTGCGGGGGTTCATTAAGGGAGAATGAATGAATGAATGAAATGCTTTAAGAAAAAACTGGATCTCGTGCATTGAAATTTTTCTAAAAAAATGTCGGATACGATACTTTCCTTTGCAGTTCATCTCGTGACTGGAGTGTATAGTAAGTACGTAAATAACAGTTTAGCGTAAATTAAGATGACACTGCCCACATCTACTTATCCTCAAACCAATTGATTATTGTGCGTCAAAGGACCATCTACACAACTATCTACCAACCTATTATGATATAAGCATATACGTACATACAGTATATAGTACAGGGAAGAACTTGTATATATACACCTATACCTTAAAGACAAAAATATCTTCATCAGTAGGTATGTAATATGTTAGTTTTTATAACGAACTAGATTTCCCGACAGACGTTATCGTCTGTCTTTACTATGAATATAATAATTTAAAATTATCTTATCTTATATATAAAAATGGAGAGTTATTTCCCGATGTCATCGCATCACACCTTAACGGCTGGATCGATTTCGCTAATTCTTTTTTTGTCATGTACGCTTTTATCGGGAGAAGGTTGTTTTAGAAGCAAAAAATAATAAAAATGCATGGAAAATTTTAGGAATCTTAAGAAAACTCTAAGTAGGTAATCTTTTTAGTACTTTATAATTTTGTTCTACTTTTGTATTTTAATTAATTAACATTTGAAAGAATCCCGAGCAAGCCATGGTTTTTATAAATCAAACTAAATAAGTTTGGCGTGTCAACTATAGTTCTGTTAGAGTGAGACTGGGCCACTGTGGCTCACATTTGTTTCGCATAGGCGTAGCCCAGTTCCCGTACTGCGAGTGCGGTAGTACGGAGGACCCTAATCATTTATTGAAGAAAGCGAAAGTGGTTTGTTTGGATAGGAAAGAATGGAAGTCCATACTCTCTGCCTACCCCTTCGGGAATTGGCGTGATGGGTGAAAAAAGTATTGATATCTCAATGCGTAGGTATTTTGAATCGGTATGGAGAAGTTTCTTACTTTGATCAATCAATCAATATCAAAACTCCTTTTGAACTCCACTCAGGAGCATAGGAAGGCAACAAGAGCCATATCACTAGATATTGAGCAATCTTTATGACCTCCTCCCACACCATATAAACATTGGTTAAGAGTTTTTGCCAATTGCCAAAGTTAATGTCATTCGTGTTAAATAACTAAAAACCGAATTTAAGCTCTGTCACATAAAACCTTGAGTATCTACAGTTATTTATTTCGATACGAAGTTCGACGGGTCAGCTAGTTTTTTATAAAATGAATCTGTGCTCACTCAAAGTGAACAGAAATACACTCTTTCACAGTAAGCTACTTAAAAGAAAGAGGAAGGTGGTCGGCACCTGGGATCGAACCCACGACCTCCGATACGAAACAGTACGAAAGCCGGCTTGTAACCACTAGTCTACCAACCACTTCTATTTACAATCTATTTAACCAATATAATACCGACCGATGCATCTGTTTTCAACGATATTTAAACGGTCGCGCCAACTATAAAAAAACTGAATGTTATGTCAAACTGAATGTTATGTCAAACTGAATGTTATGTAAACTGAATGTTATGTCAAACTGAATGTTATGTCAAACTGAATGTTATGTCAAACTGAATGTTATGTCAAACTGAATGTTATGTCAAACTGAATGTTATGTCAAACTGAATGTTATGTAAACTGAATGTTATGTCAAACGCCAATTTAAATAATTGCAAAATAGAAAAGTATTTATTGTCAAAATTACTAACTTTCGTTGAGTTTTTTCAAATTTAATATGTAATGTTCCGCGTAATTTTCATAATTTTTATTGCATAAGAACCTTCTCCTGATGATCGCAAACACAAGAAGAAGAGAATTAGAGAAATCGGTTCAACCGTTCTCGCGTGATGCGATGACTAGGGGAAATAGGGCTCCATTTTTATACAGGTAGGTAGAAAAATTATTTAAGCGAGTAAAATTATTGATAGGTGTCCGCAGGGAACGGGGCAAGGTGGGGGCACATGCCCCCTCCGTGGACAATTTGACTATTTTCAATTAATCCAGGGAGGGGACATTAAACCCTTTCCCGGGATTGATTGAAAATAGTCAAATAATGTTACATTTACTATATAAATTACTTCTTGTTATTCTTAAGAAAATTGAAATTATTGGATGTAACCCGCCCCCCCCCCCCCCATCGTGAAATTTTTATGATTATAATTATTAAATTATTGATCCAGAGGAGTTGGACCAAAAAAAATTTGGACTAGGTACTTATGAGTAGGTATCTATAGGTACTAACTAAAGAAAAAAAATAACTTAAAGTGATGTTTAATAACTCATTTATTTTCTATAAATCAAGTGTTTTAATTTTAAGTTCATAAGAAATACTAGCTACACATTATTAAACTACATTTAAAATAATTAATAAATTATTTAAATTATTATAAATTAAAATATAAAAAGGATTATAATTAAGACATAATTTAATTATAGTACCTACACAGAATGAAAAATCCAAGAAATTTAACCTAGAAGCGACATGAAAACACAATTTGTAGAAAATATCATTTATAAGTAATAAATATAATATATATATATATATATATATATAAATATATATATATAAGATGTAAGTTTTACTCCATTTCACTGTGATCAGTTAGGCAGAGACTATGCTACTGCACTTGCATATGGGACGAGACTGTGCCCATCACCAGAATATGCGTTGGATTCGTCAAAAAGGTGTAGTGTTTCGACATTGTGCGCATGTGTCTCGTCAGGACCATCTCACAAAATGGCCGACACACATCGTGGAATCCGATGAAAGCGGGGAGCGCCGCATAACATGACTGAAAGTGATGACCTCAGATTTGTCACGAACTGCATGTGTAAAACATGCACCTCGATAGACAAAAAAGGTCATCAGCTTTTCACAGGAAGAATATTAAGATGTAAGTTTTACTCCATTTCACTGTGATCAGTTAGGCAGAGACTATGCTACTGCACTTGCATATGGGACGAGACTGTGCCCATCACCAGAATATGCGTTGGATTCGTCAAAAAGGTGTAGTGTTTCGACATTGTGCGCATGTGTCTCGTCAGGACCATCTCACAAAATGGCCGACACACATCGTGGAATCCGATGAAAGCGGGGAGCGCCGCATAACATGACTGAAAGTGATGACCTAAGATTTGTCACGAACTGCATGTGTAAAACATGCACCTCGATAGACAAAAAAGGTCATCAGCTATAGTCTCTGCCTAACTGATCACAGTGAAATGGAGTAAAACTTACATCTTAATATTCTTCCTGTGAAAAGCTGATGACCTTTTTTGTCTATCGAGGTGCATGTTTTACACATGCAGTTCGTGACAAATCTTAGGTCATCACTTTCAGTCATGTTATGCGGCGCTCCCCGCTTTCATCGGATTCCACGATGTGTGTCGGCCATTTTGTGAGATGGTCCTGACGAGACACATGCGCACAATGTCGAAACACTACACCTTTTTGACGAATCCAACGCATATTCTGGTGATGGGCACAGTCTCGTCCCATATGCAAGTGCAGTAGCATAGTCTCTGCCTAACTGATCACAGTGAAATGGAGTAAAACTTACATCTTAATATTCTTCCTGTGAAAAGCTGATGACCTTTTTTGTCTATCGAGGTGCATGTTTTACACATGCAGTTCGTGACAAATCTTAGGTCATCACTTTCAGTCATATATATATATATATATATATATATATATATATATATATATATATATATATATATATATATATATATATATATATATAAATATAAAATAAATATTTAAAAGAAAATTAAATGTAATAAAAAAAGTGAGTAATATAAACAAATTTAGTTAAAAATTGCATGTATATTATAACAAGTACAGTGTAGGTACGTACACACTTATTTTTTGAAAACCGTAGAAGTCGCAGAAAATGTGTAGGTATGACCACTTTTTCGCGGAATATTTATTGTTTGAAAAAAAAAACGCGAAATTTAGGGGCTGAAATAGCCACTCCGTTAATTTTCGGAAATGTTTGAGATATCGCATACATTCCCAGAATATGTATAAATTCCGAGCCAATATGTAATACAATTGAAGACAAGCCACAAAACTTGTGGCTGCCATTTTGCATCCAGCCTAATGTCAGATGACGTCATCCTTTAATGGTCTATTGAGAATTGGAGAGGTAATTCAAATTTAAGGTCATCCAGTATCTTTAAATATCTTTATATCCGGCCCTGGGTTAATGATACTACTTTGTTGGAAAGGCCATGGGGAGAAATTAACCAAAGATGCTTCATTATTCTGGGAAAACTAACATATTGTTAAAGATTACGTGGTTTAATACTAATCTTCTAATTTTGCTTTTGTACAAAAACCCTCAACACCAAACTATCAGCCTGCACTAAAGCAGCCACTGGATTCTTGAGGCATGTGGAGTAAGCACATGGTATTATCTTGGCATAGATTAGATAGACATTGTCTTGTCCTATTTTTTATTATTATTATTTTTGTTTATTTATTTATCAAAAAATAAAGTTCTCCAGACAGCCTGATGCTGGTATAAGGAGAAATAAAATGCTTGCATAGTTACAATTTATCAAATACAACAGTAAACTTAAATAACCAAGTATGAGATAACAGAATGAATAAACAAATCAAAGAAAAGTCTTACACTGCACGTGCTGTATCTAGTAAAAACATATTGTGTGCAATTGAATTACCTAAGGAAAATTAACATAACTCAACTCGTCAATAAAATGTAAAATAAGTAATATAAATTGTAATAAAAATCAAAATGATAAAATAAATTCCAAAATAGTGACCAAGACAAGTAACAATATGCACAAATAATATGTCAATGTATTAAGATTAGAGTAGTCAGACAGTGACATTGGCAACAATGCATATCCGATTTGTCAAACATGTTAAAGGAGATCAAAGTAAAAATATTTGAATCCTGCATCAGACCTATCCAGACATATGGTATAGAATCAAGGACGAAGATAGGTACTTCTACGCATAACAGAGATGATGACTCGTAATCTAGAAAGCGGTTCTGGAGAGAGCACATCCTGAAACACAGACAAAAAAAACAGCTAATTCTACACCAACAAGCAAACGATTTCCAGAGAGACCACTCAAGAAGTGGAGGGATAGCTAGACATCCTCTCCCAGAAACATGAATATCCAAAGGAAGATAGGACTCATGCAGAGTCCAACGCATAAATGACCAATCTAGCATTGCCAGATATTTTATCATTTTAGACGATGCTTCAAAATGTTTCCTATTTTTTCTTTACTATCCACTATTTTAAAACTTCTTCTACAGGTTTCAAAATAGTGACGTCGTTTATAACCAACCATATTACAAAGATTATTATTTGCTATTTTCTTCTACAAGATTACTTTCACAATATCGTCACTAATAATTATTACTTAGTTGAACTTCCCAACAATCTTATCTATAGTAGTCCAGTTCACTGACTCTGTAACACTGATGTCATTCTACGAATGGAACTAGTTATTATCTATTCCAAAAATATTAAAAAGTTGCGTATAGTTTCGGTCAAATATTTGTAGAGAGGTTATAAATTCGAAATATTTCAAAACATCGTGGTGGATATAATATCGAAGTGATTTGTACCCTAGCAATTCCGTCGACAAATTTCGTATTCGCGAAATGAAGATCTTGAGTTCGATCTCCCTTCCACAACACATGCTTTACTTTCAGTTGTTAAGGATGTCAAGAGTTTAAGTTTGTCTTCACTGACTTTACGTGAGCCCATCAGATTCATATCTTATTATAAAAATAAAGCCCTACTTTGTCATCCTGTCACGCTTTGAACGGCTGGACTAAATTCGCTAATTCTTTTTTTGTCGTGGTCGTTTCTGTCATGAAAAGGTTCCCATGAAAGCAAAAAATAAGAAAGTTACGAACAAAATTAGAAAAAACTAAGAAAACATATAGTAGGTAGATTCTTTTTAAAATTTAATTTAATTCTAATTTTATTTGATTGACGTTTGACAGAAACCGACAGTTATTTTGATAGTTGGTGCGATTGACAGAATTGTGAACGAAATCTGTTAACAATAAATTCTTCCCGTTTTGCCGTATATTCCACCTTATTTTAGTCATTTTTGTCCACAGTGTCACTGTATACTAATGTTCATCATTTTTGTGACAGCCACCAAATTTTCTATAAATTACGACGGTAAAGGATTGAACTACACTAAAGTCGACTTCATGTGCCAATAACGGTATTTAACCTAAAGCCGACTTTACATGACATTTTCTTGTTATGGTTGTTATGAAACGCGTTATTTTTTAAACGAAACTTAAAGTCTCCTTTATTTTTTATGAATCCGGCTGAGATTCAGTCACTTGGTGACGGATGACCCTTACTACAAGTCTGTAAATATTAAAAATAACCAGTTGTTGCCCGTAGGTAGATACAGATCATTCACACTCGATTCGCACAAAACTCAAACAAACTCTAACGCGACATAACGTTCTGTTCACGCGTCTTCGAGCGACGCTCTGCTGGCGTCAATAATAATTATTACAATCGTTTCCTACGGGTTTGTTTAGTTTTCAAATTAATACAACAGTTTCAAATATTTTTTTTAAAGATATCTGTGTTTATTTTTCTTCTTGTAATAACAAGTAAGAACTTTGTTTGCACACAATATTAAGTTTTTCGCTCGCTGTCATCATACAAAATAATTTGTAAGTAAGTAGGTACTTGTAATAAAGTATTTTGAAAATATTTTGTCGTAAATAATTAATAATTATTAGAATATAGTTTTTTTTTTATTTCAAATATCAAAGTGATTTAATTACTTATTTGAATTATTGTAAGAAATCCGGTTTGATTTATAAACGTTCTAATTTATTTGAAAAATGATCAAAATGAAAGAAAAAGAAATAGTAGGTATAGGTATGTAGGTATATTCAATATTTTTGTAGAAAGATTAATTTATTATTTTCAATTAGGTTAGGTATATTATTTAGAATCACACATTGTTATTTTATTTTAATTATTTATCTATAAGTATGTAGCGTCAATATATTTGTTTTTTTTTTTTGTGGTGTAAAAATGTTTTTTTTTTTTTTCTAAATTACTATGTAATCGAACTAAAGTTTTGGTGATTCCCTTTGAATTATATTCATAGATAGGACATAATATGGCTAATTTTCTCGTGGTGAATTTATTAAGTAGGTACTTGCATACACAGGGTGAGTTTTTTTACCGTAAGTACCTATATTATACTTACACGAATTCAAGTTTCTGTAGTACCTACTTAATTGCTTTTTTAATCGTTTCTGTTTTTTTTTAAGAATAGGTTGTTAACCTCTCGAGTCGCGACCTCTCTGACTTTATAGACTATCTTACTTTTGCGGGACACTCAAAATAGCAAATATTCGTGAGCGTTATTTTTGCCCGATACATATTTTACGAGAATAGAACAGCCCATTTTGAATGATCAAGTATTTTTTCGTTAATTTCACCACCAAGTCTCACGATATGTTGAAACCAGTAATAGATTAACAGATTTTTAAACCAAAATCAGCAAAAAAATGATATATAGAATCAGTTACTGACAAGCGACGAACAGGAGTGTAGGTATATTGTTTTTTTATAAATAAATAAAAATAATAGGCATCAAACTAAAGAATAAAATGTAACATAAATCAACTTAAAAATTGTCTAATAGATTATTAAGTTTATGTAGAGTAAATTTAATTATAATACTTAATCAGTTTCTACTAGTCAACCGGTCATTTCAATCCGTCAGAGACAGGACGCAAAAAAATCACAAACAGAAAACCCAAGTACGCAAACACAAAAAAAACTGAACCAGTCGGAAATCAAACACGAAACATCTTGTTCAGAAATCGGTGCTAACAAAACACAGAGGTCGTTAGTTTGTCTTAAACAATTGGAGATAACTTCAAGGTTATGCATCTTATTCTATATTATCTGAAACTAATTTATTTATCCTTGACATGGTCTCATTTTAAGAAATAATCAGTGACTATGTACTTAAACAAAAAAAAAACAACAAATTATTATTTCTCTCGGACAACAATGGTTGATAATATAGCAATATTTGAGTTATTGAGTGGATGTACCAAGATAAAGAAAAATATCAGCGATTATCTGTGCAAAGATAATAGTTAAATACATCAGACTCTCAATTCTAAGGATCAATCTTTAACTAATTTAATCTTTAAATCAGCCATACGTCAGTCAGTAGCCACATGATATTCGAGTGATCAAAAAGTGACTTGATTATTTTTCCAAGTCATACAATAAGTTTTGTAGTCCTATAAAAATTTAAGAAACATTCAAATTGATTCAGAGTTTTGACTTTTTGTAGACTCCTGGTTTTATGCAATTTAAATGATTTTACAATAAGGGCGATTACCTACAGTTTTTTTTTATTATTTTCAGTGAGTAACTTTTCTGGACGCATTAGTGCCAAAAAATCTTCTATCTCGTATTGTCACTTGAAAGTTTTCTTGCGAAATCCATCTTATTGCTTTATTCAGTATTACAAAATAATACCCATCAGTTCCGTGGATTTGATATATTATTAAGTAGGTAATATTTGTTGAGATAGGTATCACCTGTATTTATTTAGTCAATTTACACAAGGTGTTTTAAAAAAAAAGATTATCAATGTAGGTAACTTTTCATATTCCTTGATGAATTCGACCATTGCAAAAGATCGAAGAAAGTCACTGACACTGCACAAGATCGAATACAGCGGAGAACTCTTGTTGCAAGAAAATTAATTAAGAGATTTATCGCGAGTACCATCATGGAATTCTCAAAAGTGTGGGATAGCCAGGGAAATTTGTTTAATAATCGTAGCTGCTTCATTATCAATTTGTAGTATCTTAATGCGTATTTACACCTAACGAACATATTATGTAGAGCCGAATTTAGAAACAGAACATACTTTTTATGGTTGGTATTATTGGACACTGTGTAAACAATAACAAGTAAGAACTAATTAATGGGCGATGATATCAACGAACAAGAAAATATACTCTACTTCCATGAGTTCCATGTTCATTTGGTTTAAGTGCACCCTTAAGCATTCTACGTTTGACGTTTTATTGACAAAGTTTGAAATTAATTTATGCAACCAATGTAATTTATTAACACTTTACTGTAGGTACATTGGTAGTATGAGTAACACATAAAATTTTACATAACAAATGACATCACAGAATCAACATACAGAGGGTGAGCTTGCCACAACGAAGTTGCGGTCTCTAACAACTAACCCCAATATAAAGAAAAATAAAACATAAAAAGAATACAAAAAAAGAAAACAGACTCAAACAAAAAGGAAAGGGGAAAGGGAGGTGGACGGGTGGGAGAGAGGGAAGATAGATGGGATTTTAGGACACAGAGACTGTATTTGAGGAGATCATCATCTCTTTAGTTTCTCGCTTGTACGAAACGTAATTGACTCTTAAATTTATTTTGATTTTACATAATTCGTAAATGCCGAAAGAAATGTTTGTCACCCTTAATGGTGCCCCTTTAAACGGGTCATAGCTGTGCTGAAATATTCGGCCTTAAAAATTACCGTTTTCTTCCCGTCTAGATTGAAAATATTTGTATTTCCGTAAATGAACAATTATAAATTTCGACAATAGAACGTCAAACGTAGTGATATTGCACGTTGATAATGAAGCAGCTACAATTATATTGACACATCAATTAACACTACGAAGGCGTTTCAGATATATCGCACCACTGATTAACAATTGTTGACATAACACATTATTGAACAGTATCGAGCATAGAGGTGATCCATCGTACGATGTCCCAATAGATCGCATCGGTACCTCCTGATATCTTACTATCGATTTGATTTCATAGACACATTGACATTATTTAATTCAATCATTTTGATATCAAAGAAATATTGTATTGTAAGCTCTTATCAGGTCAAATCCAGTTACTACGAAATCACAGGACAATAACATAATTTCGTCACACGAAAATATGACAGCAGTCGCAGTCTTTAAATTTGGTTGCTCTCTTGTTCTCAATAATTTCAAACTTTTATCTCTATATTTCATTAATAATTATTAAATATCTACTTGTTGCATAAATGAGATTTTTCGACATGTTGAACATGTTGAGAATTCTCATGATTAGGAGTTTCGGAGACTTAAACATTAACACCTAATGGCGAACGTTGTTAACGTAAAGTGATCACACTAAGCCAGCCTTCGAAATAACAGTAGAAGCCGGTTGTAAGCCCGTGGTGGTTTGTTCCATTTAAAAATCGAACATCAGTAATGAATTGTTAGAGTCTCCAAAACTCCTAATCATGAGAATTCTCGACATGTTCAACATGTCAAAAAATCCCATGCACCTATACACCAAGTAGATATTTAATAATAATTAGTAAGATATAGTGAGAAAAGTTGGAAATTATTGAGAACATGAGAGCAACCAAATTTAAAAACTGCGACCGATGTCATGTATTTAGCGCCAGGATATGAATATATCCATTTTTGTTAATGTCTCATCTTTATTGCCTATTAGCCAATAGGCAACGAAAGCACTAAGACCTACGTTAAGTTTTCTTAAAGTTCCGCGCAACTTTCTTAATGTTTACATTCACAATAACCTTCTCCTGACAATAGCAAACGTAAAAATTGGTGACGAGACGGGATACCCCTTTAGTACTTAGTTGATAAATAAAGTCTAGCAGAAAAAAGTGGTATTCCCCAGTTATTTTAATTATTATCTAGAGCTAATGTTTATATCATAGATTAAGTAATCGTATATCTTCAGACAATATTTTTTTTAAATTTGTACATATCTTTTTTTTTCAGGGATCAGAGCATCATCAGGGAGTTTGGCTGAAAATTTCTTTGAAAGTGCCGATAACAATCAAACACTATGATTAACCGGACTGAAAATACACGTAAAACAAGTACGCAACTAAACAATAAAAATTGTATTATGAAAATAATCATATCAATACAAACTTTGTGTATATTGTGCTGATAAAAAAGTGAAGTTTGTATATTGGAATTTTCTGATTCAAAATCGAAAAAATGGGGCCGATTTTATTGTGATAGTTTTTTTTTTTAGTGTAAGAAAAGTGTTTGAAAAAAAGTTTGACAAAATGGAGAATAAATCTAAGAAGTTTGTTGAAGAAGGTGGCGATGATCAGGAAGACGGACTAACGGCTCAGTTGGACAACATTCTCGAGGAGCTGGGTGGACTTGGAAGGTTTCAGATTCTGAATTGCATTCTGATTTCCATCCCGTTAACAGTTAGTGCGTTTTACGGTCTCAGCTATGTCTTTACGACGAACAATACACCTCATAGGTTTGTATAATTTTTTATTTTTATTATACTTTTTTTAATTAAACCAAAGCTTGTGTTATATATAAAAAAAAACAAGATTCAAATTGAATTCGGCAGTCACTGTTTGAACTTGTATATACAGGTTTACATAAAGCCTATTGGACAAATCTGTAACGTCAGAGGTGAGGTGTGTCTAGGGATTGCAATCCGGTCTCATTTTGAATCCGGCCGGATCCAACCGGATTTTCGTCAATCCGGCCGGATCCGATCGGATCCGACCGGATTTTAACAACAATATAATAACATTTTTAACAATAATAAAGGCTTAAAATAAAACGGTACGTATACGAAATAAATTTAATTAGGTTATGACTTCTTTTAAATAGTAAAAACTATTAAAAAAATGTTTTTTTAAAATAAAATTACAAATTAGATTACGTTTTATAAAATTCAAATTGAAATTCATCGAAAATAAGTAACATATTTATATAACCTGCTTGATTGATCATGATTTACGATGTGCAAACTAAAACCGACACCACGAAAAAGAAAGATTCTCAAAAAAATCACTAAACCATAGTGGATTAAACCATTCGAGGCAGAGTAAGAAACTAGCTTCTGCGATATCGAGAACGTCAGGCAATGGAGTAGAAATAGAAGGCCTTATGGAAAGACCACGTCAACAGAACGGATCCGGTGATTCTGGTAATTATAAGAGGATGAAATCACATCAACCAGCAGACCCTTGTACGAGCACCAAATAGATGGTTGAGCAGTTGGACATGCGCGTCCCAGGAGTAATACCTATAACCGAGAATAATCGAAGACACTCCTATATTTTATCAAGAATAAGTCTTTGAGAAATTATTTCAGTTTTATCCTTGAATTTAACTGCACACATTTTGACAGACTACTGAACTAATCTAATAAAAAGCAGACAATTATCACAATTATTTTGCTTTTAAAAAGGTTAATATATATTTTATTGGCTAAATAATTGTTTAATATTCTCACCATTTTTCTAACAGGTGTCTTTTCATTCGATAGTCAATACTTTCAATACGATCAGTAACCGACCTCGGTAGCCTAGTTGTACTAGCGTGGACTTCAGATCCGAGGTCCCGGGTTCGATTCCCGGTCGGGTCAGAGTTTTTCACTTGAAATTTCTACCCGGGGTTGGCCTGTCTCAGATTGGACGGGACCGGTTGACTGGAAAAAATTGCCTCAGGCAATAAGTTCCGCCGGCTATACTGACACCTTTGTATAGAAAAGTGTTATATTATTATTATTATTATAAACACTAGCTTAAAATCCTACATTGGGCACAAGGAGGCAAAAGCAGCATTCTACTGCGCTCAGTGTTACGCATTTGCCTCCTTTTCTCTTTTTATCTTTATGGGTATCCACAATTTTACCTACAATGACCCTGTGAAATTGCTAGGGATACGGGTTCGAGTTCTGTCCATGTTGAGTTTGTTGAAAAATCCTATGATATGATAAACCGGATCCGATTTCCGGATCCGTCAAATTGCGCCGGATCCGATATGAGCATTTTGATGCCGGATCCGCCGGAATACCGGATCCGATTTTCCGGATTGCAATCCCTAGGTGTGTCAAGTACAAAATTTTCATACAGTATTTTGGAACGTTCTTAATTTTCTAAATAATTTTCTAATTAAAGTTCTAATAAGAACGTTCCTAAATTCTGTATTATGTATTATATATTATGTACCTATGTACCCAAAACTCACTGATAATACCCATGGGGTTTGAAAAAATATTTTTGCATTCGATATCCCAATTCTTAAAGACGGCTTTAGACTATTTTACATCACGGCCCGTCTCTTAATATCTTACATTTGCTCATTCGAAACAAAACAAAAATCTTAGTGTACTTAATTAAATTTACAGTGAAATTTTGACTTTCAAACACTCTCTAGGAATACGAATCTGATTTAAAAGATTATCTTTGCATGTTAACTCATTTTATCCCAAGCGGTCGAACCACAACTTAAAATGACATTTCAATGAAATTTGTTATTGTTTCGCACATCACATACAAATCGTCAACAGATTAAAATACTTCAGTTATACTCCGACAGGTCGTTTACGACCACCCCTGATAAAATATTGAATGAGTTTTTTCGTTATTTTTCCAATATTTAAAACGAATAATTTGTGACAGATATTATGATAAAAAATATCGATGATATTGAAAAAAATAGGTCTGGATGTAAAGAAGTACAAATATTGACAGTTCTGTGCGAGTTAAAGACAAGTTTATAAGTGTAAAAAACCGTAAATATAAAAATTTCACCGTATTAGGTGATTTAAAATGACATTTGGGAATGCATTCAGAGAAAAAACCACCTAAGTATAAAATTTGCAACAAAAAAATTACCGAATACTCTGATTTGATCAGAGTTAATAATTATTGTCAAGTTGATTTGTCAGATAAATTAAAAACGCGGAACATAAGAACTTCCTTTATCTTGTATTATTTTTAAGATTTTTAACTAAAAGCCACGAGAATCTGCTATTGAACGTTAAAACTTATCAATGTTGAACTAGCTGTAACGCCTGTAACTCTACACGACGAGAAAATTCATATATAGTCTGATGCGACAAGTGACAATATATATTATTATTTATCAACAGTTGTTAGATTATGTTACTTCTATATTTTTAATCGTTGAACCAGATACATACAGGGCAATTTAAAAACTGACACACATTATAAATTAAATAGTATTTAAGAGATAAACAAATTGTGTCAAAAGGTTTTTCCTATTATTTGTTTCATTGTAGCAAAACGTGCCCGAGTATTTTGTTATCCACTAACGTACCTAATTATTTTGCTACGATTTTATCAGTTACTACAACTACAAACCATTTTTATTGTATCTATTTATTTTAATTTTCCACCATAGACCAAATCTGGACATTCGAGGACATCAATATTTTTACAGTAGAAAAATATAAAAAACATAGGTAAATAAACAAACAACTCAATACAATATACTTACACACAATAAAACATAATATTTTCTGCAAATCCACTCACAATTCAGTGATTAATATCATTCAATTACATTCTGTAAAAAAACATGAAAACAGCATTTTGTCACAGGAAAATAATGAAATTCGTTTCTCTGTGAAGAATAAAAATAATGATCTGAATGCTAAAGCGTGAAAAAAAAAATACAAAATGACTGATGGTCAATTATGAAACGTGCAAGAAATTGTGTAAAACGTGTATGAAAACAGTAACAATTTATTATTAATTATGAACTAAGAACGAATTGCAAAATAATTGTGGGATAAGAAATACTTGATACTAGAGCAAGTGAAAAATGCCGACAACGTCAAAAAATCATGTAGTCTTAATTAGAAATAATTACTATACAAGTACCTACCTACTCTTTTGATACAAACACATATTCGGGGCGGAGTCGAATTCATTTGAACGGTTTCTTTATCTTTCGTCTGTCTTTTCCACCTTGCTGTTTTGAATGATAGTTTAAAGCGAGATAGAAATAAAACAAATTAAATTGCCGTTAGTAGGTATAATAATATTGTGGAATGACAGCTGGCTGTTATTCTTCCTCCCATAAAACCCCCTCTCACGCCGTGTTCTGCTCCCTCAGACATTGCAAGAGTGACGATCTGTCAACTTTTTTGAGGTGATGCCGCTTCTAATTACATCATAGTTCAATGGTTATATTGTAACAGACATAAAAGTATTCAAGCATAAACGGTCAATGCATGTTAAAAGAAAGATAAGAAAAATATGAATGAAAGTATGTAAGAAAGCATGGTAGAACTAAAGCGACTTTGAATCATTCAGTCCTCGAAGAAATATCAAACCAATTCTATAATAGAAGTTACTAGTGTTTGATTCTATAGGAAGAAAATATTTTTTAGTTTGATGTTTCAGGTGTTACATCCCGCATTGCGAAACCGGAGACTTCGATGCTTCCTGGTTGTCCTACGCCATCCCCTCTTCAAATATCCACGAGAGCTCCTGCAAAAGATATGGGGATAGCTTCAATACAACTGGAGTTGGCGATTCTGAGTCCTGTACCAGTAGCTTGTTTGATAACACGACCACCATAGGATGCCATGATTGGATTTACAAAGATAACAATACGATTGTCAGTGAGGTTAGTCTATTAAACAGATATTTTATATACTTTTCTTTACTTTGCTGGAATCTATACCTATTATATTAATACGTGAAGAAAAACTTTGAGACCATTTAAAAAAAAAATGCGCGGACGGAGTAGCAGCCCCCGTAGACAAATTCAAATTGGCGTTCGACTACAAACGAAGATTTCGCCAACGTATAGTACGAAAAAATTAACTATCCACTGGAACATAAACAATTATTTAAACCAAACAATGACACTTATAAAAATATAAAAAGTGGACAGTTAATTTTCTTCCTACTCTACATTGTCGAAGAATTCGTTTGTAGTCGATCGCCAAATGTATATTTTGTCTAGGCCTACAGGTAGGTATGAAATTTCGCACAACTATAGTTTATATAGAGGAGTGGCAGATGCTTTTTTTTAATCTCTAATATAAATTAAAGTCGGGTTAGTGCGAACACTTATAACTCGAGATCGGCTCAACAGATTCTTCCGATATGCGATTTATTGGATTGGATTCATTGGATGACTCCGCTCCGGATAACAGAATAACTAATAAAAAGTTGAAAAATGGATAAGAAAATGATATATACCTAATATTAAAGTTAGTATGGAACGAATTTCAAGCGACGCCATCTTTGAAAAAATCTAACAACAAAGTTAGTTTATTGTCTTCTGCACCTGCGCCCTCTCATTCTCGCATACGTAATTGCCACTCTTACAGCAGCCCATTTCACTTACTCCATCGTTTCGAGCGTTTTAGAATTTTTTCATACAAAGTCAACCAAATTGCGCACTATAATTATATTCTCGCATTGATCCCGTCTGAGCTTTGAATACGAATGGAATATGGACGTTTTAGAATTAATATTTTAATGTTATTATTTAATTAGTTTATTTTTGTTTCTGGAGGCGCAGTGCACAATGAACGGGCTGCCTCTGGTTAAGACCAAAGGGTCCACAGGACAACGTCTGTCGGGAAAGCTAGTTATGCATAAAAATTGATTAAATCAATAAATAAATAAATTGCAGACACTAATGTAATGTTGTGTATTTGATACTCACACACACTTCGATGTTATTGACATTGACACATACGCATACCTATATTATTTTGTTTATCTGTGGTCAAAATGAGAATTGATTAATAAATAAATAAATAACACTCTTCTATACATAGGTGTCAGTATAGCCGGCGGAACTTAATGCTTGAAGCATTGTCTACCAGTCAACCGGTCCCGTCCAATCTGAGACAGGATTCCAACGCCGAGTAGAAATTTCAAGTGAAAAAACACATTGAAAATTTCTGACCCGACCGGGAATCGAACCCGGGACCTCTTGATCAGAAGTCGGAGCCTTTGCCACTAGGCTACCGAGGTCGGTTTAATATTAATATTGTTTGTCTTTAAAGTGGTCGTTAATAATAATAAAAAAAACTTTGTACATATCAACATTTCAAATTTGACTTAACTACCTACTTATCCGTGACATTATTTTTGAAAGAATTAATTGCTCAGTCTTTCACAATGGAACCTTAATAATTTTCAAACTTTGTTATGGCTATGGTCGAATTTCGTGCACTGGTCGACCTTTAGTGGCAAATAATGTGCAAAATGCCCAAACAGAAAATATTCATGGATTTTTTTGTTGGCTCCCGCTATTTTCTGATTTCATTATTTCCTATTGTAAACTATTTAAGGAGATGTGACGTACCCCTATTCTCTGTTTTATCGGAAGGTAGTCACGGTGTAAAGTGAGTATTACACGATACATTTTGTATGAAAAACGTCTATACGTATCGAATGCGAGAATCGCATATAAACGTTTTCATACAAAATGTATCGCCTAATAGTCACTTTTTTTCAAGTGACTACCCTACACTTGCTACAGAATAGGGGTCCAGTAGGCGGATAGACATACGTAGGTACTTTTAAAAGGCTCGTAAAGTCACAGAGACCATTCAATGTATTTTCTCTACACTACTTGACCAAACAAAATGTACCTACGAATAATAAACCAAAGTTTATTGATGAAAATGCGGAAAAAAATGGGAATGTTATTCGCAATTGTTCCATATTTTCTCATCGTTTACAAAATACCTTGAGCTTGTGAATATTTCGAAACCAAAATAATTAGCCAATTCGGTAGAGCGAACACGGCTTATCATTATTTACGATGTTCGTGAAAGAAAAAATGTTTTTGTCTTGTAACTTTTTATTAAATATGTCATTCAGGCGGATTTTTTGTTTGTTTAGTTTCGTTTCATATTTTTTATTCTATGAATAATTCCCAAAATAATAATACCTACTCGTGTATCTGTTTAGTTCTCAGTTTTCATGATATGCATCGTCAAAGTATGTAGGTATCTACATAAATGAGATCAACGCAATTGTATCTATATATGTAAATATAATTTATTAATATTACGTCACCAAATTGCTTTCAAATGATGTTATTTTTTAAGCTGTTACTATCATATCGGTAATTGCTAGGATTTGTTGCACCATTAGGCTCATATATTATAATATATTGTTGATATTACATTATAATAGGTACCAAGACCAAGGTATATGAAAACCCAAACACTTAACATAACATTTTATTCCAGTTTAACTTGGCGTGTCAAGAATGGAAGACTACATTTATCGGCACAATGAACAGTATTGGACAACTCTTTGGGCTACCATTGAGCGGCGTACTTTCAGACAAACTCGGCCGAAGAACAGCCATGCTCGGTGGAATTGCACTGAGCGCCCTAGCAGGGACCCTTAGATCCTTTTCTCCAGATTATTGGACCTATGTAGCTTTGGAATTCATTGACGGATGTGTAGGTGCTGGAATTTATCCTACCGGTTTTATTTTATGTAAGTGATTCATACAAATTCAAAAAAAAAGAACTTTAATTCCATAGCAAAATTAAGCAGACTTCGCAAGGAGTTTCTAGAGCAGTGATGGTCAAACTATCGTTCAAAAGCTAGTTTGGAGATCACTGGCATTCGATAAAAACATCAAACTTTTCACAGAGTTCTGAATACTTATGTCTCTAGATTCTTGTGAACGTTGTTAACGTAAAGGATCACACCAAGCCAGCCTTCGAAATAACAATAGAAGACGGTCGTAAGCCCGTAGTAGTTTGTTCATACCATTTTAAAAATCGGACAGTATTATAGTACCTACCTAGTCATAAGTTGATATTTTGATCAAACTTTTCGACATATTTATATACATCTAAATCCATCTCCTTCGCATATTCACTTATCTCCTATTTTTCTCTCTCTCTCTCACTACCTCACACATCATTCTGCGACCTATAACTATAAATGAAAATCTACAATATCTAAAACCTGTAAGTAAAAAAAAGAATTTTATGAGACCATGAGACCAATTAAAATAGATACTACGGTAGGTACAGCGAGAGAAAGACAAGGAAATAGGTATGGTTGTAGATTTTTATAATGTTTTTTGTGCCATCCGTCCCTGATTTTGCAAAACAAACTTATAAATTCTAACAAACCATGGAAAAGTTATCTACCTGCAGCCCGATTCACGGAAAAGTTTAAGTCTAAGTTTAGTTCGAAGTTCGAACGAAGTTCGAAGTTCGAACGAAGTTCGATTCAAACCCTCCGTGAATAGGGCTGCTGGTAATAATAATTGTAGGCGGCGACTATCTACAGTCTATGTACCTATTCACGGAGGGTTTGAATCGAACTTCGTTCGAACTTCGAACTAAACTTAGACTTAAACTTTTCCGTGAATCGGGCTGCTGATCGATTGGGTTGACAGATTGTTACAAATTTCATCCATAGATGGCGTTGGTGGTGCTATTTTAATGTCTTAAAATGTGCCTTTAAGATTGTACTAAATTTACAATATAGCAGATAAAGCTTTAAAAACTATTTTGGTTAAGCTGAAATATCTAAAGTATTCATGTTATAATTTAAATCACTTTCTTGCAGGTGTAGAACTATTTGGACCAAAGCACCGTGTTCTAGTCAGCTCTTTAATTAGTTACTCCTTCGCTATAGGGGAAGTCCTATTGGGTATTATAGCTTGGTCTTTCCCGTACTGGAGATTACTACTACGGGTTCTGTACGTTCCAACATTTTTACTATTAAACTACATTTGGTTTCTTCCTGAAAGCGTACGATGGCTGCTTTCGAACAAAAGGTTTCAGGATGCCGAAAGCGTACTGAAAAGAATTGCAAAATTCAACAATGTAAAACTATCGAACAAAGCTACGGAGAATCTTTTGCATACGATGGAGCTGGAATTTCCGAGTAAGACCAATGTGAGATACGTGGATAGAGGAAACATCATAATGCAACTGTTGAAATCTCGCATCATGATGGTTCGTGTGGTTTGCTGTTCGTTCTGGTGGATTACGTGTACGTTCGTCTACTACGGTCTGATGATGAACTCTGTATCCATTAGTGGTAACATGTACCTCAACTTTATACTGGTCAGCTTCATAGAAATCCCCGGATACTTCTTGTATTACTTCATAATGGATAAGTTTGGACGAAGATGGAGTCTCTGCTTATCACTCTTATGCAGCGGTGGATCCTGTTTCCTGTATTTATTTATTCCACTCGGTGAGTTTTCGAGCAAAATTTTTTTATAAGTATAATCAATCAAACCGTGTTCTTCGTACGCTAGAAATTTTATAAGATTTAAAATTGAGTACAAAATCTTAAATGAAAAATGGCCACCAGATTATACAGCTTTGATATTTGAAATAATAATACTCACAATGAATGTTTTCCAAAATATTTATGCTCAAAAGGTTTTTAAACCTCATTTTGCAACTAGCAATACTAATAATATGGCAGACAATATTTCCTGTGAAATGTCAAAGCTATTTCCGGGGACCATCTTTTTTTGGTACTCAAATTTAAATATACCTTCCTGAAATTTTTATGTATTTCTCATAATTATATAAAAATGAAAATACAAGGTATATAATTATGTGAATTTCGATTTTGAATACTGATCAGTCTTTTGCTAATCTTCATACTAAAATTCTTTTTAATTTTACCATAAAAAATGGTAAAATTTCAAAATCTATCAAAATTAAGTAAGAAACAGCAGTAGAAGATTGTTGTAAGCCTGTTGGAAGATCAAATTCTACCAGACTCGATTTTCGTCCATTGAGTAAATTTTCTTTAACTATAAGTATCCTAAAAAAGACAATACAAGTATAGAAGGAAAAGAATTATTTTCCCTAACCTTAAAGTATCTATTTACCCACACAATAAATAACTTGATTTTTCTTTTCTTTTAGAAATATCTTGGCTTCAGCTACTGGTCTACATGTTTGGAAAGTTTTCTATAACAGTATCATTCACCGTCCTCTACATATACTCAGCAGAAATATTCCCTACCTCGCTAAGATCATCACTATTCAGTGGCTGCTCCATGTTCGGGAGATTTGGAGCTATTGTGGCACCTCAAACGCCTTTATTAGTAAGTATATATTTTGGTTAAGGAATAGCATTTTTAGATACATACAGAATTTTTACAATCATCAATATACGAATGATAAACTTCTGTACTATTTTTGAACCAATAGCTAATTCATACAAGTACACCTTGTAACTTCACGAATAAGATATTTGTGTTTTTGTACTTGTAAAAATTGACTTTCACAAAGTTACCGCTGACAAAATATCGAAGAAGCTAATTCATTTTCTTCTTTTTGCCAAAATTTTGGTTATTATGAAAGATGTTTGACAGAATCATCATCCTCACCGCTGAGGATCTTGACTATCACCACTCCCCACCCTTCCAACCAGCTGTCCCCAATGATCCTGGTCCAACGCCAAATGCAAGACCTTCTATAGTGTCCACTCTGTTGCCTCTTTCACCTGGTCGCTCCATCTCATGAGCCTACAATCCTCCCCATTATGAAGAGCCCCTCCACACTATTATTTCGGCGTCGTGCAATCTATCCAATAACTGTCACATGGACAGTTATTCGCGTGACTTGGTTGTCGAAATTTCTGCAGAGTGTAGAAATATCGAGTACACCTGGGATTTCACTAATCTTCGTAGGTAGCCTTAACATTCTGCTCCTCCATATCTTCCCCTGATTGGTCGTAGCTCCTTTTGCCACATGAATTGTTCAGCATCTGTGCCGATCATTTATGCGGGAACCTAAGTACCGGCTAGAACTAATATTAAGACCCATTCTCACCTTCGAGGCAGAGTTGAGGGATCTGGACATGGTGTGGGATAACATTGTTGGAACTGTGTGAGATTGAGTGCAGTAAAGTGCCCTCTTCGCGCCTCCATATGTCCCTAATTGGGGTCCAAAAGGGAGAATTTATTAATAGATTGATTGATAACATTAAAAACTAAAAAAAAATTTGGTTGCTAGCTAGTTTCCTAACAAATATTTCAACTTCATAAAAAAGTAGAAATATCTGTTAACATTTATAGCTTTGATGTTTGTGATGGTCAGAATTTTATAAGTGTTGTCATAGGAATGGGTTTCATATATTTACATACAAAGCAGTATGAGGTCATAGTCTGGAGTCGCTACAGTTGTCGCTTAAGAATTCCACCTTAAAAGCTCCCATACAACACGACGGCTGGATGAAATCAAGGCTGAACTAGAGCCGACGATAGCTCAGTGCAGAGGTACAGAAACATCAGCAGGGATGCAGAGGAAAAATGATTAGAAAAAAATGCCCCAAGAAATAAGTTCCTTGCTGATTTATATATGTATTTATTTCCAGGGTTACTTCTACAAACCGCTCCCGTTAGTATTATTTGGCTTGACGTCAGTCGTGGCGGGATTATCAGTATTAAGATTTCCAGAAACCAGCAACACAAAACTACCCGACACTATAGAAGAAGCTGAACAGTTGTCAAGAAGGAAATAGATTATAGTTCGTTTAGAGATTTAGTACGCACTCTCCTTTACAGAGGTGTAAAATATAACTTTTATTAAAATAAACAAATATAGATAAGCAAACAAAAAAATATATATATACATAATAAAGAGAAATAAAAGAATAAGAGATGTGAGTGGTAACAATATAGAAGCTCGCTAAGCTAATTACAAGTGATATTTACAGTTCATTGATTATTAAAAATATAATTTTAATCTTGATTTAGATGTTTTATTTTTTATATCTTTAACAAAAATATACCATATTGACACTTGAAAGGCCACTTAACGTAAGAGAAAAAAGCCCAATTTAACAGGAGAGATATTTTTGTTTAAAAAAATTCCAGGACGTTTGAGGTTGTGTTACATATTCATTAAAAATATAACGAATCGATGAGTTATTGAGAGTTGTATAAACAAGCATGCCTACTGGTAGGTACTTATTTCGCTTATGATAATATTTATAAGTTTTATTTTAAATTCATTAGAAATATCTTTGAGTGGGATAAAAAAAACACACACTTCACTATGAGGAAAAGGAAATTCAGTTGTTGCAAAAAAAATACAATTCAATTGATTAAAGGTTAATGCTCCGTTTGATCGCTCACTATACACCAAACGTGTCATTTACGCAAAATTTTCATTAAGTCAAAACCGTACGATAAATAATTTCTTTTTGCTGTAACAATTTTGGCACGTGTCGCTTATGAAAACTAGCCTTTCAGGTATCGATAATATTATGTTGAGCCCTGATAAATGGCTACCCAAGTCATTAAAACCATAGACAAATGGCTCCTCCAAAGACGATAATGGAAAAGAACATGGCCAATGCCACTGCATCAAAAGGGTTAAAATAAGGCAGATACCAGGAGAAAAAGGAGACGCTCTAGCAACAATGATTTGAAATAAGGCAGGAAATAAAATAAAAGTTTTAATCATAGGTAAAACTTCAAAATTATGTACCTACTATGTTCTAGAAGCAGAATAAAAATGGCAGAGCTACTTGTATCTATTCGAATGATTCTTGTCTCTTTCAAATTATTGTGACAAGCAGGATAGCAAATAACAAACTTTCATTACTAGAGACTTTTGAAAAAGGTACCTAAATAAAGATATCCCAGAAAAAAATATATACTAATATAATATAAAAGCATAGATGAAAAAATGGCTTCTTTTTCATAGATGCAGTTTATGAGGAGATTACGTTTCTAGTAAGTATAATATTATATCAGTTGACTAGTGGTATAGACACTGATTTCTTTTAAAGAGATCCCGGGTTAGCTTACCAATCAGGTCAGAATTTTTCTAAGGTTTTTTCACATGCAATTTCTATCCAGGGCTGGGATCTATCAAACTGAATTGGCCGGATGACTAGAAAAAAGTGCCTCAGACGATAAGCTCTGCTGTCTGTAGGTACCTACTAACACCTTTGTATGAAAAAGTACACATTAAAATGGTTAATATAATTTCTGTAACTTATATGCTATCTATTTGGCAAAATAATATATGTTTAATGTTTTAAAGATATTAAACTTACCTAGTGTTTATTGCCTCTGAAAAACAAACCATATTTTCAAACAAAAAATACAAGTCAGTATCTTTAGTAAATAAGTTGAACCTTATGATGTAGAAGCAGAGATTACACTGTCTATTTGTCAAATTGATGTAGGTTATTAAATCTTTATTACTCTATTCTCAAAACATGTTTGTATAGTATTAAAATGATTCGCAATTTTTAAGCTACAATAGCAGATAAAAAATTTACCATAAAACATTGTGTAGACCAAATCTTGATATAACGAAATTCATCGAAGCATGAAAATATTTTTGTTATAAGTAAGTAGTGAAAATTTATTATGCTGGCTGAAACCAACTTATCTTATTTTCAATGAAAATTTTAGACTTGTTACATTGAGAATTTCAATACACCAGTTTTTGTTATATGTGATTTTTGAACTGTTTAATATTAAATCACTCCTAACTTTACAACAGGGTGTCCAATTGTTACAAGATAGAAGTGTCCATTTTTGGTAATTACATGTTGACCAATGAGCCACAATAGAAACTCAAATGCTTCTTGAGAACTATTTTAGTGTCGAGAAAGTGGAACTACCTTATGCACGAGGTTGTCCATAAAACAAGTTTCCCTGATCTGGCAACACTGGATCATAGATTGGTCTTTCCTCTTCACATCTCTGGCCGGCTGAACTCACTACTACGCTCGGTGTTGGTTGGGCAGCCATAAGCTCCTGATTGCATCACTCACCAGATGTGAGGTACAGTCGGCAATTTTTTTTTTTTTTTGCAAAATCACATTCGGCGACGGCAATTCATTCTCAACTGACTGAGTGTATGGGGAAATGTGCATGAGTGCTCAATGGCAAGAGAGCTATACAAAGAATTTAAAGAAGTGTGCACAGACATTAAAATGGTTCAATTGTTTTTCTATAGATGGCTTTTATTATGAGCCTCTTTTTATATCTAACAATTGAGATTGCACATCATTAATCTATTAATATAAAGGAAAGTGCCTGGCTGACTGACATACTTACTCATCAACCCACAACCCAAACGGCTAATCGTAGAGAAGTGAAATTTGGAAATCAGGTAGTTTTTAATACAAAATCTTCCACTAAGAAAGGATTTTTGGAAATTCCATCCGTAAGGGGGTGAAAAATAGGGTTGAATGTTTTTAAAAATATACAAATATCTCGGAAACTAGACATGGTACGAACTTGAGATTTGGCGTATGAATTCTCCTATAGAAATGAGTAGTAGGGCGCTTGGCCATTTTTCCAAATTTTTAATAAAGGGGATGAAAAAGGGCACATATAAAAAGGGATGATTTTTAAGTGGTTCCTAATAAGTTTAAAATTGGTTTTATACAAATTAAAAAAAAAAAGGTTTCTTCAGAAAGAGTCAAATTGTATTATTCCGTTTTCAAAAGTAAAAAATATTTAGTCATAAAGGGGTGTGTGGTAGTTTTTATTGTATAATATATAAGATGTATTTGAATTCTACCAAATTTTAAAGCAATCTGTGAAGATCTTTCATCTATGGTAGTTTGGAAGCCTAGCAGTTTAGTCGCCGACTTTCATTCTGAAGGTCGTTGTTGGTTCAATCCCTGATGCCGACCATCTTCCTCTTTCACAACACAAGCTTTAAGTAGCTTACTGAGAAAGAAGTCCAAAGTGTGTTTGTGTTTGTCATTTTGGGTGAGCCCAGATTCATTTTCTTTAAAAATATTTTTTTTAAATAAACACACATTATTTGTGTTTTAGTATGGATTTAAATTCAAAATCTTTATTCAACACTTTTTTTTATATATATAAGAAACAAAATATTACATTAACATTACCATAGGCATTAGTATTATCTTCGAGGCGCAGCAAACTAGTTAAAACTGTGTTTTGCTGCGCCGTGTACATTTGTTATTAGGTAGCACATCGACATAAGGCAATCAAACCGGTGACGATACAAAGAAATGTCTACACTCATGCAACATACAAAATAAGGTTTAAAACGATTAAAAACATAAAAAAGTTAGAAACTTAAAACAAATCAAAACATTCTCACTCGATAAAACTCAGTATTACTTAACAATAAAAGCAACTCAGAGTACCCAACAAACACACAAGAATTCAACAATATAAATAAAAACAAGGATAATAGAATAGTTCAATTCGATAATATTAATAGTAAAAACGAGAATTATAGTCATCCAAAAATAATAGGCAATCAAGATAATAAATAATAAATATAGATAATAAAATCTGGCAACAAAATACAATAATGCTTAAATTATGTCAATATGTAGCAACAAAGAGACACAATAATTTGCAGGTATCAGAGTATAAAAACAAGAACAGGGTTCAAAATAACAACTTAAAACCTAAAAACTTAAAACGGCAGAAATCAAAATAATAAAAGCAATAAAAACATAAAATTTCACTATGGTTAAAGGTCTGTAGAATTTGAACCATCAAGCACATCAAGGATTTTAGAGTTCATTTGTTAATAACTATCCAAATAATCATAATGTTCAATAGGTTAAACTATCACTGCAAAATATGATAACTTAACAACGTTATTAATGCATCATATTATCACACAAGAATTTGTGTTAATATTTACGATATTATGGCCTATCTATTTTAAGATTAAACATACCTCTGTATTTCAGTCAGTTATAAGCACTATTCAAGTTCACTGGATCGCTATAAATAAGTTTATGTTTTAGTTCAACATGTGAGAAGTTTGTCTGAAATAATCAAAAGTTTGCTTTTTGCTGTAGAATTGTTAGGATACGGATAGAATCGCTTAGTAAAACTGGGACATCCTTAACATGTTCTGTGATAACAAAAAAAATGTGATTTTTCAGCCTCAAATTATTTTATGACAATGGAAATCAAATAAAAATAATCATACGGTAATTTTACAAAAATATGATGAGATGGCAGAAAGATTAATGTGTTTACATGGGCAATACAATAGTATACCTTTATTATATTGTTACCTCAGTAGCAATTTCAATGATATAACGACATAATGATTCGCCAAGTAAAATACAATTCAGTTAGTTAGTGCCGGGATGTGAGAAATAATGTGCCATCATAAGTGCTAAAGTATTAAAAAAAATGATTTTGTGTTGTTCTAAATAAGTTTTTTCTTCTTTCTTAATCATGGAAAAACAAAACAATGGCGATTTTAAAAATAGTACGGCAGATTTTCAATTGGATGAAATTTTAAAGGAGTTGGGTGGTTTCAAAAAATACCAGTTGACGTATTGTTTGCTGGTTTCGTTACCTATCGTACTGATGGCATGCCACATTACCACATTTGTATTCACCGTCAGCGTTCCAGGATATAGGTGAGATTCCTAAATTCCATTGTTTAATACTTTCCGTCAGGTGATCATAATTGGTTGTATCATCTAATATTTTCTTTGGTTTGTCCTAATCTACCATTCTTTTAACGTGACTGGACTACATTAGTTTGTCATGCATCATTTTCAAGAATCTTAAAATAAATTACAAGCTCAAAATGGTTTCTTGATTCGTACCACTGATATTTTCTGTATTATAAGTTCACCGACAAGACCCTTATTTTGAATTTATACACCATCATCAACATCTGAGAGACTCTATCCCTTCTAAAGACTCTTGCCATCTTCTCATTCTGAGTTTCTCCAGTTGACTGGGCCTTATATGTTAAGATCTCTTACTAATATTCTATTTGTCTTCTACTTGTAACTTGCTGTCTTTCTATCAAAATATTTCTATCTTTCATTGGTTGGTAAAAACAGGGAATGACGAGATAGTATTTATTCAATTATGAATTTGCTGTGCTGTTTATTTTAACGAGAATCATAAAATAAATATGTTTTCATTCTAGTTATATTTTGAATAGACTTGTAATTACAAAACAACATATTATTATGTTTGTAATTAAATACAATTTGTCACCTTTACAACCGTAATTAAAAAGCGCAATAATTAAGACTTCATCTATATTCATATACAACAGAACATGCAGTGAGGCAATATTAGATCAAGTTTGAGTATCTTCTTCTTCTCTTTATTCGTAGTTTAGGCCATGTGATTAGACTTTATGGGGTTGTCCGTCCAATTCATTGGTGGTCTCATCCATGGAGTTGGATGCACAACACAATGGGAGGGTGTAGAAGAGTTTGTTCTTCTCACATATACTAAAAAGTAGTAGGTACGTTTTGCTAAAACTCGTTCATATGAAATAATTAAAATAGAAATAAGATTCAGTAATTTACCCAGATTACTGAAATCACAAATTGCTTATATATATGTTGTCTTAATAAAACCATCTAGGTATATTAGAGATGATTAATAAGGCAACTATAACTGAGACCATGTAACTATTTCTGAATCCTAAAGAAAAGAAAATATTTAGAGAGATATTTGATTTGTAGAAACCCTGCTTAAGTTTTTTTTTTAATTCCTTAGTAGGTACCTTATAAATTGGAAGGTTTTCACAATTTATTTCAAAAACACTAGTACAGTAAAACTTCAATAAAATGGAACAATTAGGGGGGAGCGGTTTTCTGTTATACCTTAATATTCGTTAAAACAAAAATAGCTAAAATAAATCAAAAATCCTTTTATTAATATTATGTCCTTACAAGTATAAAAAAATATCTGCTATATTTTAGAGCTATGTATTAAGTATATGAAACGGGCAAATAATGCAATCTATCTTTTATAACTCTAGATAGATTTAAGATATAATATGCCAATAATGACAGGAATCAGTGCGATCCATCAGTGTCATATCTCGTTATAATTCTTAAAGTATGACATGACAATTTAATAATCATGGCTGCTTAAAATTATTTAGATGTGGCGACACTTAAGTATGTTTAGCGGATGGAGTCCAGTCGATGATTAACATAATATTCAAAAGGAAGCTACATAAAGATGTTGCATGTTCAATAGATTGTTTATTGACAAAGTTGAGAGAAGTGCAGACTAGGGAGTGTTGGGTAGAACTGACTAGTCTTGGAATCGTTTCTGCATTGTTTATATAACCGGTTGTTTGAAGGTTGATGCGATGTGCATCTGACGTAGAGGTCTTGCTATTAAATCTTTATTTTGTTACTTTAAAGACTTATGCCTTCCTAGAACTAGAATAAAAGAACTTCTGGATAAGGTGTCAATAACTACATTGTCCGCTTCTTTTGAGAATCGGCTGCACATGGGGAGTGAAGTGTCAGTCGGATGTAGGTGGGTGAGTGTGACTTAAGTCATCAAGACTCACCTTATCTGACTAATACTCTAATCATTGGGTTGAATTTAACAATGAATCCATGATTTCATTTCTCTTTTATATCTACAAGACTTCCTTTTTTTGGTAATTCTCAATTTTTACCACTCCTAATGATTTTGAGGTTATGATATATGATACACTATACAGGGTGTCCCAAAAAGTATGGATAATCGGTAAACCAAGGATAGAGGACCCCTAGGGCTATCCAAAAACCTCAATGTATGTTCTACGATTTTTTGTCGTTTTCAAGTCATAATTTTTTTTCAAATTTTTTCGAAAAACTCCGAATGTCACGACATAATTGGTCACAGAGACGCTATTTATTGAGATACACCCTTCATTGTTTTTTTCAAAATTTTTTAATAGTGTACGTTTTAGATGTAATAATTTGTTTTATCCAATTTTATACCATAGCTTAAAAAAAATGTTGTATTTCAAAAATGGTCAAATCAGAAAATTGACAAAAATGTTTGAAGGCGTGTTAAAAATAGAAGGTCACATAAAATTTTTTTCTCAAACATTTTTCAAAAACTTCCATATTTCATTTAGTATCTACCCTGTAAATTTCATTTTCCTATTCCTACGGGATCATACTTAATTAATTTTGATACAAAATGAAATTGATCATTCTAATACATGTATTACTCGTAGAATAATAAATTATTATTTTTGTATGGAAATGTATATATTTCATTACGTGAGATATCGCCCTCTCGTACTTTAAAACCGTTTTTAAGTATGATCCCGTAGGAATAGGAAAATGAAATTTACAGGGTAGATACTAAATGAAATATGGTTATATAAATGTTGTTCTACCTCCACGTGGTGCACTCTGGGCGGCATCCGGTGCTACATCGCTTATGCGGAACAACTGTTCCCATGAGGGATTGGCAAAGCCGGTGCTGGCAAAAAGAACAACACAGCCTTAAGTCAAGGTGGAAGGAATCGTGCCGAGGACTGAATGACACCAAGGGCTTAATTTTGGTGTCACTAACGATCCCCTGGGGGCACCAGGCGAAACCCCCTTGTATTTAGCCTTCTGTGCACAAGAGGCTCTGTGCACAGTGACCTTTATTTCCTCACTACTCGTGGGAATTGTTATGAACAATGATTTAGAAAAAACTTTAACTTTAATTGAAGAAATAGACGGGACCAAAGTGTCTTCAGATGACTCGCTGGGTCCATTTGAAGACATGGAGGTGGAACAGTTGGCGGCCAGTTCACCAACTGTAAGTGAAGACGAGGCCTTAAAGCCTCCTTCCTCACAGCTCCAGGATGATGCCGAACAGGCTCAACAAGGAGCTGAAGGAATTAATAAGCCGAATAAGCTTAGTGGTGCAGCCAAAAAAAGGCTGCGCTATTTGATGCGACAAGGCATCCCTTACGCAGAGGCACGTCAAAAGTGCCTCAACACATGCGCAGAACTATCAACTTGTGCCGAAAAAAGGCCAAGAATAGATGATAGTAAAATTTCCATGCCGGCAAAAAAGGAAAGATTAGACAAAAAATCTTTCCGAGATGCCACAGCTGGAATCAAAGTAGGTGTCTGTGCAAAGGATGAAAAAGTCCTTCTCACAGACAAACAATTACTTAGAGTCGAACGCGCTCTGACTGAGGCAGTAGTGGACTCAATTGGTAAGGGGTTCCAACCCCGATTCGAGGCTTTTGCCAGGAAAGAAGGAATTCTGGCACTAACCTGCACCAATGAAGGGACTCGTGACTGGGTGCTGGCCGCGGTGCCGATCCTGAAGATCTTGGAGGGAGCGGAGCTGAGGGTAGTTCCTGGTCATGAGATACCCAAGAATATCGTTGCTGTGGCATGGATCCCCAGTGAATGGAGGTACCAGCCACAGGAAGTGATGAACATTCTGGGCATATCCAATCCCGGCTTAAATGTCCGACAATGGCGGACACTAAACATCAAAAGGCTACCAAACGGCCAACTGATGACATTCTCGCTGGATAAAGAATCCGCGAAAGCACTCGAGGTCTGTAACTTTAGACCCTACATGGGCCTCTGCAGGATAACCTTCAGGCTTAAAGGTCAAAAGCCCACAGAGCCTCAGGTCTGTCCGGGAGGAACGGTGGGAGAAGAAGGTAAAACCTCTGAAAAAATAGAAACCACCACTGCTGAACCCGCTCCAAGCACGTCATCTGGGGCTGAGAACCCGACAACGCTGAATAGGCTTGCCGAGGTCGTGGTACCGGTGACAACGCCGAGGAGTGAAGGAACGGCGGTGGCAGGTACATCTTCCGGTGCGGTGGTCGAGGAAATGCTGAATAAGCCTGCCAAGATCATGGTACCATCAAAGGAAGAAAAACCTAATTCAAAGGCCCAAACTTCCTCAAAGAGTCAACTCCTAACGGAGGGCTCTAAAAGAGGAGGCAAAGGCCAAAAAATCAAACATCCGGGTCTGGGAAGAGGCCAAGGTACGTCAAAAGACGTATCTAACTGGCTGAAACCCAGACCTAAATAAGCCCCTACTTAAGAAGGGAGCAAGGAGTACTTGTTATGGAGAACCACATAAACATACTCCAAATAAACCTTCATCATGCTAGAGCAGCTACTGCTCTAGCAGGACGAACATTACTCAAGGGAAACATCACTGCAATACTTGCTCAGGAACCCTGGGTATACAATAACAATATCTGTGGTTTCAACTCATTCGGAACGGTGATTTCCTGTAACAATGGTAAGAAGCCCAGGGCTTGTATATTAGTAAATAAAACAACTAACTACTTAAACATTCTAGAATTTTGTAAGGAAGATCTTGTGGCAATAATGATCCCCTCTAGTTCTAAAAACAGAAATTTAATATTATGCTCAGCATACTTCGCAGGAGATGAACCACTACCTTTGGCACTTCTCGAAGAGCTGATCATATACGCCAAAAGGAACAATGCACAATTGGTAATAGGCTGTGATGCCAATTCACATCATGAAATCTGGGGCAGCACTGACTGTAACCAAAGGGGAGAATTACTCTTAGAATTCATTCTCACCCATAATCTACATGTTGCAAACAAAGGCAACATACCAACATTCGTTAATAGAGCCAGATCAGAAGTTTTAGATCTTACTCTATGCACCGATAATGCCAGTACAGAACTGACAAACTGGAAAGTGTCGTCAGAGGAATCTGCCTCTGACCATAAACAAATATTATTCAGCATCAAAAATACTGAAAAGAAAACTGTAGAATACAGGAATAAAAAACTAACTAACTGGTCCACATTTGGAGAGATCACAAAAGATATTTTGGGGACCTCTTACGGACCAATTAAAGATCAACAAAATATAGATCTTGCAACAGAATTTTTAACTAAAAACCTCATCACAGCCTACGAACAAAGCTGTCCGATCAAAAAAAAAGAGAGTTGCTAAGGAAGTCCCTTGGTGGACACCGAAATTAGCAAAACTAAGAGCAAGCACTAGAAAACTCTTTAACAAAGCGAAATCTCATGGAATGTGGGAAAGCTATAGGAAGGCTCTCACAGAATACCATAAAGAAATCAGGAAAGCTAAAGCAACATCCTGGAAAAACTTCTGCAGCACAATAAACAAGACAGCAGAAACAGCTAGAATAAGCAAAGTACTTGCCAAACAGAAAAGTCCAGACATTGGCCTTCTAAAGAAGCAAGACGGTAGTTATACTGCCACAGGAAAAGAAACACTTACCCTACTTGCAAACACTCACTTTCCGGGATGCGAGGCTGTCATACAAAGCGACAACATCCCACAAAATAATGTTTGTAGACCAAAGCTCGAAGATTGGAAACTAGCATCACAAATCTTCAGACCTTCAAGGATAAAATGGGCCATAAATACATTTAAATCCTACAAAAGTAGTGGAGAGGATGATATCTTTCCCGCCCTACTTCAGAATAGTATAAAGGCTATAATGCCCCTACTACTAAAAATATACAGAGCCAGTTTAGCATGGGGCTATGTTCCTGAAAGCTGGAAAACTGTAAAGGTGGTATTCATACCAAAACCCAACAAGGAATGCTACAACACTCCCAAAGCATACAGACCAATAAGTCTCACATCATTTATGCTTAAAACTATGGAAAAAATAATACATAGATACTTAATTGACAACACATTAAGTAAACACCCAATACATGCTAAACAACATGCATATCAAGAAGGGAAATCAACTGAAACTGCACTTATCGAACTAGTAAATAAGATACAGAACTCAGTAAACAACGGGGAAGTAGCACTTTGCGTCTTCCTGGACATAGAGGGAGCATTTGATGGTGCCCCAACAGAAGTCCTACTAAATGGACTTAGACGAAAACAAGTATCGAACACCATTATAAAATGGATCAAAGATATGCTGTCCAACAGATACATTACGACAAACCTGCTGGGAGAAAACTTCATAGCAAAAACTATCAAAGGATGTCCGCAAGGAGGGGTTCTATCCCCACTATTATGGACACTTACAGCGGACAGCCTTATCTGCCAATTAAATGATAACGGTTATGACGCACAAAGCTATGCTGATGACATAGTAATAACAATCAGAGGGAAACAATGTGAAATTATCTCTGAACTAATGCAAAATGCACTACAAATAGTAGAAAACTGGTGCAAACTGAATGGACTTGTAGTAAATGCAAACAAGACTACACTTATTCCATTTACAAAAAAGAGGAAGTTAGATAAACTAACAACACCCATGTTCTTCGGAGAAAGACTAACATTCTCGAAAGAAACAAAATACCTAGGTATAACACTAGACGACAAACTCACATGGAACAAACATGTAGACAAAATAACACAGAAAGCAACAAAAGCCCTGTGGATTTGCAAAAGGATGGTAGGGAAAAACTGGGGACTGAATCCCACACATACATTATGGATGTATAAATCCATAGTGAGGCCCACTATCTCATATGCAATACAAGTCTGGAGCAACAAACTAGAGCAAAAAGGCTGTATAGACAAGCTTACAAAATTACAAAGAATGGCTTGTCTACTAACCACCGGAGCACTACATACAACTCCCACTGCTTCTCTTGAAGCGTTACTTAATCTACCACCACTTCATCTGCACTTGCAAAAAGCAGCGAAAGAAGGAATGATTAGATTAAATAATGGATTGAGCCAAAAACATAACTATCCAACAAAATCTAACTTATTAAAAGAACTCGAAAAGGATAACCTTTTAAGTATACCCAAAGACAAAATTATGAGTGTCTATAAATTCGAAAAACCTTATAAAATCGAAATCCAAACCAGGAACGAATTATCTGACACCTGGTATCAGGAAACCAACGGTGCTATAATATGGTACACTGATGGCTCCAAAAAGGAAAGCGGAGTTGGTTCGGGTGTGTACGGACTGACACCCAGAGTCAAGATGTACAAACACCTCGGACAAACTACAACCATTTTTCAGGCAGAAATATGTGCCATAACAATATGTGTCTATGAAAACCTAAAAAGAAACTACAGACATAAAACAATTTATATCTACTCAGACAGTCAAGCAGCGCTCAAAGCCCTTGACTCATGTAAAATAAATTCATCTACAGTACAAGACTGTACTATAGCACTTAACAAACTCACAATAGAGAAGAACAACAAAGTTGTTCTAAGATGGGTGCCAGGACACTCAAACCATAAAGGTAATGAAGAAGCGGACAAACTTGCAAACATGGGGGCTGACACCAAAACATTTGGACCAGACCCCCACTGCTTCTTAGCCAACACTGTTCTAAAAACAATGTTAAACAATAATATGCTGGAAAAAGCAAAACTAAACTGGGAAAACATACCCGGACAGAAACATGCCAAATCATTAATAGACGGCTTTATAAAAAAGAGATCAGACAAAATCCTTGCTTTAAATAGAGAAAACATCAGAGTTCTAACTAGAACACTGACTGGACATTGCAGATTAAATAAACATCTAAGCACAATGAAACTGATGGACATGCATCTATGCAGATTCTGCCTAGATGAACATGAAACACCATTACACCTGCTATGTGACTGCGGACCACTGATGCAGACCAGAAACAAAATAATTGGATCTCACATCTCTGATCAAACTCAAATCAAAGAAACCAGCCCACAAAAGATCTTAAAATTCATCCGCGAGATCGGACTGTGGGGTGACCTCTAACAGCAAATCCATTCACAATGAACTAATATAGTTGACGTGAAGAAAGCACTAGAGGGTATCAAAAAAAAAAAAAAAAAATGAAATATGGAAGTTTTTGAAAAATGTTTGGGAAATTTTTTTTATGTGACCTTCTATTTTTAAATCGCCCTCAAACATTTTTGACAATTTTCTGATTTGACCATTTTTTTTTAAGCTATGGTATCAAATTGGATAAAACAAATTATTACATCTAAAACGTACACTATTCAACAATTTTGAAAAAAATAATGAAGGGTGTATCTCAATAAATATCGTCTTTGTGACCATTATGTCGTGACAGTCGGAGTTTTTCGAAAAAATTTGAAAAAAAATTATGACTCGAAAACGACAAAAAATCATAGAACATACATTGAGGTTTTTGGATAGCCCTAGAGGTCCTCTATCCCTGGTTTACCGATTATCCTTACTTTTTGGGACACCTGTATAATATGATACACTACAAGACATATGAATACTATACTCTATTTGTGGAGAAAATTACCAAAAAAGCGTATGAATTTGAAACTTTTTTAGCAAACAAAGGTAGGTCACACACGCTTATCACATATCCATCATTCACATCTGTCCGACAAGCATTTTTATTTGTTGAAAAAAAAAACAAAGAAATGAAACACTAAACCTTTAATTACCCAAAAAATGGTTGAATTTCGTATATATTTTTTTGGTTATTCTCTCCAGAAATAGAGTTTAGATGTTTTTTTATTCAAAATGATTCAACAAGTGTTACAATTTATGTAAGTAAGTAAGTATATAATTTACGGTTTTCATCCACAACATAATCAATTTATAAAGTTTGCATTTTCTTCTACAAACTGAAAATGCCACCATTTGAAATTCAGAGGAGTGACAAAACTTAAGTTATGTCTTTTTACATTTGATCGGATATTTTGATTTGTTAAATATGTTGTTACTTGCAGGTGTGCCATACCCGAATGTGAAACCGGAGAATTCCATCCCGTTTGGCTAAATTTCACCACTCCACAAATCGACGGTGAATTCGATAAATGCAAGAGATATGCTGCAATCAACTATAATGATTCTTTGAGAATTCATAACAGTGCAGACATTTTGAATCGAGAAGAGTGCAATCCAAATCATTTTGATAAAGACATACAAATTAATTGTAAAAAATGGATCTATAGTGATATGAATTCCATAGTTAGTGAGGTAAGTCAATCAGTAATTTTCCAGTTCAGTAACATCGGGAAAAACAAAATATGACCACCGGATATAGCTTTGACATTTTTTATAAAAAAAAAACATAATGTCCGATATATCAGTATTGTACGTATTTTCCAAAGATAATCTTCAACAGATGGCCATTTATGTTTCTCAATGCAGCTACATTTTAATTTCATGGTCAATATTTATAAAGAAAAAGTTAATTTTTTGTTTATACAAGTAATACCTAACCTCAAAAAGCTTTAACATAATATTTCACACAACATCGCTATTATGTATTATAGATAAATAGGGTCCAAGATCCAAACTAGTATATTTATCTAACATTGAAAAAATCAAACAAAAATGGGTTTTTAATAAAGGCCATCTATAGAAATCCAATGTAATCATTTGTGCATTTTGCCAATAATAGGTTGATAGGTAGGTAGGTACCATTTAAAAATAAATTTGTCAATCTGTCAAAAATCTGTGATCAAACCAATGATCTTCCAATCAGGAGCAAGGTATACTGATGCACAGAACACTGGACTATGGAGGTCGAGTATAATTATTGACCGGTAAATGTTAATTAAACTTGATGAATAAATAGAGGAATGTGTTGTCATCAAAGATAATGTTTGTTTAAACAAGAGTTTGTAAAGATTTAACTTAATTAGCCTGTGGGAAGTGAAGTTATACTGTCCAAGTTTATCTGGTGGAAGTTATTTATTTTTTATTGTTAAAAAATGCCACATGATGGTAAAAACCTTTGCGCCAAACAGTGTTTATATTACAGAAAAAGTGTACAATTAAAAAAAAACAACATACATAGGTATCATTTTACAATGTAGGTAACAATAAATGTGTATACAAAGTATATCACTTAAGTGTTCTCTATCAGCCACCAGTGGCTGGAGTCAAGTGTAATAAAATTGCATTTAATTAGACACTGATTATCTAGATGAAATTTAGTATTATATCTAATCAATAAAACAAAATAGAGTTTTGACTCTTAATAGAACATGCTGAATCATCTGATATAAATATTTCTTCTGCGGAGATTGGTTGTTACCAACTCCTTCACAACAGAACGGATTTTAATGTAAAAAATTGGGTTTGTTGGTGGTTCAAGGATGATTTAGATTCATGAATCAAATACAGACCATTGCATACTAAACACAATGGTGCCTAAAATGGCTTCCTTTTTGTAGATTTTAGCAGGGGTCCATAATATGTAGAACATATTTTTATAATTCAATAATTAAGTAAACTTTTATTGAAAAGAATTATTCATCAGTCTATATAAATGTTGGTAGAATTTCTTTGAAATTAATTAACGTATCTACAAATCGAATAAACTAAATGAAATATATTTTTTCAGTTTGATTTAGGCTGTGAGCAATGGAAGCAAACATTTGTTGGAACAATGAACAGCATTGGTTCTCTTCTGGGCACATTCTTAACTGGAGTACTCTGTGATATTTATGGCAGAAAGACCATTTTGATTGGCGGCATGTTTCTGAGTGGTATCAGCGGGCTGGCCAGGATATTTTCTCCAGGCTATTGGACGTATGTCATTTTGGAACTGCTCAGTGGGTTTTTTGTCGCCGGAGTATTCAATGTTTCTGTGATAATGTGTTAGTATGAACATTCTTTTGTTTCTTTTTGATTAGTTTGTGAATTTGGCCAGTAAAATCTTGCAATTGATTTTTAATGAAACGCATGGTCCAACACTTCTACCATTTTGGAGAGGAGTTGGACATGTGTTAAGGATGTTGATTGACTGTTGGCCAAGCACTTTTCTTCCTCTTATCAGAGTCCAAAACGAGAAAGACCCTAATACTGTGTTCCAATCCTTTTGAAGCAGAGCTGAGTTAGACATGATGTGGGAGTGGCTCATTGTAACTGTGCAAGATTGAGCTCAATAAAGAGCTCTTGTTGTCTACTTCACCCCTCTGGGGTTTTAACGAAAGTATTGATTGATTCTGACTTCCTAGATATTTGAAACTAGATAATAGAAACCAATCCGTAGGATTGAGATGGCAGAAAAAGAAGATATGTGAAACTGTTATAATAGCTCAGAACACAAAGATACATTTTTAATATTTTTTGCCATCTTTAAGCAAAATTGGATTGAATTTTTCAAATTGTCTGCTTTCCCAATCAATATAAAATCACAAATCATTAATTGCTATTTTTACAGTTCTGTGTATAAACATAGAAAGCTAAACTTTTCGCGGAAAAAAATTTTTTTTGCGTACTTACTTCCTATGGAACCTCTCAAAAATTTTAGCCTTCAGGACACCAGATGACCTCGCTGTCTTCTTCTGAGCCATAGTCTATCATTTGTTTCCAGCACCAAGAACCACCAATTTCTGAATTTTATTGTCCGTAAACCACTCCATTGGTATTCAAAACTACAAAAAAAAATTTTGAATAATTTTTAATTATGTTTTTTTTTTTATTTATTTCAGGTGTCGAAATCGTGGAGACAAAATACAGAGTTTTGGCCTCGATGTTTTCATGCTACACATACGCTTTAGGAGAAATTATATTAGGCGCAGTCGCTTGGGCATTCCCATATTGGAAATACATTCTAGCCATTCTATATTTTCCTTCGTTATTTTTTATCGTTTATATTTGGTACATCCCGGAGAGTGTTAAGTGGCTATTAGGAGAGCATAGACTCGATGAGATAACCAAAATCATCAACAAAGCTGCCGAAGTAAACAAAATCAAATTATCGCAAGAAGGACTTTTAAACTTTTGTAATACAGTGGAACGAAATAAAAGCATGACAAATCTACAGCAAACACAAGAAAATAATAATTCATTTATTCAATTGTTAAAATCAAAAGTGTTAGTTTTTAGACTGTTCATTTGTTCTATGTGGTTTTTATTGACAAGTTTCATATATTTCGGTTTGTCCTTCAATCCCGCGATGTTATCCGAAAACATCCATTTGAACTTTATACTAGTTTCGTTGGCTGAAATTCCCGGATACACCGTCTATTACTTTGCAGTTGAACGATACGGAAGGAAAATGCCAATGATGATATCGTTTATACTGACTGGATTAATGTGTATCAGCTTTGTGTTGGTTCCGGAAGGTATATTATTAAGAAAATTTTTAATAATCTAGAATTACATTATTATAAATGCCACATATTCAATAATTTCGTGAAAATTAAATCCGTAGTAAAGAAACTTAAATTTATCACTGATTTTTCATACAAAACATATGTCGGAAAATAATTTGTAAATTCATGACCTCCAATCAATTAAGTAAAAAAAAATATTTAATCAAGCGGTTGGTAGCTTAGCAGTTCAGTCGCAGACATTCATTGTGAAGGTCATTGGTTAGACACCCGGTGTCAACCATCTTCCTCTTTCACAATACAAGCTTCGCTCAATGTGAAAGATGTCCAAAGTGTATTTGAGTTCACTTTGGGTGAGCTCAGATTCATTTTTACAAAAAAAAAATTGTACCATGAATCTTGTAACATTGGCTTTGGCTTGTATTACGTGTTTGCGCCTTGGCTCTTTATTAAGAAGCTTGAAATTAGAAAAAAAAGAACTAACCTAAAAGACAGAATTGGCCAAACAAAGACAGAACTAACATAACAAAAGACAGGACAGAATAGTCAGTCTTGTTTTTTTTAATTTTATGTTTAGTAATAAATAAATAATTAACAATGGATGAAGGTATGAAAGCATTTATAGTGTTTTTTTGTGGTGTAATAAATCTGAAATTTGTTTTTTTTCAGGCATGCTATGGTTAAATATAACACTCTTCTTGTGTGGGAAGTTCTTCATCACAATATCATTCACCGTAGTCTATATTTATTCAGCTGAGTTGTTTCCCACATTCATCAGAGGTACTGTACTCGGAATATGCTCGGTTCTGGGCGGAATTGGTGTCATATTAGCCCCACAGATACCATTATTGGTAAGAATAATTCTGTTACATTTTTTTTTCCAGTAAATCAAAAGTAGCATGTGTAAAGTGTGTGTCTGCATTGGTGACTATAAAAATGCTCCGTTTTTTTCTTTTTGTTTTCGTCACCAGGGGCAGTTTTTTTATATAGCACTGCACTCGTTTTTTTGTGTTTCGGCAACCAAGGGCATTTGTTACTAAAAAAATAGAACCCACTCCTATCACTGTTAACACCTGCACCACCTGCCAGTGTTGCCACCTTTGTAAAATTTTTGACCCGAACACAAACTTAAAAAAACATCATTTCGTAATTTTGGTATCTGGGAAAAAAGGTAATTGAAAAAAGATACAACCTGAACATTTTGGTTTCGCCCGGGCACCCAGACACACGTGGCAAAACCATGTCATTTTGACATGGACAGTCTGGGTTTTGTAACGTGCGTCGGGGCGAAACCAAAATGTTCAGGTCGTATCTTTATTCAATGACCTTTTTCCCAGATACCAAAATTTCGAAATTGACAGGTGGCAACACTGCTGTCCACATATTATACAGTTGTTACTTCACACCTGCACTTGCTACTTCACAAAGTGGAAACAGTGGAAGTGGAAAGTGGATCAATGTTTTTTAGTAAAGGTTTAAAAAAAACTGCCTCCTAAATCGAAGAATTTAATAAAATTGATTTCTATATATTATTAAATTTGCATGAAATTTTGCAAGTTTTTTTTTTTGAGAAATTCTCTACTGAAAATTGCAGTTACTTTGTTTTACTGTTCAAAAGACTTATTTACTAATAGAATACAAATTATTGGGATAAATAAAATAGAGAGTTCTAGTAACAGGACTTGAAATGAGAAATACATAACATTATTATCTCAATGAACTTTGAACTTAACTGACATCAAAACTAGACATTTCAGTTAACTAACATTTTGTTCCGTGACCTTATCATACACTATATAAGTCTAAAAATAAAAAAAATAATGCTTACAAAAGTTAAATACAAAATTGCTTACTTTTTTATGATTGTTTATTTCCTTTACAGAGCTCCTACATGAAGTCTTTGCCATTTTTATTGTTTGGTGGTTCTGGAATAGTTTGCGGGCTTGGGGCATTGATGGTTCCAGAAACTTCCAACGTCAAGCTGCCGGATACCTTAGAAGAGGCTGCAAATATTGGCAAATCCAATCAAAGCCTGGAGGGAAGCGGAAGATAGTTTCAGACTATGATCCGAAAACCACATCACAAAATATTGACAGCAATACATTTTTGTATTTGACAGTGTTTTGCTTCAAATTTTTAGAATCACATAGGCACGATATAACGATGGTATAAATATTAATGATTTTACACGAAAATAAAAAAAATTATTGAAGACTCTTGACCACTGACAGCCATTTGACAATGACACGAACATTTTCTATTATTCTATGAAATATGGGGGATTTCCCCGAACTGTCAAAATGAAAAAAACGTAAATAAAATAAAATCGTTATTTTCGTAAATAATTATTTAATTATATTTTTTCTTTCATTATAAATCCCTCTTTCTTATTTTTTTTAATATCACTCCCTGTTTCCTAAAAGGGTAGGCAAAGAGAAGAGGTCTCCAATCTCAATTCCAATCAACTCAGGCATGCTTTTCCACCCGTGATTTTTTTTTTACATTGATCTCTCTTACACTCTTACATTCCGCCACACGACATAGTAGGTGGCGAACCTAAACGCACAGATTAGAGATACCTACTTAAAAATTACATCATGATTAATTATATAAAGATGTTCCATGTTTGATGAATTCTTAATTTAAAAAAAGACTCTCCAGTTTTTAATGACTGTGTAAGTAAACAAATCAACAAAAGAATTAAGTAAACAACTTCACGTCGGTCGTGTTTTAATGCCGCGCTTGCAAATTCTATGGTTGCAAGTACTCTGCAATCTGCAAGGCATTGGGCATAATTATTATTATTAATTGTTAATTATTTGGAAGTGGTTGACTGTGACTTGGTGAATATTGAAGTTTTTAATTGTTTTAAAGTGGTGTTTCATAACCTCAAAACGTGTAGCTTGTTTCGCCGCTATTTAAAACAATCAGACCATTATAATACAGTACTTCTTAACTAATAACCATAACCGAATCAAGATTCTGATGTAGGAGGTGCTTGCAAAGTTATATCCCATTGTTCAAAAGTATAATGAATGTACAAATCACTGTTGAATGTGCTTTATTACTTTCTACACATTTATTTAATTTATTGCGAAAAAACAACTTCTTGTAAGTAATACAACCGTTAATTGAAATCGCGCAGATGCAATATAATTTTATTTTTTAGTATAAGATGAAATAAATAAAGTGAATGCAACTGAAAAAAAGAGTAAGATAATAATTATTATGCGATATTATTTTCATATTGAGAAAAGTTTTTTAATCAAATGATGTGTATTTATATATTACCTACTAATTTTCAAAAAGTTTATACCTACTAAAATGTAAGTAATAGGAAAAAATATTCATTATTTGTTTTACATCTATTTAAAAAGTTTGAAAAATTAGGTATATGTACAAATAAATATTTTTTCCCATAAAATGTTATAGGAAAAAATATTTATTTGTTAATAAGAGATACCAATAGAACACGGAACAAAACAAATCATGTCACAAAAACATGCAATTTTCAGTGCTCCAATAACAGAGTATCTCTCGCATATCAATAGACATAGTAGTTTTTTCGATTTTTTTAGTGTCCCATATGAGAGTTGAAAATTCAAAAATTGTCAATTTGTTTGACAACAATTTATAGGTTATGATGTTTATTACCCATTCTGAATGTTTTTGTTTATTTATGATGTAAATATTTATTTATTTTCAGTAAAAAAAACCACCACTCACCATCATAACAGCTTAAGCCTTTGCGATGAGTGAAATATGTATGTGATCATGAAGTTGCTGGTTTAAAGAATATAGTCCTGTAATACCTACTATTCAATGAATACACTTTGGTGTACAGTACAAAAGTATCATAAAAGAAACCTACCTCGGTAGTCTAGTGGAAAAAGAGCCGATATCAGATCAAGAGGTCCCGGATTCAATTTCTGTTTGGTCGAATGTTTATTACTTGAAAATTCCACCTGTTGGCCTGTCTGAGGTTTAATGAGACCAGTTGAATAGAAAAAAATACCTCAGGCAATAAGTTTCACCTACTATACTTAAGAGCTTAAATTCATTTATTAAAAAACTGTAGGTGTCTGATACTGGATAGAAATCAGTAAGTAAAATTCTGACCAAACCAGAAATCGAATCCTTGACCTTCTTAGATCCAAACAGACAATGTCTGTTTGTCATAGATTCATTCAGTATAGAAATAAAAATATTTGGCATTTTTTTTTGTATCTAATATTATCGTTATTGTGCATATTTTTTTTTTAATTAACCCGCATATTACAAAATAAATATAACGTCAAGGTTTCATTTATTTTATTGATTATATGATAAGATATAATAACAATATTGCACAAACCCCATACACCAGATTACACATGAAAAAAATTCAAAGAATTTCTGTATGTGTGTAGATTTAGATACAAAAAAATCATACCAGATGTTTTAATAGTAATAATAATTGTCCTACTTAGAAATCCACTCACTTTGGACATCTGCAGCTCTTGGACAATAGAATCTTTATTATACAATATAATATTGCACATGTTTATCTACAGCAAAAAAAAACACACATGCTGAACTCAGATTAGTTTCTAGAACCCAAATGCTAACAGTGAACTCACAAAATGTCTGTAAAATAAATAAATATTTATATATATTTTAATTTATTAATACAAAATGTGTTTGTTTTAAAATAAAATATAAAATAATTTTGTATAAACATTGTGGTTCTAATGCTGAAAAAAGTTGAGTTATAGTTGTAGTGGATATAAAATAAATGGTGTTTACACAACTCAATATTAAAAAAAGTTTGTGTCGTGCCAACATTACATTTACTATGTTAGATTTTTTAATAGCTATTCCGGGTATTGATTTTCAAAAAGTTGAAGAATACATAAGTACATATGGTTTGAGATTTGAATTTTTAACTATAATGATAACACATACTGAAATTTTGGAAACAGCATGTTTGAAATCTTTCTACGCATTAAATTCAGAAATTAACTAATAATATTTCCCACCCATTATCTTTAAACAAGTGTTTTGTGACTTAAATCTCTTCGTCATTATGTCGACAAATTAACTTCGTCATGTACATATATTACGTTCATATTTAGTTCGTTGTAACACATCATTTCTTGGCAGAAAAATCAAGTAATACGTAGTAAAATATTCATTGAGATGCTAAAAATAAACTGATATTTTGTATACCTAATCTAGACTACTTTAAATGACTGCACTACAATCATATTAAAGTTGTGATCTTATATAAATTATCCGTTTATTTTATTTTAAAATTAATAGATAAATAAATAATATTTTAACATAATATGTTTTTCTACTTGATTGTGTAAAAACCTATTACAACATCTGTTTATATCATCAACAAATAATAAATTAATTTATAACTATTGATTAGTTTGATTTAAAACTGTGTTGACTTCGTTAGTTGAAAAATATTATACAACTCTTTGGTTTTTGTTAAAATTTAAAAAAAAATAATAATTAATTATTCAAGATGCTAAGTAATTGAGATGATACTTTGAAATATTTGCAGGGAGATCAGAATGATTTATAACATTAATGAGATAATTTTTTGATGTATCGTAATTATTTTTATTATGAAATGTGATTCAGTCGCTGTAACAACCAAACATGTGAGATATCAGCGTGTGATATAATATTAAATTAGTGTTAAAATAAATAAATTAAATTTTTTATTATTTATTTGAATTGAGTTTTATACATTTTATACCTGTGATAAGTGTTTTATTATTACAATGGAAAAGTTGAAAGGAGAAATTGACGACAGTACTGCCGATTTTCAATTGGATGAAATTTTGAAAGAGCTCGGAGGATGTAAGAAATATCAATTGAAGTATTGTTTCTTGGTTTCTCTTCCCATTGTGCTAATGTCGTCCCATGCGACTTCCTTCGTCTTTACAGTCAATCCACCGTCTTACAGGTAATTTATAAAATAATGTTTTTTTTCAAACTTTAGTACTTTTTTTAATCAAAAATTGATATTCATTTGTTTCACTTATTGGAGATTTTTTTTTTGCATTACTTGGAGTTAAAATAATTGTTTATTTATGATTTTTTTATTCTTTGATTCTTGATTCATGAAAAACAACTTTTTAAAACATGATTCACAATTCAATAATATTTTATCGACGATTCGATAATATTTTATTAATATTTTAAATGACACTAAAAAAAACATGTGAATCTGGTCTCACTTCTGGAACACAAATACAAGTCTTTGACAATAATAAGCAATGCTTGCGGTGTGAGAGAAAAAATGGTAGCTTCCAGGGATCAAATACACATCCTTTTCCCCCCTATTCGTTATCAGATCCGCTAAAATTTTGAATTTGGCGGGCAACTTCATGTGATTTCAACCAATCCGAGCAATATTGCTTAAGAAAATAACTGCAAGTGATTCAAATGAATAATCTCCCCATGTCAAAATTATCATCATGGCCGCCAAATTTCCTTTTTCTCAAAAAAATTCATCTCGATCAAGAAATTTAACCACTATTAACGTATCTTTTATGATGAAAATAAGAGCAAAATGATATTTTTACTGAAAATAAAAACTTATTTTGTTTTGATTGTTGTTTTTAAGAGAGGTGTATCTGAGACACGGGTAGTTTTGACATAAAAGCCGTTCCACTAAAATTTTGGCAAGTCTTTCTAAAGTACCGCTTAAATCGATCAAACAGCGAGTCATTATAGAGGAATTCCGATAGAAGTGGAACAGTCAGTTAAAATTTACTTTTTTTCATATTTTTTGGCGGATTCTAAGCTTTAGCGGATCTGATAGGGAATCGGGGTATTTATAAGTATGTCAATTTAAAAATCGCTGACTGAACTGATAAAATTCTTAATATATCGTCTCTTTAGATTTATTATAGTTGGAATATTTTTAACCTTAGCATGATTCTGTTGACCAATAAAGTGGTTGGTAGCCTAGCTGTTCAGTCACTGACATTCAAACTGAGGGTCACGGGTTCGATCCCCGTGCTGACCATTTTCCTCTTTCACTACACAAGCCTTTGCTTAGTCTGAAAGATGTCAAAAGATTAAAAACTATTCTTTCAGATTTATATTTCCTTTTAGTCATTCTCTCTACATGCCCAAACCACCTTAATTTATTCACTTTCATTCTAGTCACTACGCTAACATCCACTCCACATTCCTTTCTAATATTATCATTCCTCACCTTATCAATCAGTCTCTTTCCGCATATCCTACGCAGTGATCTTATTTCCACAGCATTTATTCCAACTTCTAGAGTTTTCGTCCATGTCCATGTTTCACTCCCAGACATCATGGATGGTATCAGGATTGCATCGTGCATCAGCTGTTTGATTTAAGAGATTAAAAAAATGAACTTCCAAATTCCACAATACGGCTTCTTTACTAACATGTGTTTCGATCTTTTATTTTTTCAGATGTGCCATCCCGAATTGTGAAACTGGAGAATTCAATCCTGATTGGCTAAACTTTACAACTCCGCGAATAGAGGGCGGTGATTATGATCAATGCAAAAGATATGCAGAGGCGTATTACAATGATTCCTTTACCAGGGAATTTAGTGACAACATAACACATACAGATAGAGGAGAATGCACTCCAAAACATTTTGATAGGGATATAGTCGTAGACTGTGAAACATGGGTCTATAGTGATATGAATTCTATCGTAGGTGAAGTAAGTATCTTTATACATACTTATTTGCAGTAAAAAATTAAATTAATAAACCCTTTTCTATATAAATATGTATGAATAGCTCATAGAACTTATGCAAGCATTTTCTTTTAACCAAACTTATGAAAAATAGGTGTTTAGTTTAACTCAAAATTTGTTAAACTAAGTAGGTAATTGGGAGATTTTCAAACATTTGAATAATTTTTCATGCTTACCTACATATCGTCGTCAATATTGCAGGAACACGTAATTTTTTTTTCTCTCAATTCTTTCTCAACAATAAACCACTTGTTCCAAGGATAAAAATGAAACATGTGCTTGATGGTGTTGCAAATATCAATAAATGCATTCCGAGTCAAAAAGTGTGAATGGAATAATGTGACAAACATCCTGTCGATGATGAAAAATACAAAAAATACTTTTAATGAAAAAATCAACTTATGTGTTCCCGCAATATTGGCCATTAATATCTTTATAATATAGCGTATTCAATTTTTGTTGCTTAAAAGTTTTCATAAAGTTTAACATATTATTATGTCTCATTTATTTTGATAAATATTTCCATAGTTGGATTCATTTTGTCATATATATGAAAAATATTTAGTGCGGGGTAAGTGTTTCAACGAAAAAACTTAGTTACGGAGGAACCTACCAATCTTATCATAATAATTCGGTAAATTTTGTTTAAATGGAGTATTCTTTTAACATCATATTATACAATATCGAGACATGTTTCATATGTGACTTATTTCCTACTCAACCACCATCTCTTGGATTTTTTAAAAAGTTTACGCAACTATAGAGGAATTGTTTTTATTACAAACTTATGACCCATCGAACTTCATCTCGCATCCGAATCAACAATAATAATTATTAAGTACTTAGCTGAATTTAATTAAGTTTAAATAAACTGTCTTTAATTCATGTAATAGTTCAAAATTATTTTTTTTATTCTGGGTTAGGTCGAAGTGCAACGGGCGGGTCAGCTAGTGATAATATAAAGTATACTGTTACAGATTTTGTTGTAACAAAAAAGGATGAAAGTTTTTTATAGGAAAAATTCAATGTTTATCATTATCGGATTTTCATTTTTTGAGAATCATTATGTTTTAAATAATAAGTAAATTCAGATCTACAAAATGAGGTATGCTAATAAGTTACTGTCATATAACCATCTGGCAATTAAGACATTCTTAATTATTCCGAGTTACGATGAAGGTCCTTGACAGATGATTAATTCATTAATATTTAATTGGGAATAGAAATGATGTAACATATATTATTAGGTTTTTAGCATTAAGAGTACAGTGGTGAATTGGAATAATGAGAAATTCGTAATTTCTAGCAGGTATAATAGTCTTTAATTGTTAATAGTTTCCGCCGAGGGTGCTTGGTAGTAGTTCATTTTCACTTATGTAAAAATAAATGGCGAGTTTTCAATTTGTGCTACTACGAATTATTTTATTTCCATAAACATGTTTTCGGGAGCAACTACTCCCTTCCTCAGATGGACAAAGACTAAAGAATATAAATGAAATATTTTTACAAATTAGTTAAGTATACCTCCCTATGCCCCTGAGTGGGGTGTAAAAGGGAGTGTGTGTGTGTGTGTGTATACCTATGATACAAAAAAACAGCATTAAAGAAAGGGTGAACTTATGAATACTATAAAAAATTTACAACTATACAATTTAAAAGTGACATATTATAAGCTAAGGAAAGATAACAATAATAATAATTAATTCTAAAGAATATAGAACTAGCTTTGAAAAGAAGGTATGTACAGAATAGGATATTGTTTTAAGATAAAAAGGTACTAGTTGACAATATGTAGGAAGAACGGAAGCTATACAATATCAAATGAACTTTTGATACAGTGATGACGTATTGAAAGAGAAAGTATTACAAGAAAAAAAAATAACAATATTTAAAGACAATGTGTAGATAACGGCAGGTAACTTTATGGGTCTATTATTTAAAGCTTAACAATAAAAACAACAGGTAGGATTGGCGGTGGTCTCTTTGGCAGACAGGAACAAACTTGAAGATTCGTTCAGATCTGAAACAAAGAGATTTACAGAGGCAGTATCGTTCAAATCAAATGTTCATCTTTTTAATTTCTTTTAGCAATGGTGAGCTTTCATACAAATCTAGTTTTTCATTCAAGACGTTTATGTTTAAACAACGTTGGTTGACTTCTAATCTGTCTAATTTTTTGCCTTATTTGCACGTATGTATTATTTTGACATTGGAGCTGGGATCGAATGCGTGGTCATGTTCATTGAGATGTTCAGCAAATTTAGATTTATTGTTTTTGTTTCTAAAACTATGAAGATGTTCCTGAATCCTTATTTCTATTGATCTACCGTTCTGGCCAATGTACATACTAGGGGTGTTATTATTTAAACAAGTGTTGCAGTTAAGTGCGTGTATACCGTTGGATTTCAATGGGTCTAAACGATCTTTATTATTCTTCTTCTTCTTTCTTTCAACGCGGCAATCCACTCTCGAGAGAGTGATCTATGGATCTTTATTATTACAAAGGAAAGATTTTAGGGTTTTATTATTGTAAAAGGCTACGTTATAAGTATTTTGTTTAACTAATTTCGAAATATTATTGGAGAGTCCGTCTATAAAAAGTAATTTTTTCCACTTATTATTATCTTTACGCGTTTTTAATCCTGGTGCTAAACTCTGATTTGCGATTTTTTATTTTTGTTCGAAATTAATCTGTCAACTACTACGGGGTCATAGTTATTACGGTGAGCGAGTGTTTTAAGGGTATTTAATTCTTTGTTAAAGTTGTGCTTCGAGAGAGGGACGTTAAACTAACCTATGGACAGCTGAATGGAAAAATGATAACTCATGGGATGGGTGATGTTGTGAAGAAGAATGGATGATATTGTCACTGAATGTAGGTTTCCGGAATATATCAAAACTGGGTTTGTGGTTCTCAATGGTAATAGTTAAGTCTAAGAAATTGATGGATTTGTCGCCGATTTCCATCGTGAATTGGATTGAACTGTTTATTTTATTTAATTCTAATAGGAAACAATCAAGCTGTCGTAAGGTACCTGACCAAAGGCAAATAATATCATCTACGTACCGAAGGTAAAAAATTATTTTGTTGAAGAGGGGGATTTTTGAAATTTTATTTTCTAGGTGAGACATAAAGAAGTCAGCCAGCTAGCAAGTATTTAATTGATTTTGATCTTCCTTTCTCAGTGCCCTATATATTTATTTATTTATTTTCGGTTTTTCTTTCATCAGCCGGCATTACAGTATTCACCTATGCACCGGCGATGTCAACAAAATATATATGCAAACAAAACACAATCAGATACTGATTAAACAATTCACTTAAGAACTACCCGAGGTCTCACATAAAGATCGATATATTGTAGAAATTCTAATGTTGACTGTAGATCTGACAAATTCTTTTCTATTCTGGGCTACCCCGAAAACTTGTTCTATGATTCTGAACTTCGTCTTATACATAACATTATTCAGACAGAACGTCTCTCAACTTCCAGCCCTCCAAACCTTGAAATATTATTTATGCAAGGCAAGTGCCCTTTTTTCACGACAACAATAAGGCAGAGTTATATCCATCTTGTTGGTTTTTAATATTATATCTTGCAGGATAGCAAATAACAAAATTGTATTTGTATTTTATAAAGACTTGAAAAAGGTGAAAAATTTGGTAATATAGAAAAAAAGTAATTCTGAGAATTGAAGCATATTATTATTTTTGCTGCCCCTGAACATCTTAAATGTGACCCTGCGTTATTGTTGGTATTCCATTAAGTTAAAAAACAACTCATTCAATCCAAACAGATAATTATGCCCAATTAACCATCAATTAAATATTTTTCATCTCATGTTTTAAAACTAAATTATGTCCGACATGGCATGGGTTCACATTAAAAGTGGTCAAATACTTTTTTCCGTGACAAATATTACAGTTTGTTGTGCAAATTACAATCAAGAAATACTCATTGATGAAAGATTTTGTACTATGTCAATGAACTCCTAATACAACATGTCAAATTTCCTCAGGGAAAGAAAAGAGCACTCCTTAGCATTCTTCAAATTTTTATTCTGTATTTTTCTTCTTTCTTTTTGCCACTTTTGGTCCCCACAGCATCGGCAATCACTTGAGCAGATACCTCCCTGACTAGCGAGTTCTCCCACTCCTCCAATCTCGGATATTTCTCAGCTATGAGGTCTGTCTTCTGTCAAAACCACTTCTTCCTTCAATTTCATCCTTGAGGAAAAGTTGAAGATTTTTTTTTTTACCTATACATAGCTACTGAATTTTGTGATTTTTTTTAGTTGGATGATTATAATAATGAATTACTTATTTTATAATGAACCAAAATGGTGATGTTTAAATGACTTTGTAAACTTTGTATCACTTACATACAATTACTTCTATCAACTTCATTTTCATTAACTCACAACCCAAAAAATAATGATCCTTTTGTAACACTTTTTATGGGAAAACGAAATTGTTGGTTTTTTATTCACCTAGCAATTCCATAGTTTATCACCGTCTTAATCTACTCTAAGCTTATATGAACATTTCAAAACCAAAATTTGCCAAATAGTCACAGATGATCCCGAGTTTTAGCGAGACACACGCAAGCTAGTCATTTTTATAATATACAATATATCCATAATAATACTTACTACAAATAATATTATCATAAAAACACATTGATTTAACCAATTTTGATATCGACCGACACCATCATTAAAAAATATGTCTTATTCAATTTTAGTTTGACCTTGGCTGTGAGCAATGGAAGCAAACATTTGTTGGAACAATGAACAGCGTTGGATCCCTCTTTGGGACTTTTCTCATGGGGATTTTATCTGATGCTTACGGAAGGAAAACATTACTGATATCCGGTATGGTTCTTAGTGCTGCAACTGGCATTGCAAGAATATTCGCCCCCGAATACTGGACATTTGTAGCATTAGAATTCTTGGGTGGATTGTTTGTAGCCGGAGTGTTCAATACTTCTGTGATAATGTGTAAGTATTATGGAAACATCTTGTGTATAAAGTATAGATGAAAATTTTCCGTAGATTCTATGGGAAATCAAAATAAATAAGTGAATTAGAAAAATATGTATGCACTAAGTCATTGAATTAATGTTGTATATACTAGAAACGTCATCTTTTCCTAAAATGAGTCTCTTATTAAAGGGAAGCCCTTTTAGTCAACTATGCATTTATTATATGACAGCCTGTGTTCGATAAAAGTTCACATATCCAGATATAATTTTTTCTTGAATATTTTATTTAATTGCCGTGGGGTTGCCGGCTAAGAATAGCACCTCTGCTCTTTTTGCTGGTTTTTCGAGCATCCTGTAAGAGGCAGGAAATCGAAAAATTAGATCGGGACCGTGAGATTGACCACCTCACGTCCTTAAACCTCAATTGGTCAGAAAAGGCACAATGAGCCTCGGACGCCTTTGAGCGCAATGGAGAGCTCTTGTTGCCTCCCTATGCTCCTGAGTGGGGTTTAGGCTTCCCACATTGTGGGTTGGTCTGGGGGGATCCGCGGCGGTCTTGGTTTGTGTGGGGCCGGCTTTTCGGTTTCGTGTGGATCGGGTTTGCTGCGGATTGGTCTCCTCCGGGCTGGCTTGCGTTGAGCGGGGGGGCCTTAAAGGGAGTGTGATGTATTTTATTTAATTAGACACCTTTTTTAAAAGCCTCTAGAAAATACAAATAAAAGTTTATTATTTGCTGCCCAGCTTGTCACAAAAATTTAAAATGACAAGAACAGTTCAAATAAAAATTGCAAATATGACATCAAATTTTGACATTTTGTTCCAAATGTCGCTTCTAGTATGTAGCACATCTAATTCATGATGCAAGTAAGGGTTTTAACAAGTTAATTGCATTGTTTCCATTTTCAAGTAAATAATACACTGTCTGGGATCTGTTCTCTCCACCTGCCCCTTTCAGGACAAGTGGAGTATAGATGAAATTTTATAAATTTTTACGGAAACAGGAAATTAACCTTATAACGTTTCATTTTTTTCAGGTGTGGAGATCGTAGCGCCAAACTATCGAGTTTTAGCCACAATGTTCTCGTGTTACACATACGCTTTAGGTGAAATTATATTAGGATTAGTCGCTTGGACATTTCCAAATTGGAAATACATTTTAGCCATTCTATACTTGCCCTCATTTTTATTTATTTTCTACATTTGGTACGTCCCCGAGAGTATTAAATGGTTACTCGGGGAGCAGAGACTGAACGAAATTACTAAAATCATCAATGACGCCGCCGACGTCAATAAAATACAATTATCCGCAGATTGTCTGAATAACTTTTACGACAAAATTAAGAGAAATAAGAGTTTGGCAGATCTGACACAACCACACGAAAATAAAAGTATTCTGTTGCAACTCATCAAGTCAAAGGTGCTTCTCTTAAGATTGGTGATTTGCTGTATTTGGTTTATTTTATCGACATTTGTTTACTTTGGTCTGACCTTCAACCCGACCATGTTGTCAGGAGACGTCTACTTGAACTTCATACTGATCGCGTTGGTCGAGATACCTGGCTACACGGTCTACTATTACATTTTGGAGTGGTACGGGAGAAAAATGCCTCAAATCATATCCTTTATTCTAACAGGATTAACGTGTGCTAGCTCCATTTTTGTTCCTGAAGGTATGTATTTAGAAATATTATTTTTGTTCTGTTCTGTCTTGTGATTATGTGTTAGCATTAATTTCTATTTAACCAAAATATATTTAATTATATATACTGTGTATTAGAAGCGGAACAAAAATGACAGGAGTTTATGTCATTTTTTGGTTGATGAGGAGACGTTGAGAAGAAATAGTATCTGCGTCAAAAAATCATATTAATTAGTAATAATTACTACGCTTAGCAAGAGACTTTTTTAAATTAGTAATAAGTAATTACTTTGCTAAGCATGATACCTTTGTTCGCTAATATAATAAAAGTGGAGTCATATTTATTCAAACGCATTGTTGTCTGTTTCTATCTTGTTCTTTTAAATTATTATGACAAACGATACATATAGCAAATTAAAAACTTTTATTTCTGTTTTATACAGACTTTTAACAAAGGTATTTTAAATAAAATATCCCAGAAAAAATTGCATTTGGAAATAAAAAATATCGCCTATTTTTCGAACACATATCTACCATCGTATACTAAATGCATGGATGCCTAAAGTGGCTTCCTTGACACATTTTAGAAAGATACACCTCTTCCAGTACATGGTACATATAATTCAGTGTCAATATCTATTACTTGTTCTTGTTATGTAGAAATTTATTAGTAAGTAAATTGACTCATTGACTATTTGAGAATTGAACGATTGATTGACTAGCGAGTAATTATTTCATATTTTTTGTATTACAGATATGATATGGTTGCACATAACCCTTTTCTTATGTGGAAAGTTCTTCATAACAATATCAACAACTATAGTGTACATTTATGCAGCCGAACTATTTCCAACATCCTTAAGAGGAACTGTCCTTGGGATATGCTCCTTACTAGGCAACACAGGTCTGATTTTGGCACCACAAATACCACTTTTAGTAAGCTGCTTTATCATTATAATAATTAACCACCCACCTAATACTTATAGTGATATCGACGAATGGAGTTATTCCTAAGTCTCTTAAAGAGAATCTAGGGAAACTTAGTATCTGTAGTGGTCTCAGATATTCCATTCAAAAGGCAGTTCTGTTGTCCTCGTGTAGGATGTTAAAAAAGTTTCTTTCTCTGTAGTTCGAAGGTCTCTCATGATTACATTACATCGTGAACATACAATCTTACCTGAACACAGTCTTTTGTATTGAAATTATACTTGAACAAAACGCATGAATCTTTTATTAGTGTGGCAAAAATCATCGAAATATCATATTTGATTTCATAGTATGTGTGAAGTGACATTTTAACTGTAAGCTTTTGTTTTTTTTTTTAATTTACAGAGTTCGTATTCAAAATCGTTACCATTTTTACTATTTGGAGCCAGCGGTATTCTTTGTGGAATCACAACATTCATGGTTCCAGACACAACAAATATCAAACTACCCGATACATTGGAAGAAGCCGAAAATATTGGGAAAAAACGCTATGACACTTAGCACAATATATTATATAATATTTCTATACGAAATATCAGATTTTCTAAATTGGAGATCTGCAGGAATGGAGTATCGGGCCGAAATGTGTGGTTATTTTAAGATGATCTGAAAAATTGAGTAACCTTTGATCAGGCTTACTTAAGAGTACAATATAAGTAATTGAATAATGTATAAGGTTTTTTTTTAGCTTATACAAAGATTCCATATTTTTCTGTAGGTAGTTAAAAATAAAATCAATTGTTTAGCACAATGTAAAAAATATATAATATTTATTAATCAGAATCTAAAAGTATTATTAAGTATCACAATACATTTTGTGTAGAAACTAGATTTGTCTATGCAATTATGTATGTATATAGAATAGTATTAATATATAAAAAATAATAAATAATTTTTTTACACTTAAACAAAAAAAAATGTAGATTAATTTCTTTTTATAACCCATAAAAAAAATATTATAACTTTGTAGGCACATGATTTTTTTTATAGAAAAAATTTCAATCGGGATTTTTAAATTATCAAGAAATAAAAATATGCATGATGGCACTTATAGTATATTATTATCGTCTATTTGAATACTACCCAATATGCATAACTTAGCCTAAAAGTTAATTTATTAAGCTTAGTTCAGACCTTAGGTAGTAATTTCACAGCTTGATATTTCTGAAAAGGAAATGTTGGATAAGTAGTGATTTTAATAAATAAATTATCAGTTTTCTGCAGAAAATATAGCCAGTAGAACTCAGTGCTTATGGAAAACTTCAATTAAAATTTGATTTCAATCTGAGAAAGGTCCCGTCCAATTTGGGAAAAGAAAAACCTTGGACTTTTCGATGATAAGCCAATTTTATGATGATTATACTTCTTATTAAAGCAAAATAAAAAAAAAATTATAACATACAAAATAAAAATAACTACAATCAATGCAGCAAGTGAAAATGGGACCCGTTAATGTTAGTGCGATACGTTTAGTCAGAAAATCACTTGCTTAGTTACCGACACAGTCTGAACTAAGCTGCACTTTAAATAAACTTAAGTACAGAATATTAGGTAAATCAGTAAGACAAAACACTTTCTTATTCTTAAATAAGTTATTCACATACTCACTAAAAAGATCCATGATGTTTCTGTAACTTTAATAAATATTGTGCACAATTCGGAATCTCAGATCTTTCTAACATTTAAAATACAGATTCAAAAATAAACTTATATAGGTACGACTACGTGATGAATTTTAAGGACTACAGATACTTGAAATACATCAGTTAAAAAACCTATAACCGATTATAAAATTATTTTTAAAGTAGGTTTTATTAATATGTATATTCAATTATTAAAGGCACATTGAGAAAACTTTAATAACACTACAATATTCCAACATAATTAAGTAAATTCATTATTAATATATTATATACATTAGCAAACCAGTTTTTAACTAAATTATTATGAGTTAAATTTGGGATTTGACCAGCAAATTATATGTAAATAGTTCTTCATAATAATAATTGTTAAAATTACATATGCAGCGCTTTAACACGAGGAAGAAAAATGAAGTTAGCATGTAAAAATGTACACAATAATATTCGGCAATCATGCAAATAGTTCATTATGTTTTAATACTTTTTTATATGTCTTAACAGTAGTTATTGCAAACTGACTTTTCTTTCATATATCATAATCAATTTGACCAGACAATTAGGTATACTTAGGGCCGAAATTATAAAAGTCCGTTAGTTTAAGTTACAAAAAATTGGTCCAAAATTTGATATAACAACTCGTTTTTCAGAATTATAAACATCCGTTAGTAATATTTCGGTAAAATGTTACCATCGGCTTTAACTGACGGCCTGACCACCGATTAAGCGACAGTAACTTCATTGCCGTCTCACTCTTTCACCTAAGAGAGAAAGAAATAGCAATAGGCCGTGGCTGTCAGGCTGTCATTTCATTCTTTTAAATTCGTTGTGCGTATTTTGTGGTGTTTTTGTTGCGCGTTGTTTTGCTATTTTAAAATGTTTTCCAGCAGTGATAGTGATGCCTTTATTAACAGAGTTTCATTCACTTCTTCTGATGAAGAAGGGGTGTTTTTAAAGTTTGGATCAACTATTTCAACACCAAGAGAATAGTTATAAAAAAATGAAAATAATACAATGTCCCTATTTCGCTAAAACAAAATAATCAATCCTGTCTCGCAAAGTTAATTTCACTAATGATTAAAATAAAGAGTCCTGTCTCACACAGTTGATTTCACTTACAAAATATTATAAAAGATAAACAACACAAATTACGCACACCAAATTCAACGCTTTTGCGCGGTTTTTTTACTGATTTCGTTTGTTTTGACATGGTTTTGACATAAGAGTCAGTAAAATTCCATAGAAGCTTTCGAAAACCATAAACAAATATACGGATAGTTAATTTTGGTTTATAATATGGTCGTTGGTAAACTTTACTAACGAGTCGCCGTTCGTTGGTAACTTTGACATTTACTGACGAAAATATGATCCAGTCTTTATAATTTCGGCCCTTAATAAATTTTTTTAGAACATGGTAACACATTTTATAAAATTTCTTTTGAATCTTAATATTTAATCGATAATGAGACAAAACTATAAAAGAAATACAAACGCAAATTTATATTAACAGTTGAAAACCCGAATCAGGAACCTAGTAGGAAAAAAATACAGTAAATATACTCGATTTATTAAAAAAATTCAATTCAATATGAATATAATAACAATATATACTTACTTAAAACTGCAAATTAATATACTGACTTATATTTGCACAAATTAATTAAGAATTTTTTATTAAACTAATAATAATTATAAGTCTTTATTTATTTAACATATTTTTTATTCTACGTCATCACATAATTCTACATAATATTGTCACAATGACTTAATATCCTGACAATAAAATTCTACTTCATGGAAATTCAAAAACTTTTTATATTAAATCATAATTATTAAGTTAAAATATCAATTGAAAATGACACAATTCGTCAAAATGTCTTCACATCTCGTAAGATTCACTAAAAAAATAAATTTGCTTCTCTCAAAATCAAACAATGCCATTTTTACACATCGTTTTTCATAATCACAGCTCACAATAAATTCTCCAACTTTTGAATAATATATTCATCTGAAACACTGATTAACCCATTGAATGCGACTACGTAATATTCTGTAGCTATAATTTATGCTGGATGCTAATTACCAATGCATAATAAAGTGTATTAATCACCTAGAAACTGCATTTTTAGATAGTTTGACAGCCTTAAATAATACACATGCTAAAAATATATTTTCCTCATTACATGAAAAATATTATAAAAAAATTCTAGAAGCCACAATGCTAAATAAATTATTCAAACAAAAAAAAACTCGCTCATTTTTTAATATAAAACATGGGTGCAGAAAGGGCAATTAATATAGGTATGCAATTAGATAATTATTATTAGTAGTTGACACTCAATAGACAATATTGCCCTGATGGGTGCCATAATTACAGAATATTGCATATAGGCGATGCCATATACTTACAAAGCATTCTGTAGTTGTCCCTTTTTATGGTGACCACACACTTTACTAGGTATATAAAACTACCTTGGCAATCAATGGGTTAAAAAAATTTCTTAAACCTGTTTAAAATTTCAGCTTACTTGAACGAAATAGTAGTATTATCTAGTTCCATTGCTCTTGGTACCGTTTGGTATTGTTTTACCGTTTTCATATAACTTGCTATGTTCGCTCGTACCATTTTCATCAGGATTGGACACTTTCAAGTCGGTCATTTCAGTTCCGACTTTCTCCTTAATTTCTACAGGAACAAGTCTATGATTAACCAGTTGTATCCAAATCATCGTCATCACCATGAGAGCAATGATGGAGGAAAACGTCCAAATGGGACCAAATCGGGTATAAACGTAGCCGACGAAAATAGGTCCCATCATTCTGGACAAACAGCCACTTCCAGTCATAAAGCCCATCCAGACTCCCTGAAATAAAAGCAAAATATAGTAGTTTTTGCCCACGACTGCATCAAGTACGCTAATGAAATAAGTTTTAGGTTGTTTTCATGTAGGTACTTTAACTTTGAAACGAGAACGATTTAAATAGAGTCAAAATTATTTAACAATTTGTAGAATAAATTATATACAGTCTTAATTTGAAAGTTACAGATCAAAAACATTGATTTTTAATTAGTTTCTGTATGATACTTTTATTTATTTTCTTAGATAGATAAACTTTCTGGCTTTCAAATAAGATATATTTCAAGAAAATAGGCAGTTTACTTGAAGGGATAATGAATAAAAACACAAAGTATTCAATTTCAAAAAATTAAAATACCCTTCTAAAAAGAAATTTTATTTTATATAAAAAATGAATCTGTGCTCACTGAAAGTGAACGTAAATACACTCTTTCACAGTAAGCTACTTAAAGCTTGTGCCGTGATAGAGGAAGATGGTTGGTTGGCACGTGGGATAGAACTCACGATCTCCAGTATGAAAGCTGGTGTTGTAATCGCCAGGCTGTCAACCACTTCATTGAGATAATACATTGTATATTATGTTTGTAAAGAATTTTGTCGTAAACTGATAATAAATAACTTATTTTACAGTGGGCATCAAAGTGGGCCAAAAAAAACTTTGAACTAGTGTTGAAATAAACCATGTTAAAGGTTTTAATTATAAAAGATATTCATTGAATATTTACCTGTGGTCTTGGTCCCAAAAGCTTAGAAAGAATAGTTTGGATAAGGGTGACTCCTAATGGATATCCAATGGAGGCAAAGATATAAGATATGCACAGCTGTGAAACAGTGATGGCAGGAGTGTACGTGCACCATTCCTGAGTTATTGGACATCCTAAAACTTCTTCTCCGCTAACAGTTAAATTGGAAACAAGTTCTTCCATAGTATAATCGGTTAGATTCCAACTTATGGCAATTTCTTTGATCTCCTGCAACGTAAGATTTTGAGGGATGGCCAATAGAGGTGGTTCTGAACCCCATGGCAATAAGAAAACAGACGCCATGGTTGTGATCAAAAATCCGCCCCACAGCAATAGCTTTCTTTCTCCAAATATTTCAGCCATCCTTGTGGTGAAGGCAAACACTACGCATGCGACCACAGCCCCGACTGTCATGATGATACCAATGTAGTAAAGTGATTGTGTCTTGCTCCAACCAAACTGGTCCATGGTAAGCGGAGTACCCAGTGTCTCCAATAGAACAAAGTTGAAGACCAGCATAAAGAATGCGACGATGAGAGTCCAACAGGAAATTTTGTCTGGTTTGATTGACTTCCAAGCTTCTTTCTCTGAAATCAATGAATAATTAAGGTATTAGGAATTATCGACTCATGGCCTTTATGGTAGAGGTGTGAAATTTGGAGGGTTTAATAGGCCATATTATAAAGAAAGTATAGAAAATATTATGACAAGAAATAGCACTGCCACTGACATCTATGGAAAAAAATTATAAGTAAAGGTCAACTCAATCAATCAAAACGTTTCAACAGGTTGACGGACAGAGGGGCACAAAATATTAGAAAATTTAATTTAAACATAATATTAGGTATACCTCATAGAATAGCAAAACTAACTAACTTATTAACTCATCATATAACTCAAACTTCTATAACTTATCAATTTTATATTTGATCTGCAAAGTGACATCTATGGTAATTTATGAGAACCTTTTAACAACCACCAAAATATTGATATTTATTTTTTTATTTATTTATAGACTTCCACCCGGACTCGAGTGATTTTGGGATATTGAAATTAAATTAATGTAAATGCATACCTGTTTCCACTCCCCGATACATCATCACTTCTTTAGCTGCAATCTTATGTTCTTTGAAACAAAACGGAAGAAATAGAACAAAATTGAATATTCCTAATATCACATTGATCCAACCAGTGGCTGTGAACATATTCAGTCTTAATTTGCCCATCAAGGGCCAGCCGTCCTCTCCGAGTGGAGTGACCAAAGCTTGGAACATTGGTCCTATCACGAAGCCCAATACTTGAGCTAGAGACACCATGGAAACTGCACCAGTCCTTTCTTTGATGCGTGTCGCTGCCGATAAATAGGAACGGGCTGCAGCAATGTTTGCTAAAATGATAAAATTAAATATTTTCTTAGAAGACATTTTGTAATGGTAGAAAATTAAATTTAAAATCAATAATATTTTAAGTCCCACACCATGTTGTCCAGATCCCCAGCTTTGCTTCGAAGGAATGGATCTCAGTATGAGAGGGTTTCTTCATCTCCGGGACCAGGATGGGAGGAATAATAGCGCATTCCTTGGTCTACTGTCATTCGGCACCCATAAAAGATGACCTAACCATGTCAATTTCCTTTCATTATGTTGAATGATGGTATGCAGTTTTTTTAATTCCATAATTCTTCTGAAACACTTTGTTTCAAACATGGAAACTTTTGTGCTTGGGTTTTGGTCAGGTGCCATGACTTGCACCCATATAGAAGAATGAGCAACACACATAATTAAAAATCACCAATGGTGGTAATGGCTGCTCCCAGGTACTTGAATTTGTCCACCCGGGAGACCTGCCGACTATTTATGGCTAGCACTGACTCGACTCGACTTCTGCCACTGTCATTTTTTTTTTTTTTTTTTTTTTTTTTTTTTTTTAAAAATGAATCTGTGCTCACTCAAAGTGAACACAAATACACTCCTTGACTCTTTCACAGTAAGCTACTTAAAGCTTGTGTCGTGAAAGAGGAAGATGGTCGGCACCTGGGATCGAACCACGACGTCCGCAGTACGAAAGCCGGCGTTGTAACCGCTGGGTCACCAACCACTTCACAATATCATACGGAACAAGGTTAACTCCAGATCATCTTTAGGATCTCTCTGTGTAATTAATATACCTCTTTTACCTCGTATAGACTTCCCCAGAAGAAAGTGGAATTTTTAGAAACATTTCATAAAATTAAATACATTTTTTCACTTGCCTGAGCTAGCACCAACGACAAATCTGCTCCACCACATCCAATATTTCCTATGAGTCTCAAATGCTTCGAGACCAGCATACACCGCATTTGAGGCTATGAAGAGAACAATGGTGAAGAGAAGAGGCTGCCTGATGGAGCCGATTTTGTTGGACCAGTAGCCCACACCCACTGAGAAGATCATCTGTCCCAATGGATTTGCAGCAACTACATAGCCCATGAACTCTTTACCGGCCTTTGGATCAAGCTGTAAGGAAACAAACAAAAATGATAAAATCACGGTACTTTCTACTCTTTGTTGACACGACATGATGGGTGGTGAGCCTAACCGCTGATTAAAAAAAAAAGTTTAAAGAAAGCGCGTTGGAGTAGGTATATGCTTGTGAAAGGTTTTGGAAGAAATGACAGGCTTGTGTCATAAACAGGTAACAAACTGCCATCAATAAAGATCAAAAGACTTTTTTGAACCACATATATATAATATACCTACAGTGACTGAATGGATTAAGGAAAAAAAGATCACAAGATTTCTAAAATGAAGAAAAACGTGATAGTCTATTTTTCACTTGTATTTTCTACTTCGAATTGACATCTTGTTTCATATTGAAGGACTTGTTTGACCGTTGAAAAAATATCAGTAAAGCTTAATTTTCTGATCGAAAGATGGCGTTAGTAGTCAAATAATAAAATTACATAATTATTATGTACATAGAAACGCAAGTAATTTAGATAACTTAAATTATTATTGTAGTACCTACGAATGCGTGTAAGGAAAGAAAAAAACCAAGGCACATCAACATAATTTTCTGTTAGACTTAGTAAGATACTAAAACGTTATGTAAGAAATAAAGTAGGCGAATATTGGAATAAATTATTTTTTACTGAGCTATGAAAATAATTAAATAGTAATAATATACCTAATATGATGTAATATCAAATCTATGCTCAATATGATAACTTTTTCATCTTGTTTGAATGTTTATTTTCTATTATATAAATAAACTGCTTTGCTAATGTTTAATTTGGCATTAAAACCTACTTAATATTTTTCACCATCAGAGTACATGTTAAAATATAAAGCGTTGATAATAAAGTTTTACGGAAGATGCAAAAAAATTTTATAGATGGAATCATTTTTGTGTCCATTGCGGTGTCCGCCTCGAATTGTTCCGTACCCCTATTCCGAATTTTACTCACTAACGTAAGTGAGAAACTCACGAGAATTTTGTATGGGATGCGGAGCTTTCCGAAGTATTCTGTAGGGGCGCTATACACGTTTACATACAACATTTTGTTACAGGAGGCACAAAAATGACTTGTCAAAGTCTTTTGATAGTGATTCGCATGATGTTCTTCTGGATTGGTAAGGCGCGACTAGTTGTTCCGCCTAGGAAGCAAAATATAGATTAAGTAACAAACACCCTTAAAGATCCGCATAATCTGCCAATTCTGACCATAAAGCAGTTGATCTTTAATGCTAAGTCTGCCAAAGGAATGATATCATCCTGATATGGATCCCGTCACACAAGGGAATCGCTGCTAATGAACATGTTGACTTTTTGGCTCGCAATGCATGTCTTGAAGAAATAGAGCCTCAAAACTTCATTAGACCTTATTGGGATAGCTATAATATTTGTAGAGGCAAAGCCTGGGAGGAGTGGTCTTTAGATTGGATTAGCAATAATACCTCTAAGGGCTCAAGACTTCGATCAATACAACCCAAAATTCCTAAAGTTCCCTGGTTTAAAACAATCAGGTTGAATAAACGGGACGTTTCAACTATATCTCGCCTTAGAATAGGACACTGTCTTACTGCCCAGCACTTACATAGAATTGGAATCTTGCCAGACCCGGGGTGTGAATGCGGAGAAGAAATTCAAACTATTGACCACATTCTTTTGGCTTGTCCTTTGACAGGATATGGAAATATTTTTACTCAGGGGGGCCTACCATCTCCCTTAAGCTCTATTTCATTACTTGCTATGCGTCCTCAAGATTCCTACAAATACATTGTAAATTTTTTGAGAAAAATCGATTTAAAAATTTAAATTACCGTTTACATAATATAATTTCTCTTTACCGATTTGAAATTGTCTACATTTTAGTTATTCCCATTTATTTTGTTAATTTATAAACACTTATTAATATTAAAATGAATCGATAGTGGCACCCTCTATGGGTGGAATGCCTAATTAATTATAAAAAAAAAGTAACAATAAGTTAGCAAATAGGTAATTCCATATTTTTATTCCATTTAATATTGTTAAGTTCGAAATATTCGCGAGTGGACAAAAATCACGATGGTTGGATATTTATCATTTCGAGCGATTGGTCCGAGATACTTTCTCCTGAAAGAAACACGAAAAAAGTAAGGAAAAAAGCATATTCAATCAAAAGGTTGATCTGATCTGTAGTCGAAGCAGGACAAACTTGGTCAAGAACCCACTTCTTAACTGGACAATTATTAGATTGCCGCTTATTACAGAGACAAAACTCCCACCGATTTGGGTCCACAGGTCTGTTCCTGTTGTATTGGTCTATTGTTAAGAATAGATAATGGAAGACCAATCAGAATATTTGCATAAACATCATTCACATGTCACGTTTGTATAATTATATGATACATATCGCTGTTGGTATAATTTTAAATTTAAGGAAACGTAGGTAACCTTCTTAGTTCTTTTGACAATATAAACTTTTATATTATACTAACTATTTTTGAATTTACTTTGGCGTTTAACAACCTTGTCAGTGGATTGACAGTTAAAGCCATTTGTAGAATGTGTCATGTAAACATGGTTCAAAACAGATGTATCGGTCGGAATTATTAATAGGTGAAGAAAAAACTTTGTGACTATTTTTTATGGAAATTGCGCGGAAGGAGCAGTATGAAATTTCGCACATTTATAGTTTATATAGAGGAGTGGCGAATACTAATATATTTTTTAAATTGCATAAAAAATTAAATGCATAAAAAAAGATAAAATCAATAAAGTAGATACAAAAGAATATCGCGAGGTTAATGTCCGATCCCAACAGCATCTGCTCTACTGAGACCATGATAGTAGATAACTAATGTAAACAAAAAATACACAAACTTTCTGAGTTTTATGAGAGGAAAAAACTATGTATTAATATTGATACGAATATTTACCTAATAATAAAATAATATGTAAATTATAACTAGGTATTGTAATAAATTGATTGGAAAAAATAAAATAAAATAAATAAATGAAATAATAACTTCATAAGAGGTAGGATATCAAATCCAAAATGATTTTTTTTTAAATCGAAAAGCTGGTTCATTCCAGAAATTAGCGCATTTTGACAAAGAACAAACAACTCTTCAGTTTTATATATATAAATGGTGATATCATTATAATACTTGGCTACGGTTGTATTCAAGAAGATAGTTCTGTAGCGGTATAGTTTAGTTGGATCGTTGCCGGTGATGCTCAATGTCACCACTACGTGCTGTTGTGGCGTGGTCCACAGAGACTGTCACCGCAAGGTGCCGGCAATGCCAAACAAAACAAAAACATTTATAAAAACAACGGCATGCGGTATGGCAATGCGTATTTTCCTCAAATATAAGTAAGTAGCTAACTATATTAGATTAACCCAGAATAACGCCGCCTAATCGAGATGGTGAATCTCACAGGATACCAAACTGCTGGAGAAATCTAGTGATAATCACAAGAAAAGAACAGAAAGAGAAGACGTTAAAGATGGTTGGCTCTCGAATTCGTGGAAATTACACCAGTCATTGATGAGACTTGAAATCCTGCGTAAGAACCCCAGTCTGAGAATAATATATCCTTCCTTCACGACGCAAGCTTTCTTTATCATTAAAGATGTTGAAAAGGTGTTTGTATTCACTGTGATTTAACCCAGATTCACTGTACATTCTGGATCTGATATATCATCATAAATAACATGGATGCATCAACGTTACTTAACTTATATCCCCAAAATATTTTCAGCCCACTTATTTCGATAGTTGTGTAACTATCTTTATTGGTGAGATCTCAGCGTGGAATAGAGGATGGGGTTTGAGTCCTGCTGAGGAGGCATAAGGCATGGATTTTTGGCAAATTCCCCTAATTATTCATCTCATGACAATTTTTTTTGACGTTAAGAAGATCTCACTAAGCCACAACTCAAAACAGTAACTATTGTAGACGACGCTCATAAGCCTGCAATAGTCTGGACTTCGGTCGGATGCTACAGCCAATACGCATAGAGATTTGCCAATAATATGCGAACCATCTTCGTTATGTTCAGTGCAAAGTGTGGTCTTAGTTTTAACGGCGCCATAATTCATACGCAAAGAAATGGATGATTTTCCGAATCATTCAACACAATGAGATATTCTTTGCCAATTCGTTCGCGGTTCAAAAACTCTTGAATAATAATAAAACATAGCTTCAGGTAAATTACGATGATTCGCGTGTTTACATTCAGAGTTTGTGACGATGCCAAATTTTCAAAACAGAATGACCCCAAAATCATTTATATAAAAAAACACTAATTTATCCTTTGCCAATGTCAACAGAGCACAGCTGTGCAAAACTCTACATACTCCATCCAAACATATTAATTATTTATGTTAAGTCGTCGAACTTTGTGAATCGTGACTTTTGTTATCATGCATTTGCTATTAATCTATTTTGTCGTTTTTAATTCTCTTAATCGCTTCAATAACCGGTTTCAATCCAGGGAAATGCCGAGACAATTTCAGTGGGGATACTCTAGGGCTATTTTGGCTGGTTGTACTGTGGTTTATTCTTCTTCACTTATTTGCTCATGATGTCTCCCAACACGACCGTGCGATTGCGATGATCGCATGAACGCTGACGAAGTCCAGCATTAGGAGAGGATCCAAGGAGACGAAATCTTCCGCCTATATTAAGATATTTCCAAAACTTCTTGCTCTCCCAGAAACTACTGCGTTGCATTCTGTAAGGTGGTGGGGAAGCGTTTCTGTTACTTCTCTGCAAAATCTACAGGTTGCTTAAGTGTCGAGCCCCAGTTTCCTCAGGTGTTCCCTAAGTCTGAAACCTGTTAGGATTTTAAAACCTATTTTACTTAAGAATCATACGCGCTTTGATTCTTTTAGAGTTAAAACCACCAAGAAGTTCCGGGGAAGTTGTTCCGTTGATTTTCTCATTTTCCCTTTCTAATTTAATAATAAGAATCTGTTACATAGGCTGCAAAAAGTTTCTGGTTCAACTAAGTGCGTTGCCTCAACATTTTTAGCTAGTCTATCTGCTTGTACATTGCCCTTCACCCCGAAGCGACTTGTCCTGGGGGGTGAGTACGTAAGGGCTATAGCACGACTAACTACTTCCTAGTGTAGTTAGCGCGAGTACGTAACGTTACAAATGTAGTTAGTTGTGCGTTTCATCGTGGTTATTATGTAGTTAAGCCGTGGTTATGAGTAGTTAGATTGATGTGTGGTTAGTCGTGCTATAGCAAAAGTTACGTACTCACTACCCTGGTACCTAGAATAATGTGGCATTGTTTGTTATCCTTGCCTACGTAATTCCTTAAATTTTGATCAACATTTCCATACCATTTAGAGTTGATGATGTTAGAATTCAACGCTCTAATGGCTCAAATGGATGCTTGGATATCAGAGAATATGACTATCTTGTAATTTTAACATCACCTGTTTAGGATAAGTTGTACCTTAACCAATCATTGGATAGGACACTTGTCTAGAATAGTAATTATTAGGACTTTCACTGATGATTTTTGACAAACTACTTCTACTTTTCCTCGAGGTCCCTCCACCTCCGTACCTCATGAACATAAAATGGCATTAAATTTTGAAATGTTTGTTCCGATCGCCGCATATACACAAATGTCCGTCGGCTATTCTGAAAATCCATCTACATAAGTTGTGATCACAAAAATCATGTATGCTACATAAGGTAATTAATGGACACTCCATTTTCAAAAGTTTGTCACCCCATCGTGTATTAATGCATGAAAATTCTTGTGAAATGTCATATTGTTAGAATTTAAATGTGATGACAGAAGAAATATGCAAACACAATACAACAATTCATTAGATATGCCCCAGTTTTGCAAATTCCTTTGAGAATTCACTAGCCTCTGCCAGATGCAATAATATAATCTCCCTCCGAAATACTTACAATGGCATCAGGGTTATGTGGAAATTATTTCTTGTTCAGAATTTAACAAACTTTAAAACATAAATGCTTGAGTAGACTGGGCAAGATTCCGACCTCGATACTCGGTAGCCTAGTGGCATAGGCACCAACTTCTGATCAACAGGTTATTTCCGATCAGATCAAACATTCACATGAAATTTCTACTCGGGGTTGGAATCCATCACACATTGGACAGGAACGGAACCATATTTTGTAGTGATCTCTTAAAATTTCAAACTACCTGACTCTTATGAAACTCTTAAAATTATTTTTGATCTTGGTTCTGTTTGATTCTTTGGTTATTTGACGTACAGTACAATACAAGTGAAGAGTAATAATATTATCTTTTCTCTATATTATATTAAACGATAATGTTCTCCAAAGAATCATCGAAGGAGAAAGGCATCACCTGCTCAAAACCCTGTCCGAAAGGCGTGCAAGATGGATAGGACACGTTATACGAAACGAAGGTATCCTACATACCATTATTGCTGGATGTTTTTGGCGTGTTCTCTGGTGTTTGTGGCGATGTTCGTGGTGGATTCCTTTTTGTTTTGTTTATAGTTATTTCCAAACATTTATTCATTGAGTCACATTATAAAGCATACATCATTGTATATAAATTATTCATTGTTAATTTATTTATTATTAAGTATTAATTGTTGTTAATTATTTATTATTATTGTTGATGACCACTGGAATTATTATTATTTTAACTCTTATATGTAAAAGGCGTAAGTATATAAATAAATGAATAAGTATATAAATAAATGAATAAATTATTGAGGGGATGACCGAGGGGACAAACTCCCGATGACGACCACGTCAGGAATACCTGCAAGACGTGTATTCGGAATGTGCTGATGTGGATGTGGAACCGAAAGAGCTGCAATGGATAGAGCTGAGTGGAGAAAACCGCTGCCAACCAATCGTAAGATTGTGACCAGAGAAGAAGATATTATATTTTTTGTCGCAAACTCCTGATACAACTTTGACCTAACCGGATGCGAATCCTGGAGCAAATTGAAATCTTGCACCTAGGTCGAGGAAAAATATTGTCAACAAGCTACATACATAATACATATTATTGCACGGAAATACTGTCTCTAATAAAACTATGGGTGCCAACGAATTCCGCGTAATGTCAATATCGCAAGTGAATAAAATGAATGATGGGCACCAACTAGTCCAAGATATTATTACGCAGTGGCTTACAATGTATGCTAAGTATTCTAGGAGCCATCAATGTGTTGTATGGAGTACCACTCTACAACACGTGTCTTGGATGCCAAGTTCAATGACAAATATAAATAAATTGTCACGTCTAGGGGATCGTTGAACATATCTATTCATTTATTATATCATGCTTTGTTTGTTGCGAGATAACCAGCGGTGATTTTAACTATTTGTCATACATCTTACCCTACATTATTAATTCTTCTAGTGAAGATTGGTTGTTATCATACTCCTCCTATGTGAATGAACGGAATTGAATAAAAAACTTGGACGTGTCATGGGTTGTTCAAAGATGGTTTAGAATCACAATTTGATCTTCTAGACCCAATTATTTTTTTTATTTATTTTTAGGCGGGACAAAGTTCGACGGGCAGCTAGTACACTAGCTACTAAAAAGAACTTTATGAATTCGGAAAGTGTATTATGCATGGCGAAATCCGTTCGGAACGAATCGAATCGATTATGCCTCAAAGAATGCTTAGATCTGAAGAAGAAATAGGGGAGGTTGTATGAGAAATAAGGTTACAAGTGGTAGCCAACATCACGACTGCAGGATCTGACTGGGCACTTCAAGAAGAAGGAGACTCATTCTAAAGAAAAAATAACAACTAATGACTCTAACAGTTCATTACTAATGTTCGATTTTTAAATGGAACAAACCACTACGGGCTTACGACAGTCTTCTACTGTTAGCTCGAAGGCTGGCTTAGTGTGATCACTTTACGTTTGCACACTCTTATCAATTTTCCACTACCATTAGGAGACTCATTCTCTCTGCCTAAGCAGGCAGCAATTTTCACCACTATTTCTCTCCACTCCACTCTGTCCGTAGCAAACGCGGATCCAGGGGGGTCATGACCCCCCCTGGGCTGGGTCCAGGCCTTTAATTTGAAGTACAGTACTTACATTTATTAAAAAAATACCTACTTTACTATTATAATTACAAGTTATTGTGGTTCAAGACCCCCCCTGGATCATGGAAATGACCTTTTTTTTTAGGAAAAGTTTAGTTTCTAGATACCAAATTTTGGAAATGACCTTTTTTACTATGTTGTGACCCCCCCCCCCCCCTAGCGCTAATTCTGGATCCGCCCTTGGTCCGTAGCAGCTCTTTTCAGTTCCTCATATGAGGAACACCACATGTCCGAACTCCGAATACACCGCTTGCAGGTATTCCTGGCGTGAATGTCCTGGGGAGTTTGTCCCCTCGGTCATCCCCTCAATTTATTATGGTATGTAGGAGACCTCCGTTTTGTATAACGTGTTCCTATCCATCTTGCACGCCTTTCGAACAGGGTTTTGAGCAGCTGCCTTCCTCCTTCGATACTTTGCAGAACCTTCATTTGTTATGCGGTCCCTCCAGGATATACCTAGAAGCCTTCTCAAAAGCATCCAGTCTCCTTTTATCTCTTTTCTAAGCAGTAGGCATTTGAAAATTTATGTAAGTAAAGACGAAATCAGTTTTACACAATGCGTTATATTCTGCTAACTAATTCGTTTGTAACAATTTAATCAAGTTATTCTAGATGCCTGATTCAAATTTAGACAAATTACCATCCAAATTACCTCATTTCAATGATTTTTATTTGTGATGTAACAAAACAACATCCGGCTATCTGTCACAACAAACTACACATCACTGCTCAATTACGTTCACATTATATTCATCGTACTTCATTCATAAGTGTACATTTTTATACATACCAAGATAATTATCATTAAGCTATAAGATTGTTTGCCAAAAACATAGGTAAAATTTCACTGGCAACACAAGATAGTTTAGATACGAAATCAAAAATATTTCAACCAAGTAAAATTTTCACTCGATTTAATCATTCCCTTTGGGGCTCGGCTAGGGAGTATAGGGAGACAACTAGAGCACTACATTGCGCAACAAATTCTGAAAACTTTCCGAAGTACCTATTTAAGATTTTCATTTTTTTTTAAAGATTTGAAACAACTGTGTACTACTATTGTAAATATGTACATAGTTAGAGCGCTCTTTAGAAAATCAAAAGTCGCTGTACAAATCACACCACGGCCTTGAAACGGCCACTAGCGACACAATATATTTAAGAGTTTTTTAATACATTAAAATGAAAAATTATAAAGACTATAGATTTTTGCAGTACTTTTTATGAGCCAAAAATCCAGTTCATACACTTAAAAAAAAGTTCTTTTTTTCAAACATTCAATATAGGTACTTAGATACGTACATGAAAAAAATGATTTTTTTATTAAGCTAATATAAAAAAAACTATTATTCAAAAAACAAATAATGTAGATTGGAGCCCCACGCACCCCTAATTTCGAGATATATGTAAATTTTAGCCACATATTATGGGATGAGTTCGCCCTTTGACTATTTTAAATGGTTAGGTACATCAAAAATATATTTTAATTTCGCAATAAAGCTTTATTTTTTTTATTTCATTTTGGTCGGGTTTTGCCGATTTGTTTTCTAACGGCCAACATTGTTTGTATGAACTTGATGATTTTTTATTCATTTTGAAAAGTTGATGGGTAGTGTTTACCTTTCATCAGTTAATAATTAACACTAAAAATATCATAGGTGATTGATTACGCTTAACTACTTGCGACTTGGTGATTTATGAGTATACAGCTATCAGGTATTTACAAAAGATATATAATATGGCACATATCATTGAAATACCTATAATGCCTACCTACCAAGATAAAGATTTCCTTGGTGCATGAGTTATCAGACTGATACCTGGTTCATTGGGAACGAACCATACGAGCTATTTCCAAACAAAAGAAACTTTGTTAGCAATTATTGTATGTGGGTGGATACACTATCAGTCTTGGGAAATATCTATATGTATTATAATCGCCAATAACACTGACTGACTGATCGACTAACGCCGCCTACCAGAGACGTACCCACGGGCCAAATACACGCATCTTTTTTTTTAATGAATCTGGGCTCACCCAAAGTGAACACAAGTACACTTTCGACATCTTTCACATAAAGCAAAGCTTGTGTTGTGAAAGTGGAAATGGTCGGCACCGGGATTCGAACCCACAACCTCCAATACGCTGTACGTACGAAAGTCGTCGACTGATACCACTGGTCTACCAACCGCTTTGTATGTAGTAATGCGTGAGTTTTCTTGTTTGGAACGGACGGATACACACATACCCATTACCCATACAATTAGTTCTGTTGTCAATTTCATGTAGGCAAGAGGTTTATGCGCACAGCATACATTTATCTGAATTGACTAATCAAGCGAAATACCCATTAAAGCATTATTGTTTATGTACTTAAAAGTTTAAACCATAACCAAGGCCCAGGCACAAAAAGTATCTGCATTTAAAACGAATGCCTAATCGAATGAGAATCTTGTGAATAAGATGGTACCACCACATTACGAACGACGCTATACGCCGGCGAACCCAGCGCAGGCCCATTATTTTCACCTTGTGGAGAGGAGGTGGCCATGGCTGGAAAATGTGTTTAGGATACCGAATGACAGTTGGCCAAGGAAAGCGCATTTCTTCCTCCCGTCAAGGACGAAGAAGACCATCTCATACCGTTTTTCCTTCCTTCGAGGCAAACCTGAGGGATCAGGATATAGTGTGGGAGGAGGTAATAAATATTGCGCAAATCGAGCGCAATGGAGAATGTTGCCTCCTTATGCCCCTGAATGGGGTGTAAAAGGGAGATATTGTAATATATACAAAACGTAAAAACGGGCAACGAATTGCGTCACATGGTGACAGGTGACCTCCTAGTTGCGATAATAGTTTAACATATGAGTATGATATCTATATCTCATTATTTAATGCTTTTATAAACAGTTGATAAGAACTTGTATTATTCACGTGCAAAATCATGTATGCGTCGTTAGGAATGCGGGCTTTTTACAATCCTAATTACCTTCTCTTTCTTTTCCTCACCCTATTTCCATCCCATCATGGACAATAAAGGCCTCCTCCATCTCCTTCCACGCCGCTCTATCTTGGGCTTTCTAGATTCAGGTAAGTGTTTCACGCGCTCGTCCCTCCACCGTATTTGTGGTCTCCCTATGTTCCTGGGGGTTGTTTTGAATCTCCAGGTTTCACCACTCTTTCCTTGGTAACCTACCCACCGCCATTTGAGAGATGCGATACATTGGGCAATATCTGTGACATTCATTTATTTCCTGCCGGATCATTCCGTTTCTCACCCTATCTTTCGGAGATCTTTGGGTACCAACACTTGGGCCTTAGACTAATAATTCTAACTAGTGGTCGACTAGTGCTCGAAATTCGACCATAATTCATTTAAATTATAAGTTTGAACATTATTAAGGATCCATTGTCAAATAATGAGTGCTCTTTCAAAATTTTCTTTCAAAAACAATAACATGAATATTGGATACGTCAAATTTAAAATGTTGATATGTACAAATTTTTTTCTATTATTATCAAAGACAAACAATATCTATTCTCAATTTATATCCCCCCATTTCCAGCTTCATCTTCCATTTAAATATACCGCCTTCAAAAAGCTTTCTGCGCCCATTATGAGGCTCTTTTCATTTTACATTTGTTTCTATGAAGTTGATGTTCTTATAAGTACCTAGTCTGTGGAAGTGTGTGTGAGTATCATATACATAACATTACAGTAGTGTTTGAATTGTTTTTTTTTTATTTATTAAATCTTTTTAGATGCATAATTTTTATAAAAATATTAGTATTCGCCACTCCTTCTCTATATAAACTATAAGTGTGCGAAATTTCATAATCCTCCGTCGTAAAAATAGTCACAAAGTTTTTCCTTCACGTATTAATATATAGATGAGAGAAGAGTGACAGATGACATTTTGACGTGATACCCTCTCATGATTGGTTGTTAAGAAGAGTCACGTGTCAAAATATTGTCTCGTCACTCTGCTTTGCATCGACAACCGTACAAGGAAATAACATTGATTGTCTCGTATATTGGCAATTTAGTCAAACTCTCTGATTGGTGGAATATTTATTTATTGGTAGAATTTTCCCGCGATTAAAAGCTAGCAGATTTGAAAAACAAAAGATAATAAACTAAAATATTTCTTCAGCACGAGTTTGTACCGATCTTTGACATTTTACATACTTAACATAAAATGCGGATTTTATTTTATTCCATGCAAGCATCCACAACAATCTAGAATTGGATTACATTTGTCAATTATTATTATTGTTATATTGCTCGTCCACATTATTGTATCCACATACGCAATCATATTACTTATATGTTTCTACATAAGTACAAATTTTCTTGGGAGCGGAAGTGATCATGGTTAAGAAAAAAACTCTTTGACATTGCGCAGAATCGAGCGCAATTATTTAGGATCCTTGATGCCATTCAAGTCTCCCTAGACTTGGAGTAGGGCAACATACCTAATATTAACTTTCAACTAAGTAAATGAGCATGGGTAAATAAACGAGGTCCTTTTTAGTTTTCATACACCAATAAATAACACGAGGATTTGTCACTGTTTCTAGTGCGTAGTAGGTACGTCTATACTCTATATTATAAAAATGGAGACCTATTTTGCGTGATCATCGCATCACGCCTAAACGGCTGGACCAATTTCGCTAGTTCTTTTTTTTGCCGTGTTCGCTTTTATCAGGAGAAGGTTCTTATGAAAGAAAGAAATAAGAAAGTTGCGTGGATAATTAGAGGATCAAAGAAAACTGTAAGTAGGTAACCTTTTTAGTACATTTAACAATATAATTTTTATTCCAATTTTGAAAAAATTAAATTAAAGTTTGACAGGAACTGTCAGTTGTTGGATAGTTAGTGCGATTGACAGAATGCCGATGGAAAATGTATGTTTTGAAACAGATGCATGGAACTAAATATACAAATTAGACTTAAATATTCATAGAGTTAGGAACACAGGACAACGTCTGTCGGGAAAGCTAGAAAACTATATATTAATACGCGAATCAAAAACTTTTCACCCCTTTTTACGAAAATTACGCGGACGAAGGAGTATGTAATTTCGCGCACTTACAGTTTATATACGGGAAGAGTGCAGAATGCTAATATTTTTTTACATTATGCATAAAATATAAGAACATTAAATAAATCAATTAAAAAAACATAACAAAACTACTAGCTGTAAATGCTGTAATGTTACGTATTTGACACGCACACACTCTCCGATGTATTTGACATTGACACAGACGCATATATTATATCTGTGGTCAAATTGAGAATGAATTCATATTGTTTGTCTTTATTGTAATAATAATAGAAAAAAAAACTTTGTACATATCAACATTTTAAATTATCGTATCCATGTCATTGTTTTTGAAAGAAAATTGTATTGTGAAAAAGCGCTCGCTTAGTCTTTGACAATGGAACCTTAATAATTTTCAAACTAATAATTTAAATTAGTAACGGTAGAATTTCGACCACTGGGCGACCACTAGTATATAGATAAACGACCAACAAGCTATGCATAGTCTCTGACCTTACGATTCTCAATAAGTACCTACCTACGCAGGGTCACTAATAATACTAAACTACCAAGGGTCACTAATTCTGATAAGTGACGACACTGAAATGTGTTTACGCTGAAATAGACAGCAGTTAATTGGTTAGTGAAAGGTTCACCTGAGTAAACGTATCACGGGAACGGTCAATGACAACAGGTGAAGTACAAAAACACTGTTAAGCCTCGTTCACACTGGTCGAATAGCGAATAATTCAGAAATTTAACGTGTCTGAACACCTAAAATTTAGTCGAGTAGATTAGTCGGGGCGAACGATTTCAATCTATAGGTATGTACAAGTGGTCGACCAGTGCTCGAAATTCGACCATACCTTATTTAAATTATGAGTTTGAACATTATAAAATAAAAGTTTCTTTAAAAAACAATGACATGTATACGTCAAATTTGAAATGTCAATATGTTAAGAGTTATTTATATTTATTATTAAAGAAAAACCATATTAATATATTCTCAATTTAACCACAGGAAAACAAAAGAATATATGCGTCTATGTCAATGTCAAATACATCGAAGTGTGTGTGTGAGTATCAAATACATAACATTACTGTTTTGTGTTTATAATGTTTTTTTTATTAATTTAATATATTTTTATGTATAATTTAAAACAAAAATATTAGCATACGCGACTCCTCTATAAAAACAATATGTGTTCGAAACTTCAAACTCCTCGCGCAATTTTCGTAAAAATGGTCACAATTTTTTTTCTTTAGATACGTATTATATATACATTTTTGAGCGAATAGCTCCTCGCGATTCTAGCCACTGGTTCACTTCAAAACGTGCATGAACCTACAAGTTTAATCGAGTTCATTAGTTACAACGAAAATGGCGTTTCGAAAAAACTTGCCGGACGACAGGCATAGAAGAGAGTAATTTATTAATTGATTGTCCTATAAGTCATTCTAAAGGTCCCAATTTTACTTAATCACGTTCTGAACTGCGGACAATTTGGCATTTCTTCCCGTAGCAAAAGTTGTACCTATGCAGGAACCTCTGATTAAGTAATTCTTCGATATAATACTAACATCATCATTAATTTGCCATAGCGACAATCGACTAACAGACGAATACGTTTTGTCATTTGAATGAAAATAATAAGCATATGTATGAAAAATATTTCGCGTGGGGTTAGAGCGTTTCAACAGATATACCGAGTTACGAACGAACTTAAAAAGTTATTATATTTTTGATATACAGAGAGCGAGTTTATAGTTTTATCGATAAACAGCGATGTCTTCTCACTAACTCCTACATTGTTTTGCGGGCTGTTCGTTTAAAAACCCTCCCCACTATGTATGTATTTGGTCAAGTATCGTGTAATTTAGTAGTGAGATAATCCGCCTCCATGCCGTCTGAAATCCCGAAACCCGTACTGGTTAGCTGCCGCTACAACTACGGATTACTCGATCCAAGACAAATGGAGACAAGTATGGACCGCATCGTCAATAAGGAACCAGAACCTAGTAGCTGACCCGACAAAAGAACTGCCTGGCTCAACACAACCCAGAAATATATGGTGTAGAGTTAACCGAATACGATGTGATGTAGGCTGCACCGCTTCCAACTTACATAAATGGGGATGGATGGACTCACCAGCATGTGCATGTGGGATTACACAAACAATCGACCATCTGATTAACGAGTGCCCCATGTACGCATTTGAAAAAGGACTACAGGACTTGCACGCACTGACGGATGACCCGATCCAATGGCTTCGGTCTCTGGAGGTCAGATTGTGAGCGACCATAAGAAGAAGAAGAATAAGTAGTGAGAACTCGACCTAGTGTGAACAAGACTTTAGATATGTAAATATACTCTATACTTTTAACGCACAATCAATCGCTGTATTGCAATACTGTTTCTTTGTTAGCTGATGGTGGGTGAATTTTATGTATGTGAGCTTTGTACTGTATGTACATTGTATCGGGTGAATCATAGTACTGTACGACATAGTATGTATCCAGTTAATGAGATTACGTACGGCGAACCTATTGTTTGAAATCTGTGTGAATCATCAAGAGATTTGGCCTGTCTGAAAAAAAAACCTCTTTGTTGTATCGTCGATTGAATCGAAAACATGGATGAATCTCAAGTTATATAGAGGGCTGAAGTTATCTCTTCGTGTGGGATATCTCCCTTGTGCGCTTCTAAAGTTCTACTTCTGAAAAAGCGACTCAATCGGAAACTCCAAAAAATGTGTGGACCACAACTCATCGTGAATTTTTCGTTTAACTTTACGCTACAAAATCACTCGAGTCCGGGTGGAGGTCTATAATAAAAAATAAAAAAATAACTTTACGCTATCTAGAACCCCCTTGTCGCTTATTCAAATAAATCAGCGAAATCACACTCCTCTTCACTTAATCGAGCCATTTTATTGGATTTTTTTGTTGAACGTTCGCCTTTGACAAATTATAAGTTAAAAATAAGTACCAAAATATGTTTGTTGGCCTTAAGTTTGTACGGCCAAATAGGTATGTGTTCCAAATTTTTCCTTTAAAATGCCTTCAGCTTTAGCCCGTCGGCTTTGGAGAGGCATGGACTAGGTTTCGTTATATTATTTTACGATTTTTTTTCCATGGCATCTAATTATTATTATAATGGATGTTCGTATCCTGCCAGAGGCATGATTTTTTACTCTATGTTGAAATTCTTTCAAATCTAAAAAAAATTTTTCACTTCTTCTTTTCTTAGTTCCTATAGTTCTTACTGCATTATCCCCTTGGGAAGCTGACTGCCAACAAACCTTCCAGCGTTTAGGTGATCCAGGAGGTCTGATGTCTTGTCTCTGTCAATTTTCGCGGAACGAAAATTTTAAACTCGAAAACCTAATGGTGAACGATGTTAACAATGCAAAAACCATTACGTGAGCCCGCCTTAGAAAACTGCCAAAAACTCTCAGTTATTAAAAATTCCAATGTAACAAACGAATAAAAAAATAAAACGTAGAAAATTTAACAGTAGTGTTGAAATATCAAAAAGTTTGTAAACACATAATATAGTTTGTATTTCTTTCTATAACGTATGAGCATTCTAGATGCCTGCTTGCGAATAGGTCCCCAGGGAGGTAAAAAGTCACCTATCCTCCTCAACCCCCTTTCCAGACTTAGCGACTGAAAAAAGTACCTAGTACCTACAGACGAGGGGGCAGTGGCCTGATGGCGTCGACAACCACAAGATCAAAGCAAATACGTTTCCCAAAGCACGCGAGGTTTTTCGGAGAACGACAAAACTGAAAGGTCAATATGAACGCAGGGGAGTGTAATATAATAATGCGACCATATATTACTATTGCAGTTTCCATTATTTTTAAAAGTCATTGCACGTCTTCCCCAAGTTCAACAATCTCAACAAAACGATATGTTTGTTCGCAGTACCTACTAAAAAAAATATTCATAAAATTCACAATAAATTATTTTGAACTAGCTTATACCCGTCTTGCTTTACGTTTTTGATTCCGATTGTCAGGCTTGATCGGTAGGTAATTAAACAGGTTCTAGTCTAGCTTCCCATTGCTTAACAGACCTCTATAACTGACATAAGCACAGGAAAAGAAGAATGACACTTTTAAAAATTTTGTTTCACCGACCTCATAATATTATACGAACCTACCGACATAATTTGCAAGTTTTCATAGAGAGAGAGATAGCTCTGTGGTTTGAATCTTAGCTACATTCCCTAATGTGTGATAATTAATTAGGCTCTTCACCCATAGAGGGTGATTTGCGCTATCTGTCAAACTTCAAAATGGAGGAATCATTTTGCATTTTTTTTCATTAAATCTTTATTTATTGAGAATAATAAGATTTGAATAACATTTATATGTATAACAAATCAATCTACGATTATTTTATTACATTTTCATACCGTAATACCAAGATTCCATTCAACGTTTACATGAGTAATTTTGTTTCCAAAAGATGGCTTACTGTCTTTTTGAGAAATTTGTATGAAGATCCTAAAAAATAGAGTTTTTTAAATAGCTCTAAATATATTAAAGTTAATGCAGCAAATTGTATTTAAGAACCTTCTCAAGCAAATTGCACCGCTCTGCGCAGATTCATATCTGACGTAGCATTTGTATTTTGAGCGTGATGTTCACATATACGATAGAGAGCACACAAACATTTCTGAATTATTATGTAGATTAATTCTTTATCGGATGGATTAAAGTAATATAAACCCAATTTAGGTTATTAATAAGCCTGTTGTAATTTATAAATAATTATCTTGATGATAACTTAATTACAGTTAAACAATACTTATGTATGGATTAACTGTACCTATGTCTAAGAGGCTAGGTAAATGGCTTTCCCGACAGACGTTGCTCTGTGGTTCCAACCCGAGGCGGCGCATTCATATTATGCACATAATGTACACTTCGCCCCCATAAAAAATACATAATTAATTCGAATGAGTTAAGCTAATAAAATATTAACAATAAAATATTTCCAAAACATCCATATTTCATTCGTATTCCAAATACAGGCGGGAACAACGCGAGAATATAATATTCCGATGTGCCCGATGTTGACTTTGTATGAAAATTGGAGTAAGTGGGGTGGGCTACTGTAAGAGCGGCAATCACGTATGCAGAAAGTCTGTTCCACACTAACTTTAATATTATATTTTATACTATCCATTATCCATTTTTCAACTTTTCATTAGTTATTCTGTTATCCGGAGTGGAGAAAAAAATCCAATAAATCAAACATCAGAAGAATCCATTCAGCCGATCTCGAGCACTAACCCGACTTTCATTTACATTAGAGATAGGCATACAGTTTTAATTTTCATAGATGCTTAAGCCCTTTTCTAGGACGAGATCTAATTAGAATCATACATATTAGTACTTTCAACGTTGACTAATGTAAAAGATTCCCAGAGAGCAGTAATTGACACCGTATATAATGCAGTATTCTTTAAGACTAGTAAAAAGCACTCCATGTTTATCTGTTACACTGCTAGAAATAATATAATATGTAATGTAACCGGGAAAGAGACAGTGTAATGTTTACGTTTAGTATAAATAATCGTAGCTTGGATACCGAGTAAACAAGACGCAGTGTATGAACTAAGTAAGAAGGATAAATTAAAAAAAAAACTTTTGCAACATTATTTAGTAGATAATATAAAAAATGGGATTTTCTGTGCCTAGAATTGTGGGTCCGTTATTCTTGAAAAACATTGCATGAATGTTTACATCCGTAATGTTACGGTCGCTATTAAACGACACCACTTTTCTTGTAAATCAATGCTATAGGCGTTCTTAGGCTATTTTCAAGACTTTAATGTGATTATTTTACGTAATTACGTACGATTGAGATGGTCATTATGGTTGTCCGACAGGTTTTGCTGCTAGTGATTATAAAATTGCCACAACACATGGAAGTTCTTCTGTTTATACTACAATGTAATATTATAATTTATGTATTTTATCTACATAATAATTCAGAAATGTTTGTCTGCTTTCTATCGTATATGGGAGCATCACGCTCAAAATAAAAATGCTACGTCAGATATGAATCTGCGCAGAGCCGTGCAAACTGCTTGAGAAGGTTCTTAAATACAAATTTGCTGCATTAACTTTAATATATTTAGAGCTATTTAAAAACTCTATTTTTTTAGGATCTTCATACAAATTTCTCAAAAAGACAGTAAGCCATCTTTTGGAAACAAAATTACTCATGTAAACGTTTAATGGAATCTTGGTATTACGGTATGAAAATGTAATAAAATAATTGTAGATTGATTTGTTATACATATAAATGTTATTCAAATCTTATTATTCTCAATAAATAAAGATTTAATGAAAAATTTGTAAAATGATTCCTCCATTTTGAAGTTTGACAGCTGCCTTTATCACACATAGCACAAATCACCCTCTATGGGTGGAATGCCTAATTAATTATCACACACATGAAAACTTGCAAATTATGTAGGTAGGTTCGTATAATATTATGAGGTCGGTAAAACAAAAATTGTAAAAGTGTCATTCTTCTTTTTCTGGGCTTATGTCAGTTATAGAGGTCTGTTAAGCAACGGGAAGCTAGAATAGAACCTGTTTAATTACCTACCCATCAATCCTGACAATCGGAATCAACAACGTAAAGCATGACGGGTATAAGCTGGTGATAAATAAATGCAGATTATTTCAGAATCCTTCCATGAGTAGAATGAAACGTCAACAATAATAATTGATTATACAACATCCAGTAGCATTGTCGTCAATTGTGTTAAATGGTGTATATGTAAGCGATATGGTCATACCAGAGCCATGGAATTATTCATGTAGTTTGTAAATATAATATTGCATAAATAATTTCCCATATTAATACCGCAGTTACTTAATATGATGCGTTGGCGCCTATATGGAGGATCCGGTAAACAGCTAGAAGAACCAAAATTTCTAGACGATGAAATAACTGACCGAATGTTTGAATAAGGGAAATGACTAGGATAGCATACTTGGCTCAAAGAAAGCTGAAAATAAAATGGAACTGTGCAGGTCATGTAGAACGTAGGTGTATCTGATAGAAGATGGAATAAATGGTGGGCTAGAACAGGACGCAGAAGCGTGGGTAGGCCCCAGACAAGATGATCCTGCATTTCGCAGAATAATCTTGTCTGGGGTCTTGAGAGTCGCGTTGTAAGGAGAAGGGATTAAATAATACAAGGCAAGGACATCTGCAAAACGACGCGAACAAAAGAGATGACCAAGTGAAACTTAAAAGGACTGAAAGAATTGAAGACAAATAAGAAACCCAGTGGTTTCATAGCTCACGATTCGAAGGAATCATACCTCGGTAGAATTCGGTTTTAATGGAGTTCATTCATGCAACAATATATACAATAACGTAACATGTTTCATATATTATGAATTATTTCCTACTACACCGCCATCTCTTGGTTTTTTTTAAAGTTACGCAATTATAGAAGAATTGTTTTTATTGCTAACTAATTACCTGCAGAACTTTATTCCGCATCCGAATCAACAACAATTATTACAAAATGCAATCAATTATTAGCTAAATTTAATTCTGTTTTTATATCGTAAACTGTATTTATATCGTTAACTGTATTTGTTTTAATGCATGTAATTCAACGGGCGGGTCAGCTAGTTAAGTATACGAGAAGGTTTAATAATCATGGGTTTCTCTGGTTTGAAATTCAGTTGAGACGTTAATCTAGGAAAGTCCGACATGCGATTTCACATTGGTCAGATAAACCGATGTTGAGGCCTTCCCAGCTCGTCCATATTCTTAATATAGACAAAGGATTACTCAATGGAAATAGTCAATGTCAATATCAAACGCTTGCTCAAAACCTCGTTCCAAACAAGCTTCTTTCAACAAAGAATTCTGACGTACCTAATTACATAAAAAATACATTGTTATAAAACGATTACCAATGAAATGACCATTATATAGTTGTTATCCCTTACCTTTTAAGAAGCAAGGATAAATTCAGTACCTATACATAAAACTTTGGAACTCTTCACTCGGTGTTGCAAAATCATATTGAAGATGGAATGGCATATTTTAAATGATCTTTCTCGGAATACATTCTAGATGGATCTTCGGGAATTTTGATTTCTTGAGTTATCCTTTCTCAAGACATCGCAGAAACGAATAGATTTTATCGTTCTACTGATTTAATGGTTTCAGATTCTTCTGATTTGTCAACAGCATTTTTAAAACGTTTTGCCTTACAGTTTGAGTCAATAATGTTCAACATATGACTAACACGAAAAAGACTTTTAGTCTTGAAATTTATTTATTATTTAGCGTATGGCCATTTCATCACAATTTATATATAATTCAATTAATAAGTATATTTTTGTTTTTCTTGTTAAGTAGTCTTGAAATATTCGACGCTCATGGACATGAATGGCGGACATAGTCTAATATGGGGATTATGTATATTGTTTTAGCTTTAATCCGATTATTTCAAAGGTATACAGGTATTTCAACAAAAGGCGTGCTTGAAATTTTCTTATCTATACTTGTCTTTATTCTGGATTCTTTTGCAACCACTTCGTAAACTTCAAAATTACAAATTTCATTTATGAACATTATATGAAAGAGGTTATTGAAAGAGTAGATTTCTAGATATACCCCGGACACATGGTCAAACTAGGCAGAGACTTCTGGGAAGTAGAAATTGATCGCAGAAGAGGCTTGGCATGGGCTGATTTTGGTAAACTGTCCTATATAAACAAGTCCCAACGATTCGCAAACGTATTTGATATGTGCAATGTGCATCCTTCCAGTATTGACATATGGTTTTGAAAAACCCCAAGCAACACAACGAGCGATGGAGAGAAGGATGTTAAACATTAGTCTGAGAGACAGGAAGCGAAATGAATGGATTAGAGAAAGGACCAAAGTTACCGATGTGACTCATAAAATAGCGTCACTAGAACTGGGCCGGCTATATAGTAAGAACAACAGATGATAGATGGACTAAGTAAACCCTGGAGTGAAGACCAAGAACAAGTCATAGAAATCAAGGTAGGCCACAGCTGAGGTGGTCTGACGATATAAGGAGAGTGGCCGCTAATCAATGGCATAGAATAGCAAGAGACAGAGAATCGTGGAAGTCGGGAACGGAGGTCTATGTCCAATACTAGCTGACGATGATGATGAACAGTATATGACGAATCGCATAGAAAAACGTTGAATATTACACATTGTTAGTATATTATGATACAGGCATGAAAACAAATGCCGAAGTCCTAAGGCGAGCTGGAGTAGACAGAGAGTTTCTGTCAACATCAAGGTTCGCAAGATCTCATACTTGGGCCATGTACTGCGAGGAGATAAATATCATCTCCTGCATCTGATATTAAAGGGCAAGGTTGAGTGACGCCAAGGACCTGGCCGGAGACAAGACATCATGGCTGCGCAATATCAGAGACTGGACCGGCATCCGAAGTGTGGAGGAGCTGTTCCAGACGGCGCAGGATAAAGAAAGATTCGTCGAAATGATGGCCAACGTTGGGGAGACCCGACAGGGCACTTAAAGAAGGAGAAGAAGTACCTATATATCTACATAATAATTCAGAAATGTTTGTTTGACTTTTACCGTATATGTGAGCATCACGCTCAAAATATAAATGCTACATCAGATATGAATCTGCGCAGAGCCGTGCAAACTGCTTGAGAAGGTTCTTAAATACAATGTGCTGCATTAATTTTAATATATTTAGAGCTATTTAAATAACTCTATTTTTTAGGATCTTCATACAAATTTCTCAAAAAGACAGTAAGCCATCTTTTGGAAACAAAATTACTCATGTAAACGTTGAATGGAATTTTGGTATTACGGTATGAAAATGTAATAAAATAATTGTAGATTGATTTGTTATACATACAAATGTTATTCAAATCTTATTATTCTCAATTAATAAAGATTTAATTTTGAAGTTTGACAGATAGCACAAATCACCCTCTATGGGTGGAATGCCTAATTAATTATCACACATTAGAGGGTGTAGGGAATGTAGCTAAGTTTCAAACCACAGAGCTCTCTCTCTCTATGAAAACTTGCAAATTATGTCGGTAGGTGCGTATAATATTATGAGGTCGGTAAAACAAAAATTGTAAAAGTGTCATTCTTCTTTTTCTGTGCTTATGTCAGTTAGGTATAGAGGTCTGTTAAGCAATGGGAAGCTAGACTAGAACCTGTTTAATTACCTACCGATCAAGCCTGACAATCGGAATCAAAAACGTAAAGCAAGACGGGTAATAAGCTAGTATTCAATATTTTTCCATGCGATGCGTCATATTTTGATAATTATTATGAATATCAATGAAAGTCCCTTTTTATAATTGAATTAATCAAAGAATGCACTCAATATTCATAACAATACACTACCGTAATAGTGTTTATGAAATTCATTACAATAACAAAACAACTCGTTTATCAGCGAACTAAAACTATTGATAAACATGTCATTGAACATGAGTAAAAGAGCCAAAGATCAAACTCTGGTCAGGAAGTTGAATTCATTCCGACGAATTCCAATCAACTGATAACAGTTACTAGCCTAATAATAATTAAGATGGACTACTATCAACCTCAACACGGTCAATTTTGCAGTCAATGTTGTTTTACCTATGAATACATTGTCCCAAAAGAGATATTCTACATTATAATTTTTGTATGTTATAGAATCACGCATAAACCGCAGAGCTAACGTCCGATTTTAACCGTTGCAGTTTCTTGCAGATGTATTTATAGTAATCTTATATACATAATAATATATATACTCCGTATAAACTCTGGGTGTTTTTTAATGTTGAGAAAATATGGAAAAATTGCGAGCAAAGTAGAAAATTAACAATTTTGTTTTCCCATACAAAGTCTTGCTGCCTGTCAGATGCGTCACAACAAAGAATCGAATTTTTTGGTTGTGAGTTACTGGAAAGAAGTAGAGGTTTGCTACAGGTGATAGGAAATTCTTTTAGTGTTAAGTAAATTTAGTTTAAAGAATTTTTTTACAAATAATTCCCAAAATGAGCAAATTATTAAAATGATTATAAATAAAAATAACAGTCGTCTATACAAAGTTCTCCGCATAACTAACGGAACTTATTGGCGGAGGCAATTTTTAATTTTCTACCCAAACGATCCCGTTCAATCTGAGACAGGCCAACCCCGGTTAGAAATTTCAAATGAAATTTTTTTGACCCTACCGAGAATCAAACCCGAGACCTCTTGATCAGAATTCTACACCTATACCACTAGACTGAGGTCGGTAAAATGCTGTGTAAAATCGCAGTGTATAGAGGTTTGATTTGAAATACAATAAATGTAACTGAAATCTTGTGTATTCCTATTTCCTTTATGTCCATACTCTGTGATCGATGAATTTAGCACATTAAAGTCTGCAAGAGCTGCTTACATTGTTTGATGGTAATAATGTATCGATGGGTTACATTTTTTGTTCAAGGACAGGGTTTTTCTTTGTTTGAAATATTATTACCAAGTAGGTATATTGATGAAACAGTGCCTTGCAAGTATGAGAATTCATTACCTGTGTGTGTGTGTGTGTGTGGCATTAATATGATATTGTGCGCGTATTTCCCGTTCAAAGATCAATACCTTAGATTCAGCTTTTATATTCATAATTTATTTTCGTCATAAAAATAAAACAGGTGTCTGTTTTAACAATCTTATCTCGATCTTTGTTCTAACATATTGTCCTTTGTAGCCTGACATTTAAATGGTTCATTAATGGACGCGCAGGTATTTTGTGTGTTAAATTTAAACGTAACCCGTCCACAAGTCATTTATTGGCAGAATGTTAATCTATCTATCCACTAGTCTTTGTCCCTGGTCAATTGCATCGTTCTCCCGTACGTAGAGCCGGACACTCAAAACACCAAACTGAGTTTTGTCCCCGCTTCTCCGCGCACACCTCTTCATATCGTGCGTGAGACAGGTTGATCTTTCTTTTCGCTGTCACATAACTACTAGGCTGGGCCGTTCTTGTATGGAAGTTAAAAAAGTGCTTCTAATCTTAATGTAATAGTGATAATTTGTTGCCTTATGATGTATTATAACTATCTACAAAATTTCAGGACAAAAAAATAAGATCTTCTGTCTCCGAATCGACTTTGAAGTTTTGTATGGGACGAAAATATCCCATACTAACTGACATTTTTATAATAATCATGTAAAATGATTACGGCCTTGTTTTTTTATTCATTTTTTTTATTATACCTCAGATAATCTAAGTACATACTTCTATTTATTTAATTACACAAAAATAATAAATAAAACTTTTAAATTTTTTATGTAATGTAAGTATATGAAATTATGTTATTTTGCAGTGATTGTTTTTGATAAATTGGCTTTGATATATTTTTTACTCGTTGCTTTCTAAGCTTTTATATAATCTTCTCTCGAAGAATTTCTTCGTATAGTTGGCGAGGCTTCTTTGACAATTTCACAGATTGTCAAACTCCTTGGATATGTCAAGAAAAATTCAGGAAACTGTTTTTATTCATCTTCGCCATTGTATGTAATGAATGCCGTAAGATCTTCGTTGGATACTTGTCGATTGGTGTTTCTGTTACATTTTGCTGTCTGTCTATTACGTAGTTCTTGTAAAAGATGCTTCAAAATTTACTTTCGGTACTCCAAGGATCAAAGGTGCGTGTTTTCGGGTAATTCGAGCTTTCACTATCCGGCGAGCGGTTCATTCTCTTACTACATCTGTATTTTGAGCGAAATAGCTTTTTATTTTAGTAATTACAGTTTATATAACAGTTTTGATCATCTGATAAATATATGGATAAGAAATTAAACTTCCATAGGTAACGGGAACAGTCACAAGGTAAGTTGGTGGACAAACATTAAAAATAAAGATAAGTTAAGGTCATCATAATTTCTGAAAGATACGCAGTCGCAGAATCCTATTAGCTTAGTTTAGCGATCAAACATGGAACATTTTTCCTGGAGCTCAGTTGCCTAAATCATTAAAAAATGTTTCTGTTGGTATGACTGTGCCAATTTATAATAAATATAATTGATCTTTTCGTAGATTATGAAATGATAAAATAGTAGATTTTGTTGTAATCACCTGGAACACAATATCAATTATTTTTTTCCAGTTGTTTTCCAATTTGGTCAGAATGCGTATGATGATTTGAGAAAGCATTATCAACATAATATGTTGATAATGCTTTTATAATATTATATAATATTATTTTACAAAAACTTTAATAATTATTGTTACTAGTCGTTTTTTTTCTAGGTTACCGGCGACTCATTCAATTAGGATTACTTGTGGTTTGCAATAAGCAAACAATTCATTCTAATGGTGTTATTAGTCTTTTCTCCTGCAAACTAATTATTCAATCATGTTTTCCGATATTTACCTACACTTATTTTTCATCACATCAGACGACAAGTAAAAGATCAAATGAAATATAGCTTTTTGGAAAGAAATCTGTAATCGATCTCTCTATCGGTTTCGGTTTTCCAAATTTTCTATCAATTTAGAATCAGTTTCCTTTAACACTCGCTTATTTATCGTTCATCTGTATTTTTTGACTACTTTTTCTAATCACTTGCCTAAAACTTTTGATTTAGGGCCATCAAAATACAATACTGGTATTTTTAACCCTTTTCTCATTTCATGAGATATTCTCTGGTTTTTCGCGGCGCTCTATATACTTTGTTTCTATCTAAAGTGCATTTTTATGCTTTATATCATACAGGACTGATTATTCCGTCATTTTTATGAGATACAATCTTAAAAAATATTAAGTTAAAGATATTTTTAATTAATTTATACCTGCTTCAAAATACGATAAATTTTACATTTTTTTGAAATTTTGAGCTCAATTCGGAGACAGAAGATATCTTTCAAATCGAAAAATATTTTGCATACCTATTATGAACAGCATTTAGCACTAAAGTATAACTATTACGTTAGCAATAATGGAAGAAACGCAAATCGGCCCGGCCTAATAACTACCCTTCTGACACAATGATATTTTGTTCATTTCTTTATCCTTGGTTAAAATGCAATGTGAGTCAGGGTTGCAGCCAAACCATAAATATCAGGTTTATTAATAAATTTAAAATTTGGTGTCATGTCAAATAATGGATATTTTTCTAATTAAATATAATGAAGTGCTATAAGTACTATTTGAGTTCTTAGCGCGTATTTTGACGAAGTTGCGTGACATTAATAAAACCAACTTTTTAATAGCTTATTGAATAAACGCACACAAGTTTTCGTCAAATTCATCCATCTTTTCCCTCAACTGACACTAAGATTTTTTCTGATTATTCCGATCTTGGAAGACCTCGAAGGTCAAAAAAATACAGTATCTCTCAGAACAATTCCGATGTCTTCAAATAGTCTTGTAAAATAATAATAACATATGCTCAAAACCAATTTTCTTTGCAGTCTTAGCTCGTCCTTGGCTATCATAAAATTTTTGTCGCCACACTGTACTTATGAGCAATAAAGTACCCCAAAGCACGAGCTCTGCTCAATTTTGGTGGTAAAATATATATAAAAAAATGTATAAATTGTGTTATTGTGTACCTATATGTATTTTTATTCTCTTAATAAAAATATTTATTTTGAATTTGAAAGTTTCATTTATTTATTTATATTCTTCTTATCGTGCCATTCCAGATCTCCGCGAATATCTCTCTGTCTCCTGCTGCCTTATAACTTATCCCATCTTCCTGTAATGCCAATCCAATTACGGATGTTTTTGAGCTATGAGACGTATTTGCTAACACTGTAGATATAGATGTGTGTGTATTTTTTCTGTTCATTGGGAAAACGACGACTGTGACCGTCGTCTTTTTCCTCATTTGAGATTATCGAGACCTTCCATTATTTTTCACGGTCGCATTTTGAATGGTTGACCTTTACCTCTGCCGACACACCGACCGCCGGCCGTGTTTGACGTCCGATTGCTCTAACAAATGTCGTTTCAGCAATTATCCTCATTTTATGTGTACATCTAGTGAATTATCGTTTTCTGGCTATGGTACCTTCCTCGCTATCAAGGTCCACCAATCTTTCCATGATGTTTTCGTCTCTTAAGGCAAGGTGTCCGAAAATTATCCGGATCCAATTGCCTTTATCGTCTTCTTCTCTGGTTACAATCCTGAATTAGTTGGCATCAGCAATTTTCTCCATTCTGTCTCCACACTCCGCTCTATCCGTAGCTGAACTTTTCAGTCTCTCATAAAGGGCTCGTTGGTTCCTCTTACAGTCCAATGGATTCAACATTAACGTCCCAAGCACCACTTATTACACTATACATACACCATGATTATTATTTATCAGTTTTACTTATAACAATTGGGATAAAAAAACTGCAAATTGTTGGTTTATTGTTAAATTACATCACATTATTTTTGCAGTTCGCGTGTTGTTCGTATCCTTAAAACTATGTCATTATTTTATCAACAACATGTTTTGATTTCTTTGAAGTATCTACTTCTACTCGTATTTTTGGCAACTATTAATATAGAAAATAAATCACTGGGTAACATTTTATCATACCTGAAGATACATTTTTTTTGGAAGTAAAGTAAGTAAACTAGCCTCGTAGCAAATGAACTCCCGCGATTGGACTGGAATTACAAATCGATGAAAGACATTCAGAATAATTGAATGCAGATTAACAAACAACTAGCTCAACACCCTATCTTCCATTTCTATGATAACGTGGAAGAAAATCTACGAAACCCCGTTAAAATTGTATATATTCATTGCAAAGGACATGAGTTGGAACCCTGATGCCGATTTTGTAAATACATTTCTCGTACATCGGTGTTCATAATGATCCAGTGCAGATTCTCTCAAATATAAAATTCGTATTTTAAACCAGGTTATTGCTTACAAACTCGTCATCCTGTTATTGCAGTGGGTACTGAGGTCCGGTCTTCAGCCCGATGTTTGGTCTAACAGATTGGCGCTTACATTAGTTGGAGCATTACCTTGAAAAACTGGTTTCTATGCGTAACGGAGAAGCAATTATGCACTGACTCCGTATTGCAAATAATGCAAACATGTGTACAAATCGAGTTCTGTATCATTTAAAGCTGTCGCAGCGATAACTTCTTCGATGGCTGTAGAACTTGTATTGAGACTTGGTATCCTTTTGACCTCCTCCCCAATTCCTTCAATCTTCCATGCAATCGCGTTCTCGTAAAGGTCGCTAACCGAACCTCCATTTTCCACTCGCGTGTTCTTCAAGGATCATTTTATGTACCCGTTCATCTCTGCATTGACCTCACTTAAACTAACTCATCTGAGCAACCAACTTGAAGTGATTGGTAGCACAGCGGTTCCAACGTGGATTTTCGAACCGTTTCGATCCCATCAGGCACCGAACATCTTCCTATTCCACGACACAACTTTAAGAACTTTCTGTGAAAGAGTTGAAGAGTGTATCTGTGCTCGCACTGAGTGAGATTGTATAAAAAATCTTTAGTCTAATTTAAAAAGACTTCTGGGCTTTCATTTATGTGCGTTATAAGTGAACAACAAAGTAATATGCAGGTCAAAAATTCACTCTTTGGTTGATTTTCTTATCTAGGTTTTTTGTCTACAAATCTAGAAAAGATTCAGCTGTTTTAAGCCGCTGTCCCAAAAACTGCGAAAACGTGTACAACAAAAATAAGACAATTTGTCTTTTCATGACTAACCCCTTTATCCTCCTAAAAAGGAACAGGATTCTAAGGAAAAAAAGGAATATTATGTAAGTTTGATTAACCGTGGGGAAAGATTTTTCGACACAGGTTACACTAAAATATTAGAAAAAAATACTGGTTCATTTTGCGTAGAATATAACTTGACAGATTTCCCAAGTTTGTATATTCTTGATTTTGGTTCAGATTATTTAAGAAGATATACTATTTAAGAAGATAGTCAGACATTGGGAGACTACCCAGTAAGTAAAAAAACTGGGCAGACATCGCAAAGGATTGAATGCATTGGAAATTGAAGCTGCTAAATCCACTATGTATTCATAACTTTTGTAAACAACTTATGTAACCACAACCCCTTTTGAAGATCGGTACGATGGCCTTCAGTTAACTGGCAAATAATGTTGCAATGGCGTGTGACTTTATTGCACGAAGTTTTTTGTGCAGCTTTTCTGCATTACATGCAAATAATTATGCGGCGCCAATAAAATGCAAAAATCTATACGAGTTTACATTTTAATACCTACCTGTTACTTGAAAAGTTTATGCTTTCAGTTGATAGTTTGCGAGTGAATTTCTAACAAAAAATGTGAAAGTATTCCTTGACAAAATAAACTTCTACCACACCTGCACGCGGTGTCTCCCGTTAGCCAAGGTAACGAGGATCTGATGGTTGATTCCATAAATCTCATTTAAATTATGTATTTACCAATCCGGACACTACATGCTATGAAGTATGTGGTGCCTTCTTTCTATCGAAATGTGCTGCTGTAGAAAGAGAAGTAACAAAAGACAACACTAAGATCTGTAGCAATCGACGCTAAAAATGCTGACAAATTCTATATTATTATTGTGGTACTGAATGTGTTTGTGGCGCCACTTGTCGGAGACATTCCAACCAGAACTTCGAGGTCACTAGATGTTGTAGAGGTTCCTCCAAGATATTTAAATTTATCAACAAATTGATGATCACTACTGGCCCTATATCAGCACATGTTTTGTTTGTCATCATTATCTCGACACGCGTGTGTAGCTAGCCAAGGAATGGTGAATCATCTACAATGTTTAAACAATTTGTGGTGAAAATAAAAAAATACAATGTCCACGGTACGAAGAACACTCTTTTTTACATTTGCCAGTTTCAATGTTGTTAAGTAATAAAAAAGAGTCGATCCATAATATGTGCACTGCATTATAAGATACGGACCTGGGCAAATATTCCAAATAATCTTTGACGTGCACTGTAGCAGCGGAAACGCCAAACCAACAAGAAAAACTGATGACAAAAAAGAGTGTAGATCAGATGCAAGTGTATATAACCAATCTATTACTCTACAAGTATTTAATATTACACCTAATTGAATGAAGTTCGAAGGGTTACTAAGGTCAGAAATCTACTATTCTTATTAGTAGATTATGATCTATAAACTGCTGTGAAATGATAAGCTGCATAAAACCAGCAACGCTACTGGTTAGTGCGACTTGTGAGCGTCCACATCCTGGTTAATCAAATCAAATAACGAGGGGATTAAAGGTGAGTTCCTGGCACTATCAAATCAAGACCAAAAGACACTACTCCGTGAGCGCGCGTATCTCCACATTGCCTCTCAACCTACAAACATTAATCAGAATGTTTTAATTCCAACCTGAATTTGCGACGATATTTCAGCGTAGCTTAGGCATGTCGCCAGCTCCGGGAAAGAAATGTCAACTAAAAATCCTCTGAACAGTTACGCAGAAGAGCAAGACGCAAGAAAGTCCCTAGGAACCTGGACGTACTGGATGTGGGATATAAGTGGAAGTTAAGTAAAAATATCAGAATGCAACAGCTCTGCAGGAGTTGTATGGCCATCGGAATGAAGTGAGTAAGAACTCATTTCGCTTAAAAAAACTATCTCTACTCATCTCCCACAACTACGGCTTAATTATGCCTAGTAAGAATCTTGAAAACGATACAAAATATATTTCAATACTTGGTGAAAAAAGTAAGCACAGTTGTATTTTCAGTCAAGGCAGAGTAGCTTCTCACTCTTCAATCAGAGATAGGGAGTGTACATAAGCAAACAATGTCCAAAAATAGACAATGGTAAGAGATATCATGGAATCGATAGTCATGATTAATTATTATCATGTACTATCTAGGATGGTAGTTAACGGAAAACCTAGGAATGCTTTTATTAGCTCCTACCTAAAAATGTTAGTGGAAGAATCAGGTATGTACTTATCATAGGAATTCAACGTACGGCACCGAACATTAGTTTTTTTACATTTTTCAATCAAACTTTGAATTTTTTTACAGATTCTTGACCCTCTTTCAAGGCCTAGATCTAAACAAAATATTATGCCTATTCAATTGTATTTAATTTTTAAATATCATTCGCAGTCTTTAAATTTGGTTCCTCTCTTGTTCTCAATAATTTCCAACTTTTATCTCCATTTTTCATTAATTATCTACTTGTTGCATACATGAGATTTTTCGACATGTTGAACATGTTGAGAATTCTCATGATTAGAGTTTCGGAGACATTACCACCTAATGGCGAACGTTGTTAACGTAAACTGATCATACTAAGCCAGCCTTCGAAATAACAGTAGAAGACGGTCGTAAGCCCGTAGTGGTTTGTTCCATTTAAAAATCGAACATCAGTAATGAATCGTTAGAGTCATTAGTTGTTACATATTCTTTAAGATCCAGTCCTGAAAAATGGTCACAAGAATCTAGACATAGTTAGAACGTTGTGCACAATGTTAACATAAGAAATTCGACCATTACAACTGTTAGGTTTGCTATAAAAATTTAGCAATATGTTATGATTGACAGAAATTTAGATAGCGGACGTAGCAAATATACGAATATTACCAATTCTCACCAATATAACAATGCTAACTCAACATTATCAAAACTAATGGATGTTTAAATAGTATGATCATCACAATCACATATGACTGGCCTTCGTAGTCCAGTGGTCTACATAGTGCTTCTTCTATATGCCGGTGTGAAGCCGTTTGGTTATAGTCATAGTTAGATCGAGGCAAACGGAAGTTAGATATACTCAAAACGTTTTATTTGAACAAAGTAATTAAATAAATATTAATATTTAAACATTTTTTGTACAAATTTATGATGCAGAGGTGGAATTTATAGCCATGGGGATTTTTCTACGGAACAAGATGGCTATTTTTAAATAGGTTGCTCAACACGAGTAATAAATTTCCTTCCAACCCTAAACAAAGTAATGGGAAAATATTTGGACAGAACTTGTCTATTTAAAAAGCCTTGCAATAACGTTCATTAATACATATGTAAGATTGGGAAATATCAATGGAGTGACAAATAATGACGAAGAAGACCCTCTCATATTGTGTTTATATCCTTCGAAGCAGAGCCGATGAATTTGGATATAGTTTGCAAGAGCGCAAGAACCAACATTGAGGAGAGTGCTTTTTGTCTCCCACTTCCCCCCAAATTGCGGTCATGAAGATGGAATAATAATCATTGATTAGGTTAGAATACTTTAAGCTTCACCAGCATCTAAATAATTGTTTGCGTTAATTAAAATCTGGAGCGCTTCAAGAAATCTTCTTCTACCCCCGTTTTCCGCTTCTCTCCACTAAGTCATTACGATCTATCTGATTAAATTTTCTGTGTCATCAGTACATATCAATTCGGTCATCTTGTACCTACTCGGACCAGTGCTTAAGTCCTTGGATTTTTTATACTTAAACACTAATGCTTAATAATCAGGGAGGATTGTTAGCACCGGCACCGGTTTCAAACCGAGGACACGCCAAATCTTAAACCTAACGCTAAGCCGCCGATAACTTCGTAACCATATAGAGCATCTATCTAAGACATGTTATAATGCGAGTTGTAGGTACTATTATAAAGGGTGTTAAATTTTGTGTTTTTTTTTAGTGTCACCTAAAAATTTTCGATTATAAAAAATGGCGCGCTTTAAAAAACTACAAAAACAAATTACAAAAATGGGGTTACACTGAAACAGCTAGCAAGCTTTTTTTAATTTTTCGTTGAGAACGATCACGCACCTAATTTGTGAAGGAGAATGAATTTGTCGAAGAGTGGTCAAAAAAATTGAAGAAACTGAGAAAGTAGGTACGTCAAATTACCTCTAAAATTATTGCTGCTGTAAACGAGAGTGTCGCCGAAGACACCAATTGGGCATCATTTAAAATATCTAAAAAATAGTCATGCATGGAAGATTGTTTTCTTTACTATCTACAAATAAATATACTACAACTTCTCTAAAAAAAATGTTTTTATAATAAAACTAAAAAATGCACTCTTATTGAGACACCCTAAATACGGCTACGTAGATTATCTAGTTGACGCAGGTCAGGTCTAATCCGGGCAGGTTCTCTTATGACACATAATAACCATCGTTGGTATACCATGCAGCACTCCTTACACAATACCGGTTGGTTACTTACTTGGGTACCTACGACCTCACCTTTATCAGCGTCTATTGCACTCATTGTACTTGTACACAACTTGAGTGAGGTTCATTGTGCCCAACCAATTAATCTGACTGATCTCAAAAGATCATCGTATCTAAAGCAGGGTTCAAAATATGTTGCCTTCTGTTGGAAAATTGTGAAAACATTATTTAACCACGAAATTTTATTATTGGCGCTAGGATATTTACAGTGTCCATTTTTAAGTTGTGTCTATTTTTTGCCTATTGGCTAAGTTGAACACAACTAATATAATCCAAATAATTTATGTATTCTTGCGTATAATAGCATCAAATTGTTGCTTCTATAATATGTTTTATTATTTAGTTCTGAAATAGGACGTACGAATCCATAAATCCATAAAAGGTTGCGCGATAGAAAATGCAAGCTTAGAAAGTTCTCCAACAAAAAGGTACAGAATTACAAATGTCTCCTTCAGTAAGATACATTCACACAAAGATAATTATTCTAAAAGGTACAGACTAACAAAAGCCTACTTCAAAGGTAGGTACAGACTTACAACAGTCTACATCATTAAGGTAAATGCTTACAAAAAATATTATTCAAAAGCGTACAGGCTAATGAAAGTCTGCTTCATAAGGTACAGACATACAAAAGTCTACATCATTAAGGTAAATGCTTACAAAAATATTATTCTAAAAGGTACATTGTACATGCTAAAGAAAGTCTGCTTCATAACGTATAGACTTACAAAAGCCTAATTCAATAAGGTACAGGGTACAGACTTACAAATGTCTGATTCGGTAAGGTAGAGGCTACAAAAGGCTGTCTCAATAAGGTACAGACTTACAAAAGTATGCAACAGGTAGGTATAGAGATTCTCAAGATCATTTATTATCCTTGCTTATTTGGCTCTTCTAACTTGAAAACACCCAAACCCTTGGAGTATACTCCAGATTTTACCATTCTATTCATTTCCGCTTACAACACGAATTCTGTTCGTTAGTTTTTTAGGGCATCTTTGAACATAAGCACCCAAAAAATCTTAAATAAAAACACCCGTTAGAAACGTTTCTCCAATGTAAGATCAAAATACAAAAATGAATTGGTTCCAAAATATATCATCTTAATAGGAAGATTGTTTTAATGGTGTTTCTTTAAAGTATCATTTTACAGAAGCTGATAAGAGATTGTGCAATTCTTCGTCAATGGCCGCACCTCTGATAACACAACGTCCTTCACAGGTGAAATCGAAAGGTCTGCCGCCGTCTACGAGATTACAAACATGGCTAAGATCTACAAAGCCAGAAGAATATAACTAATTCGTAATACTTAATGCTTATTTCGACATCTGTTTACAAAGAGTAGTCTTTAGTTGATGCGAAATCATTGATCATTTCCACACATTTCTAACATTAGATGTTAGTAGTAATCGTCATCTATAAATGACAAACGAACGATAGGCTACAGAATGTAATTTTAATAGTGTTGATCAGTTTACAGAGAGCAGATGTTAGATAATGTGAAATTATTGATCACTCTAAAAAAAACGTCTTCTGTAAAAAACGAATGAATTATATACTCCAAAATGTGATAATAGTGATCAGTTTATAGAGAGTAGCCGTTATTTGAAAAGGAATTAATAGTAATTTTCCACATTTTTTTTGAGGTTGAAATGTCATCTGTAAATGATGCACTCAAAAGTGATCATGTTCATTTCGACATCAGTTTACAGAATGTCGTTGTTAATTAATTTATACGAAGTTGTTGATCATTTTCCAGAAAACTTCATCTGGAAAAGACAAATCGATGAACTCAAAAATGAAACATTGATAGACATAATCAGTTTACAGAGATTGGTCGTTAGTTAATACGAAAGTATTGATCATTTTCCGTACATATTTGAAGGAGAAATGTAAGGTCATAAAGAAATTACAAAAGAATGCTCAACAGTGTTAAAATCGGTATTTGAGTGTTGAATCGATTTTCAGTATCTACTTTTATCGATTTCTTTTGTTTTACTAATAACTTGTTATTTATACCCCTGAGTCATTTTGGACGGGATCGGTTGATTCTGACTAAAACTGCTTTAAGACATGAAGTTCTGCCAGCCATACATGAATTCTGACACAATTCTGTCGTTGTGGGTTGAAATCCTTCATTTTGATTGATATTTAGTCGAGTAGCTGATTCATTCCAATAATCAAATCAATTCTGAAACACAGTTCACCATCCGGTTGCAACGACAACAGAGTAGCTACTACTATTCAAACAAAATGAAAAAAAAAAAAAGGAAATCGATACACCAACACAAAGACTATAGTATAGGAACGGGTCAGTGATGGTTCGTGGTTCGCATTGTCGTCGTATTATTATAGTTCTCGCATGATGCAGAGATAGTCGATTTGTATAGCGAGTTTCTTTGTGTCTCCAACATTGTGCAAGAAATATACATTTGACCTCAAATGGATATCATTTCTGTTTTAATATCGGTGACATCACTCATTATGCGTTCAAAAAAGACGGACAAAATGGGTTGTTGTAGTTTTGCTTGAGCATTACGAAAAAGGTGAAAAATATTAAAGCATATTGACTGAATATATTTAGCTGCAGTTGCCTTGAAATTGTCGATTAAAACAATGAAGAAGAGGCAAAAAATTATCAGTTTCGTACGACCAAAAGCAATTATTGCAATCGGGAGATGGGAATCCTATTAGTACCTGTCTTTGGGGAGCATTTAGAAGATGATTATAAGGATAATTCTTGCGGATGGCAGGAGCCGGGAAAAGGCACACTCTGCAAGAGGTCTCTAGAGACGAGGCACAATAAGAGGCAGCGCTCCATGAATGAATTGAAGGATGTCACAATAGATCTTCTTTGGTCGCGGTGACACAAGGAGCATATTATAATATGGTCCATTGGTCTTCTTTATAAAAATGATAGGAAATGAGGAGGTTTTTGATAATTCAATGTAGGTAATTGGCAAATTACCATAGCCCGATGACAGAAAGATTCATAAGAGATTCGCATTGACGAGCTACGTTCGATAACGTAAGATGGAGCAGATTAAGGAAGTAGTGGCGAGACCATGTCTAATAAAGGGATGAGATCAGAATAGTACAGCCCAGTTACCAGTAGTCAGGAAGCACTAGAAAGATATGGATTATGGAGAGAGAATAGGAAGCTTATTAAACAGATTGCAGACCTTTAAGAAGAGGAAGCAAATAATGAAGAAGAATATATTTTCAGCTTTCTCACAATATCTTTAAGATCTATTGAAGAAACAGAAGGATAATTGACAAATAAGGTCAATCAATCAATGTTTTAGTCACAATATGTAATGAGCAAAATAAGGGAGACCCGTGTGAGATAGTTGTAAGAATGCGTTTATATGTAGCAACAGTTTACGCGCTAAAGTTAATTTCGGATCGGGTTCATTGCACCCAAATTGAGTCCAAACTCCCAATATTCTTCGTGAATAAGCTGAAAATTCTCGTAAGTAGGATAGACCGTAGAATAATATCCTATAGATTTTCTCCTAGTTTGAACGTATCTTTTCGTCTATGAATTTAATTTTCACATTTTCTTGTCATTTTGATCGACTTTCAAATTTTCCTACACTCAGTACCTACTGTATAGGACATTATTTCCATAGAAGTATGGCATTAACTCAACTTTCTCGATTTTATAGAAGAGCAAAAAACATTTTATTCAATGGAATATTTAATGTATATCTTTCATTTAAAACATTTCAGGTGCTTTTTTGTAGGTGCTTTGATTTGGTTAATTTATTTTTATAAAACGAATCTGTGTTCATTCAATGTGAACACAAATACACTCTTTGACTCTTTCATAGTAAGCTACTTAAAACTCGAATAAAATGGAGGTAATGAAGTGCTTTCCAATAAAAATGGCAAAACCGAGATAATGTCTACCTCCGTGACCGTGTTAGATTCAAACCTGGATCCTAAATCTGAGGTAATTCTTCCCAAATATGTTGGAAATATCTACTAAAAATGGTTGGGGATTTGAAATTCCACCTCTAATTCTATGTCTTCTGCCGTGGCATCACCTGCAGAAGCCGCATCGCATCATTTTTCACTTTTTCTAAACGAAACCTATTAAAGTGATGAAAATATGGTATTTGATAGGCAAGCCCTACAGACCAATCTCAGAAGTCAGTAACCAATTTCGGAAATCACTCTGGTAAAGCCTTTCCTATAAAATCACTATAGCGAGGAATCGATATTATGGTTGTGGTGATCGCATAGGTCAGGGAGGAATGGATATGGCACAAGAAGAAAACATAAAATTTGTAATTTCTAACTTCCAGAGGTTTTGAACGGCTCTGTGCAGAATAATATCTAACGTACAATCATCTTTAAGTATTTTCAACGTGATGTTTCCACATACAAAACCTATTATGTAGATGTACGTTTTATAAGGAACAATTTTTAATACTCGTGTTTTTTCTACTTATGATAATCACGTACATAATAACACTATTCTCGGTTTTGTATAAATTGAACCTCGATAAGGTAAATACTTGAAATGAATTGGATTAAGCAAACAAAAAACAGTACATAACTGAGATTGCGGTACATAATGAATTATTTTATATAAACTCTAAGTAATTAGAATAATTTTAAAAACATTGACAGTGTATATGCGTATTTGTATAAAAAAATTCATCAAGTAGTGATTTCAACCAACCCGAGCGATATTGCGAATGATTTTCAAATGTCATAATTCACATAATGGCCGCCAAAATTGCTTTTTCTCAAAAAAAATCATCTTGTTCACTATTAACAATAATAATGAACAAGATGATTTTTTTTTTGAGTTTGTTTGTGGACGGATTGATTGTTGTTTGTTTTTTATTTGTTTGTTTTTCCATTCAAAGATATTAACAATAACAGATCCCTTTAAGACCAATAATCGGTCTTGTCAACAGGTTTCCATTCATTAAATTTCAAACTTCTTATAAACTACATAATGTGCAAAATCTACATAAATCTTATAAACTACATAATATGCTAGTAATCTTATAAACTACATAATATGCTAGTAATAACAATGTCATTTTACAAGTATAATCTTATCTACGCATTTTCATATTATACATCTACTTATTCAATACCTAACATAATATTATTCTTTTTTCTTTTTCTTACTAAAAATCTTATAGTTTCATTTTGGCATTCAAATAACAAGATAGTATTTACATTTTTGCAATTTGTACTAAATTAAGAAAAGTTAGGTATGGTTCCCATACATAAATATTCAATTTAACTATTAAGCTTTATCCATTTTAAAAGTAATTAAAGTCTCAGTGTCCTATATTGTAATCTTTTTGGTACACTACTTACTACTGGTTAACTTTATAATGTATATCGATTGTGTTTTGCCAACTATGTATTCTGTTTGTGACTATATTGTAATTGTAAAAGGCCTCGGCCGTATATTATTGAAAAAAAATAAAAAATAATAATAATAATATTTGGAGAAATTTTATGGCGCCGTTTAGTGAAATATCTTCACCTCAATTATGATAATTTAAGTGAAACAATAAGTTAAAATATACTTTCTTCGTATATTTTTTAGCGGATCTGATAGGGAATCGGGGTGACAATCGGTCAATTCTGTTGTCAAGTGAGGATTTTACAGTCACTTCAATTTGAATAATTGGACAGTGACCCATTTAAAAGAGGTTATATAATAATTTTATTAAATAGCTGATATTATATTTTTATCGTTGACCGATTATATTGTAGCTATAGATACCCTTTTGCGACCCCACTAGGGTACATAATAATATTAGATAAGTATGTACTTATAAGCTTAATAACAAATATTTTATTAATTTGTTAATATTTTTGTAAATGAGAGATAAGAATGGATTTTCTTAGGCATTCAGTGTTCACTAATGTGATAGTTACCTATTAACGTTGCGTACGTTATATATTACGGTCGTTATTCAACGGCACCGGTATTTTAGGAAACCTTGTATACTTATTTTTTATGTAATCGCATCATCCATAAACAGGGCTGCCGGGGGTTCGGTATTTTACCGAACTGTTCGGTATTTTTGCACCATGTTCGGTATGAAAAAAATACCGAACTATAGAGTGGTCGGTATTATTATTTTCGGAATGATCTTGTCATTTTTGTAGTGAATTTATAACTTTCCTTTCTGGGAATTACCTTTCTTTTTTTTAGTCAAATTTCAACTTTCCGGATAGCAAATTTAGAGAATGACCTTTTTTTGGAACTTTCGTCTTTTCGGTTCGGTATATTTTAGTTCGATTTTAATCATCGCTGAAGCTTGCAATTATAATTGTACTAATGTTAGATGCAGACTTCCTCCCACACCATGTTCAAATCCCTCAGCTCTGCTTCGAAGGAACGGAAAACGATGTGAGAGGGTCTTTCTCGTCTTTGGAACACTGGTGGGAGGCGCTCAGCGCTCTCCTACGTCAACTGTCATTCGGCATCCTTTACACAAATCCTAGCCAAGACCACCTCCTCTCCATATGGAAGAAGTGATGGGCCTTATCTGGCTGGGTGCGCCGGCGTATAGCGTTTTTCGTCAAGCGGTGGAACCATCATATACCCAAAATTGAAGTAAAACCCTTCTTAAATTCGTCTATATTTTAACAGCTAACTAAAAATGTAAATAAATAAAGATTCAGCTTTTCAGCAACAAAAAGTTTCAGCTTTTGAAATGAAGTGCCTCAGGAGAATTCTGGGCGTAAGATGGTACCACCGCATCACGAACGACGCTATACGCCGGCGCACCCAGCGTGAGCCCATCACCTCTACCATTGTGTGGAGGAGATGGACATGGCTGGGACATGTGTTAAGGATGCCGAATGAAAGTTGGCCGAGAAGAGCGCTGTTCTTCCTCCCATCAGGGTCCCGAAGACGACATAGACCCTCTCACACTGTGTTCCGCTCCTTCGAAGCAGAGCTGAGGGATTTGGACATGGTGTGGGAGGAGGTAAACGTGGTAAACATAAACGTTGCGCAAGATCGAGCTCTTGTTGCCTCCCTATGCCCCTGAGTGGGGTGTAAAAGGGAGAATTGTTGCTATTGTTGTTAACTCGAAGTGTATTCTATTGCATCGGTTCAAAAAAGTTAAAATCTCTGTTCATACTTGAGATCCAAGCGATACACGCCTGTTGTTGGGTGAATGACGATTGCAATGTTCTGCTAAATAAACGAGTAGGTACACTATTATAATATGACTTACCTTATCCAAGAAGGGCCACACTCCAGAAACGACAACACTGAATCCGAGAGACATGAGGAACATGGTGAAGTAGATGACCCTCACTGATCTCCATCTCCGTCTTTTCTCATCTGCAGTCTCCAAGCCGTCGTCTTCTTCCTCTTCTTCGACAACTTCTTTCTTGACGGCGGTCCATCTCAACTTTTTTATCCACTCCATATTGAAACACCTGGAAAAATGAAAACAATATTAAATAACTAGCTGACTCGCCCATCACACTTCGACCTTACATAGAATAAAAAAAATCTTTTGACAAATTACATAAATTAAATAAAAACTGAATTGAAATTGGCTAATATTTTATTTACATTATGTAATAATTATTGTTGATTCGGATGCGGGATGAAGTTCGATGGGTCATAAGTTTGTAATAAAAACTAATTTAAAAATAATGCAATAGATGGCAGTGTAGTAGGAAATATGTCACATGTGAAACATGTTAACATATTGTATTTATATGCTTTTGAGTGAATAGACTCCATTTAAACCAAATTTTTCCGAATTATTATGGTAAGATAATAAACACTGGAGAATTCGGACAAGGTGTGGGAGGAAGTCATTAAATTTGCGCAAGATCAAACGCTGTGTAGGCCTCGCGTTGCCTCCTCATACCCCTAAATGGGGTCAAAAAGGGAGTATTGTGTTTGTTTTGTTTGTATATAAATATAGGTAGGTACACCAGGCACTCTTCGAGTCAACCGGTACCATCCAATATGCGACTAGAAACTTTGCCCTGAGCAAAATTTTCAGGTGAAAAATACTTAAGAATTTGTTTATTTCGATTCAATTGCAATCTCAATAACGATGCCATTAAGACATTTAAACTTTTGTTGCCAAGCATGAAAATAATAATGATAACTATTCAAGCACTTGGAATGGATAAGGTCCTCAAAAATCAAGGTCGCATGCAAGATAACCTATTTGGACGTCAAGAATAGATTGATATTTAGATATATACACAGATGACTGAGGCTATCAATTTGCCGGACCTAAAATATACATACATAATATAAGATAATCTGACGTAACACAAACCTATTATTACGTTCAAATATTGTTATCTGGTTACGCATATGACTTCAAGATTTGCCTAGTCCACTTCCCTACTTATCAAGAGAACTTTGGTCCTTTTTGTTTAAAAATTACACGATATTATTGTTCTATCATTATCTATGGATGTGGGAATTCTCTATGTCATTCTTAATTCAAATATTTTCTGTTTTTGTTTTTTGTTTGAATTATTGCTGTGTGTGATTTGTCAAATCTTACGGTTGTTTCGATGAATTTTGGGCACTGAAGCAAAGTCAAGACCGCCACCCTATTTACCAGGCGTATTTGACTTGTTTCAGTTTCTAGCGTATTTGACTTGTTTCAGTTTCTAGCGTATTTGAGTTGTCTGCCAACGTTTCGTTTTCTGCATTTGATCCTTTTCCCACTCGAATCAACGTTTCAGCGCAACGATTGTTTCGAGAAGTTCATGATACTGACAAGTGACAACAAAATTTTATTTATTTATTCTCCTTCCTCACCCTCCAAACAGTAATAAATACACTGGTATTAGAAGGGCAAAATACAAAAGTAAAAACAAGTCATTCCTGCACTATCAATAAACATGCAAAATAAGTACCTAATAGGTAGAAACATACTTGATTTATACAATGTGTTCAAAGTGCTCAAAATCCACCCCATTCATTTACCTGGAACAATAATACTGCTATGGAGGCTGTAAGGGATTCCCCATTTCTTATCTGATTTAGGTAAGCATCTGAATCTTTATCTAAAATCGATGCTTTTGTATCATTATCTATGTTTGATATCCCGAATCCTTAACACTATTATCAATTTAACAACGATAAATTTTATCAATTTTTGTGACCAAAATTATTAAGATAATCTTCTAACGTTGTTTTAAAAGCTGATGGGTAAGAAACCATTGAATACTCGTAAAAGGTTCGGTAATACTGTATTTTCACAATAATTATTATAATCAGCCCGAGACCTAAGCCTATCACGCATAAACATTCATAAAGAAAAGGACGTTGATTATAAATTGCATCAACGAACGTTTTGTTCGTAATAAATAATATTTTTATACGCACACCATTCAACAAAATGGTTTAGAACTAATGCAGTTATTTGATAAATGTTTTTGGTTACATTTTCCATACCTTCTGATTATTTTCGTTTGATATACATAACATCATATTATAGAAGGTATTATTATCTAATTGTTTTGTTATCATTTGAGTAATTATGTACATAGATCATTATTATAATGATGTTTAGAGACCATACCCCATTGCGATTATACGGCAAATGCCTTTTCTTACATAAACAATAGTAATGGGTTATCAAGACACAGAAAACAAACAACAGTAACCATTCCAAAGATAAATAGGATAGAATTATTAATAAAGATAGTGAATCAAATAGTATTGAAAAACCATTTAATGGTTTGAATGAAGTAACACATTGCTTAAAAAACTTGTCGGAAGTCAGAATAATCAAATATTGAAATTCATCGAACGACTACACAAAGGCTACTGTTCTGCTGGATGATAATCTGGATTGGGTTAGAGTTAGAGCTGACCGTCTTATTTATAAAAAATTCGTTAATCGTAAGATTACGTATAAATCAAAATCACTGATCAGTTTGTATTTCAATTATAAAACAATATTTAATCCGCGTATGTTATGTATGAAGATGACATTTCATACAAAATTTTGTAAACAAACAAATAGTAGCCGGGCAACGCAAGTGATAACTGCCAATATTCGCTATGTCAGATTTGAACGAGTTATTGATGCAGAATAGGTACCTTATTTTTTAATTATTTATTTTATCTATAATAATAAAGGAAAGTGCCTGACTGACTGACTGATTGACTGACTGACTCATCAACGCACAGCCCAAACGGCTAATCGTAGAGAAGTGAAATTTGGAAATCAGGTAGGTCTCAATACAAAACCTTCCACTAAGAAAGGATTTTTGGAAATTCCACCCCTAAGGGGGTGAAAAATAGGGTTGAATGTTTTTCAAAGTATGCGAATATCTCGGAAACTAGACATGGTACGAACTTGAGATTTGGCATATAAATTCTTCTATAGAAATAAGTGTTAGCATATTCGGCAATTTTTCCAAAATTTAACTAAAAGGGACGAAAAAGGGCACATATAAAAAGGGATGATTTTTAAGTGCCTCCTAAAAAGTTTAAAACTGGTTTTATCGAAATTTCAAAAAAATGGTTTCTTCAGAAAGAGTCAAATTATACTATTTCGTTTTCAAAAGATATCAGTAATTAGAGGGGAGGGGGTGAGGGGCACTTTTCCAACGTGTATGTGTGTGTATCCGTCCCCTCTTTATAAATTTTGATTCGCTTGATACACAGATCCTAAAATTTCAGAAAATATTGAATACTTTAAGCATACAAAATTTGTATACTCAGAATGTTGAATTTTTTTTTCAGTCAGGGGTAATCAACCTTTGAATTTTTATTTAATTTTTTCATATATCTCGAAAACCATAAAATCTAGAACCCTAAAAATGTGTATGTATATAGAAAAATACAATATCTAAAATATAGTTTAATGAAAAAGTTCCAGCATTTCTCAAACTTTTTTTATAAAGAAAAAAATTTTTTTTATGACAAATTTACGAGTTTCAGTGCATATATTTCAGAATTTTATAAAAATATCGATAAACGACGAAACCCTCCAACTAGATAATTGATTTTTCTTTAAAAAATATATACATCATTGCAATACATCTCGAAATTTTATTAACAACTTTTGTAAAAATTTAATTTATTGACTACATCGTTTCATACAATAAACATACATACACCGCGAGCTGGTCCGGTGCAGCGTGTATGAATATATACGTGGGTAGGTACCTACCCAACCCAACCTACTTTCTCCAATACACGTGACGAAACTATTGCGTAATCTATAATCATAATATAGTTTTGAACTAGCCGACCCGTCAAACTTCGTCCCGCCTTGGAATATAAATAATATGTTCGAGATTTTATGTATAACTTTAAGTTGATTTCAGTTTAAAGTTATTTAACACAGACGACGACGTGGTCCTTATATTATTGAATTTGAATTAGTATAATGATACATTCATTATTACCTTTTTAACTACTGTAACCGCTGCATCTGTTATAAAACATATCATTATATTATTTACTATCAGCATTCCGTGAATCGTATCATTCATCAAACAACTGATTCCTGTCAAACGCCTGATTTAATTTCAAAATTAGAAAAAATGTAATTATAATATGAAAGTTTTATTTTTATTCCGTGCAACTTTTTTCTTTCATAAGACCCTTCAGACAAAAGCAAACACGAGAAAAATGGGCGATATAAGTTCAGCTGTTCTCATAGGGTAAGAAACACGTAGAATGCCGATTCTGACTAGCGCCAACCGGCGCAAAGAATGTTACTATGCATTTGAATGGGGAAACCCACAGAAAAAGCAGGAACCCGCTTTCCGACATGCCCATTTAAATGCATGGAAACCATAGACAACAATCTTTGAGCTGGTCGGCGCGGATCGTAATCGGCTTTCAACGTGTTCTTACCCATACGATGACCGCGCAAATTAGCGTTCCATTTTTATATAAGAGATAATACACTTTCCGTGAATTCAGACAAACACTTTACGTACCTACCTACTTCAATATATTTTTCGTACCATGCATCCTGTACAGCGATTCTGAATTGTTTTTTTTTACGATCGACATTAAAATCATTATGTAGGTACCTACCTATTTTAGTAATTTATTATCTCTACTAAAATAATTTACGGTAAGTTCACGAAAAGAATCTGGATTGTATTGCAATTCTTTATGTCTTGATCTGTCAAAATATTTGAAGCCATTTCATAAAAACACTAGCAAAAAAAAAACTATGTGAGTAATCTTGCTTTGAATTTATTGCGTAAACCATGAATAGCAAGTTGATATAATATTATGTTGAAAAAAGGTAAATAGTATTATGAAGTCCATAGGTAAATTATTTTATATCAAATGTAGTAAAAGTGCAAAATATTAAATTTTAAAATTATCTACAAAATCCTCACATCATTTTAGGATAGATCGTAAATAATTGTTTTGAAAACACTGGCAAGTCAATGACCATATCATTTCGTCACTGTATAGTGCGAAAAAATTAACTGTCCACTGGAACGTATAAAAAATAGAGACGAAAGGGATAGCAGTTAGCCGGATATTATGACCTCCTCACACACCATTTCCAGATCCCTCAGCTCTGCTTCCAAGGAGCAGAACACGAGGAAGACCCTCTCGGTATGAGAAGATCTTCTTTGTCTTCGGAACCCTTGCGGGAGGAAGAAAAGCGCTCCCCTTAAAATATCGGTGTTTTTATTTTCAAAAATTTATAAAATTCGTAGAATGCTAAAGAAGTCCTTACTAGAGCCCGGCCAGTGCGTAAATTACCATGGGTACAACGCATGAATTACGCTTACGTAGGCGGTATATACCAATTGGACTGACTCCGTTGCCGGAACGTTATTGTTCCAAAAATCGCGGAAACTATCTGCATCTTCAGCCAGGATGATATATGACGTTGTTTTATTAAACTTCCCTTACTTACGAAGACCAGCAAAGCTGCTGTTTTCCTCTATATAGTCTAATAGTCTATATAACGAAATATTATATAGAATTACTCTCCATAATTTACCTTATGCTTGATAATCAATTTTCTATGTTGTAGAATTTATTTTGTGATTATAAGGTGTATTTCTTAAGTGATACTTTAATAAACAAATCAATGAGTTATCCAAACATGTCTCTTTTTACTATCCGGTATCCGGCAGGATATTATTTACGCCGCCGGATAGACCGGATATCGGATAGTTGCCGATATCCGTTTCATCTAATAAAAAATATAAACAGTGGACAGTTAATTTTCTTCCTACTCTACATTGTCGAAAATTCGTTTATAGTCGAACGCCAATTACTTATACCATTAGAATACTGAGGTTGACCACCTCACTTCCTTAAACCTCAACCGGTTAGAAAAGGCACAATGAGCCTCGGACGACTTCGAGCGCAATGGAGAGTTCTTTATGCCTAACCTATTCTCCTGAGTGGGTCCAAGGCCTCCCGTATTATGGGGTGGTTTGGGGGGAACCGCCACGGGCTTGATTTGTGTGCGGCTGGCTTTTTGGCAATCGGGCTAGGGTTTGGCTTTGTGCGGATCGGGTTTGCTGCGGTTTAGTTTCCTCCGGACTGGCTTGCGGTGAGCGGGGGGGGGGGGGGGCTTAAAAGGGAGAATATTACGTTATTATAAAAATGGAGACCTACTTTACGTGGTCATCGCATCACGCCTGGAGGCCAAGTCGAAATATTAACGACAGCTCCAACGTTAACAATTTGTTGTTATTTCCATAGAGATAACGTAAAAACTGTTGTTCAACGTGCGTTAAACAATGCTGTTCCAAATTCCGAGTCAAAAAAATAATTCTGTCAGTTATTCAAAATTAACGTTAAACGTTACCTCAAAATCTTTGGAAGTATTACGACGCTGCTATTATATTGAAGACGATACGCATTTTTTTTTGTTTGGAAACCATTTTCAATTTGGTAAACGTTAACGTTCGGAACGTTAACAGTTTTCACGTTTAACGTTATTTATTTCGACCTGAACGGCTGGACCGATATCGTTTATTCTTTTTATGTCGTGTTTGCTCAGGATAAGATATTTATGAACTAAATTTCGAACCTACGACCAGACAAACAACAACAAATCAACGTGAAAGATATAAATTGAAATGTTAAAAAACGTCTGTAGCTTGAAAAATGCCCAAAGCAGATAGAAATAAGTGTTTTAAAGATCACTAATTTCATTGCTTTTCGAGACCTGAATATTTTTTTATTCACATCCAGCAATATAAAAATTGATTTCAAATAACGTCATTTGATGGAATAAAAGTTATTCGAGTTATTTTTTGGGATTCTCATAGAACAATGTCAGTCAAGTTAGCGAAATTTTTAAGTTCGCGGGCTGATTCTATTTGTATAAGAAGCACATATTTTTTAAATACAGATTAATAACGACAAATATAAATAAAAATATATTAATTTAATGGAAATTTTAGAATATATATTTAAAAAAAGAAATGTTGATGATGTTTCTTATTATTATTAATTTTGATGCGAATATAATTAATTCTGCATTGTTTAGGAAGAGAAAGCAAATACAGTAACACGTGAGCGAAGCCACGGGTAACTAACTAGTATCAAAATATAGTTAAGTCCTTATTAAACCATACGAAACCTTTATGTTTCAGCCAAAATGAACCAATTCATGTTTGATCACTTCAATTTTAATATTTGTACCTACTTAAAAAGTATTCTTTGAGTATTTTCTTCAAAACGTCATTATATTTCTTATAATTTTAGTTGATGCATCATGATTGTAAGCCCTCGAATGATTAAGGGAATGCATATTTGCTTTATTTGTTTAAATTTTCTATGATTGATATGATAAACCAAAATACAATGGACCTAAATATGAAGGGAGCACATAATTGGAAGGGAAAAAACTAAAATACAGTGTATTTATTACAGAAAGCGTTCTTGTATACTGGAAGCAGCTGTCAGTTGACGTAAAATCCGACATGGCGGGTCAAAATATACAGAGATCAGCTCACAATCAAGCGATTTGCGTTAAACTATCTCGATGACGGCTTGTTCACAAATTTTCTACCGCTGAACTCTTTTTTTCCGCTGATCTTAGTTTTTAAATTAAGCAGTAAGAGTTCCTTTTTTGAACTTGGCTACAACATGATGTCTTTTGACGTGCTTCATAATATATTTTATAAATACGCACATAATGTAGTAGGCTCGTTGTACTCAAGGTACGTTGTTCAAACTCATTAAATATGTATTACTGGTTAATTAGAATATAAGTGTTATAATTATCTTTACTGTTATAATATGACGATATGATAATATCTTGCAACCAAACTGATTTATTTAGAGTTTGATTAAAACAATCGGTGCATGCGTACAATGAAAAGACTTTGATCGGCAAGTCATCTCTTGATAGCGTGAGTAATGCAAGGAATACACCATAATAATAATATTATTTGCATATTATCCTATACTGCAATTGGTTATGTTCGACCGTAACTCGAAATTTTCGCTTGAACACAACCCCACGCGAAATATTGTTCATACTTAATATATTATTCGTCTATAGGAGAATGTTTCTATGGCGATAATAACAGATTTCCTCAGGAAATGTTATATCGAGGAAACGATTGAGATTCGTACGGAAAGAAACAACACCACCTATATAAGAAGGCCTTAGTGTTACGTCACATCGTGTGGCCCAGCATTCGCTTGCCTATATCTGCATGTACTTACCTGTACGCTATGATATATGTCTACACGCCGGCGGCCTGGTGACGCGAGAGGAAAAATGGCCGCCAGCGCTAAGGCCTTCTTTATATAGGTGGTGTTGGGTAAGAAATATCAAATTGCCCGCAGTTCTCAACGTGGTAAAATAAAATTGGGACCCTATAAGGGACGATAAAAGTGATTTATAGGACAATTCATAATGACATACATTCATACGAATTCATATACTCGTAATGGTTAACAAAAATGGATATAGTCATATCCTGGCGCCAAATACATGACAGCAGCCGTAGTCTTTAAATTTGGTTGCTCTCTTGTTCTCAATAATTTCCAACTTTTATCTCTATATTTCATTTATTATTAAATATCTACTTGTTGTATACATGGGATTTTTCGACATGTTGAACATGACGAGAATTCTCATGATTAGGAGTTTCGGAGACTTAAACATTACCACCTAATGGCGAACGGGCGAACGTTGTTAACGTAAAGAGATCACACTAAGCCAGCCTTCGAAATAACAGTAGAAGATTTTACGATTATATTTTTCTAAATTTTGAATTAGGTACCTAGATGTTTTTTTTTTGCAATATTTATCTTAAAACATTGCGCTTGAATTTGGTGTAGATCAGTTGATTTGTAAATTTTATATTTGTCAAAGTATTGAAAATGTCACACTATTACGGTTTTTTGCTGATTAGTATTTCTAAACGCGGAGTTGGATTTTATTTAAAAACAATGGGCAATTTTACTTCACCATTTCAGTTACCTACATGCCATTTCACCATATTATGTTTGAGCACCTTGATGGCAGGACAACGGGACCTTCTAAAGAGACAATCGGTGAAAAGTCAGTTTGCTGCCAAAAACTACCGGTGATAAACTTCTGAGAATAGATTGTCAGACCTCACTAATAGAAACATGCTTAATTAAAATCAGCTTGATATTTCAAAGGCAATGAAATAAAGAATCTGTAAATGAAATTTGGTTTAACATAAAGTTGGAACTTGGAACACACCACACCGGGCAAATATAATTCTTTATTTCGTCCACCATAGACCCACTCTAGGGCACTTGGGGATGTCAAACTTTTACAAAAATAAACATAAAATTTACAAAAATAAATATATGACACAGATTAGGTATACAAAAATAAACAGTAAAACACACATGGGTGTAAAGGGCCCATTCAACCATTCTCATATCCAAATAAGATGATTAATCGAAGTTTTAAGAACAATTTGTTATTTTCTGGTTTCAATTTAGTTGACATTAAGTCGCAGATCTATCAGAAATCTATTTTTTGTATTTTCTTACCAACTGCAATTAATAAACACACGCTCAAACAAATATAATGAAGATTATGCAATTAAAAATATGTATAGTATTTCCACAATCCAAGCTAGACCTGTTATTGATTTTTGGTTCTAGTAATCTTGGTATCCATTTCTGAATTTAGCTTTTAACCCTTCAATAGTTGTGAGTTCTATGAGTTCTTTTTCTAAATTTGATAATCATGTTGTATCTGCATTTGCGATTTTAAAAAGAACCTGGAATCCTTGTTTAAAATTACTGACTTTCAAAATGCCCCCATTCGCATTTGGACCCACTACCGCTCCCTGGAAAAGCTTCAGCGCTTACTGGGGGCGGAGTTTTGCCTGCCTCCGTTGGGAACCTATGCTCTATCTATAATAATATGATTCGCAACTTTTCCGCGCTATTGCTCTTTGAAAAAAAACATGAGTTTTTTCGGTTCACCCTGCAGGAATGAGGAACGGACATGATAAAATGAACCATCTCGAGTTAAGTATTTTAACAATAATAATTATTATTATCAGTTGTTGGGGAATTCATATACACAAGAGTGCGTATCACTGTAGACATGTGTAAGTATAATGTATTATTTAATCAATCCAAGAGTTATTGACATTAGAGTCATAAGTAACTATACATACCATCATATAATTATCGCATAGTTTTTTGCATATTGTATCAAAATATTGTGAACGATACTGTACAACGAGAAATATATTATTAAAATGGAGCCCGTATCACGAAAAATGGAGCCTTAATTTCTGTAGTCATCGCATCACGGAAAATGGAGCCCTAATTTATGTAGTCATCGCATCACGGAAAATGGAGCCCTAATTTCTGTAGTCATCATCATCATCATCATTGGCACTACAGCCCATTGTGAGCCTCGGCCTCCTCCAGAATTCTCTGCCATTCTCCCCTGTCCATCGCCCGCCTCCTCCAGTTAGTCACCCCCATTGCCCTGAGATCCTCCTCCACGCCATCTATCCACCTCAGCCTTGGTCTTCCCACACTACGTCTCCCCTCTGGGTAAAAAAATATTCGGTCCTTTGTGTGATAATATAACTTGGAGGATCAGATATAAGCATGAACTGGAAAACCTTTACGGCGAACCCAACATTGTAAAATTTGTAAAAATACATCAATGGTTGGGGCATGTCCAGCGAATGAAGGATGACAGAATTCCAAGCAAGATCCTTAACACAAAACCAGAGGGGAGACGTAGTGTGGGAAGACCAAGGCTGAGGTGGATGGATGGCGTGGAGGAGGGTTTCAGGGCAATAGGGGGTGACTAACTGATGGAGGAGGTGGGCGATGGATACTTAGGGGGGAATGGCAGAGAATTCTGGAGGAAGCCGAGGCTCAAAACGGACTGTACAGTGCCAATGATGATGATGATTGTCAGGAGAAGGTTCTTATGAATGAAACAACCAAGAAAGTTGCGCGGAACAATAGGAGATTTAAGAAAACATAATAATTTAGGTAACTTTCATAGTGCTTTTACAATATCATTATTATTCCAAATTTAAAATTTTGACAGGACCTGTCAGTTGTTAGATAGTCGGTCCTATTGACAAAATGTGGATGGAAAACATATGGTTTAAAACAGATGCATAGGCCGGAATGACATTGTTTAAAAGGTAACTGGTTTATTATTATACAAATTCGAATTCAATATTCATAGTTAGGATCACAGGACAATGTCTGTCTGGAAAACTAGTAAATATTAAATTAACACTTTTCTATACAAAGATGTCAATGTAGCCGGCGCGGCGGAACTTATCGAGATCCCAACATAATGATTTCCTATTATAAATATAAAATACCTACTTACTTACATAAATATGCAATAGTCTTCAACCTTGGAATCGAATCGAAGTGTAACGAGTAAAGATTCGGTACACATTTAAAGAAAATTGTATCTAACTAACCAGTCAGTTTAGAAATAGATAAGACACTAGACACCTACTATAAAACAATTTCAAGATGACACAGTGGTTTTTGCATCACTTTATTATCACGGATACCTACAGTCGTGGGTTCGACAATGGAGTCGCCCATGTCTTTTTTCACGATAAGCTCTGAATAACATGAAAAATGGTAGCAACTTATTTTTGATGTGGGACCTTGATATCAATTTTTCCCCATAAATCAAGAGGGTTATGCAAATCCTAACCCTTTCGGACAACATTAAATATTAACAAAATAGTTTTTAGAGAACAGTTGAACTAAATCTATATCGATGATTGTGAATTTCAAGAAGTATTTTGTCAACATTAAATAATGCTGTGATTGATGACAACGATTTGAATAATTAAACCGTTTCGTGAATACGGAATAAGTACATCATCCAGGTTAAAATAAAATGTTTTAAGCCTCGTTTTTTGAATAACATATTACGTAGATATTTATATTAGATCGTAGGTGTTTACTGTTTACGTGAATGATTCATGTGAAGCGAAAGAATAATAATAGTATTAAAGATTAACAAAAAATCCAGAAAAATAATATATAAACATACCTACATAATCAAAATAAAAAAGGTTATATTGCTCTAAATCAGAAATTTAAAAAAAATGTGGACTACCATCATGTTTATACAGAAGTTATCCAAAAATTTATTTGGTTTCATGAAACTTTTGAGAAAGAAACCTTGGTTTTTAAGGCCAAACAAAAATATAACATTTCCTTTGTTTTCACAAATGGTGTTAAAAATGTGTAAGCAATACGTTTCATATATACGTTTTCATTCGCAATGTTATATACTAAAAGACAATGAAATATTTATTAAATAATGTTGAGTTATAATACTGTATTATTGTGTTTATTCACTTATAGATGATTTCAAAACTATCGATATACATTTTCAAAATAGCATAATTATACTCAGTTTTTACCAAAAATTATCTTTGTACGTTGTCGATTTTACCAAAAATGTTTATGTATTCATAATACGTATGAAATACGCACAGTTTTTTCTGTTTTTTTTTTATTTCGATTTTGGAATCGTTATTGAGGAAAAATATAATCAAAACAAGGCAGTTCTGAGAAGTTTAAAAAATGATGTTAAGCTCTCACATTCAACAGGTTTAAGCAAGTATAATATAATAAGTAATTTAATTAATGTTGTAATAGAAGTCAAAACACGACAAATAATTGAGTCAAGAATACTGACTGATGGTATAATATGCTCACTGATAACAAAACATTAATCTAAGAGTAAATATTTGTAATATTGTCTCTTGAAAATAAATATGTGGATGATAGTGATTAAATCATTTTTAACCAAAAACCCATTTAAGAACTTCAGAATCTGATAATGCTTACCTTTAATAAAAAAAAAACACTCTTTTCTTTCACAATAAACCGTTTTTAAAAATGCACAACAACTAAACTGTGCACAACTAAACTAAAGAAAAAATGCAACAAGCGTCAAAGAACTACTGAACGAACACCCAGATGTTGCGTGCACGGAGCACTCAAAACGCGTAAACAAAGAAGGCAAGGTTGTGTTATTGTTTTGAACAAACAGCTGCTTTCACAAAATGTCAAAACTTTATAAAAATTAACACTTAAAAACAAACTAAAACTGTATTTATATTAATTTATAGTTTTGATATTTATTATAATAAGTTTTGATGTTTATAAGCATAAAATAAATGGTTGTAACTAAACACAAAGAACTATTTTTTCGTAAATGAAACGCAAGCGCGGCGCGGCAACATACAACCTACCATTCGCAGCGCGCCTTTCGTACTAAAAGTTGTACGCGCCGTACGTGCATATTAAAATTATACACAAAGACGTAAAGATTGTTTACAATCAAAACATTATCATTATGTATGCATTTTAATATAAATTATGCAATTTAAAATTATATAGCAACGCTGTGAAAATCTTATATTTAATTAATTAAAAACTTGAGTGAGTAACATCATTTGTATTTCCATCTATTGTCAATAAAATTACTAAATAATTAGGTACAATAAATCAATTGAAGCCAGTTGTTAACTTTTGAATTACCTACTATGTGATTCGTATTTTTTTTATTGCATGCGGGATCAATCCTAGTGTCCCACTATTTATAGTAGATATAATAAACTATTCGGGCATTTTATTGTTAACTCAAGCATCACACTAGTTAGTTACTATATAGCTTTCCCGACAGACGTTGTCCTGTGTTCGTAAATATGAATATTGAATTCGAATTTGTTTGGTGAAGAATAAATTATCATTTGACCAATGTGATTCCGACCGATGCGTCTGTTTTAAACCATGTATATTCCATCCGCACTCTGTCAATCGCACCAATTGACAATTCAAAATTTCAAAATTGGAATAAAAATTATAAGGTAAAAAGTATAGGTACTAATATGGTTGTCTACATAGAGTTTTCTGTAATTTTCTAAGTTTCCATGCATTTTTCCCAATTTTTTTCTTCTAAAAGGTAAAACAAAAAAAAATAATTAGCGAAATCGGTCCAGCCGTTTAGGCGTGATGCGATGACATCGGGAAATAGCTCTCCATTTTATATATAAGATAATATTTTATTATTAATACTACTTATATGTACATAATAATTATTATAAACAATTTCCATATTTTCAGATTTCTTTTCGTTTCCTTCTAACAAAAATGTATGATTCCTTTATCGAAATTGAAATAATGTAGTAAGAACAAATTAAATAGGTATACAAATTTAAAAAAAAACTCACAATCAGAAAGCCAGTTTTCGAATAAAATCAATATTAAAAGTCGAAAAGTCTTCACGAATTTTTAAGTAAGTATATTAACTTTTCAGTTACTTAAACTTGGTGATTTAAAGTACTTTTTTTTATCAAAAGGTGTAGTGTTATACTCGGTGTAGATACACAACATTCAAAATAAACTAACACGAAACTAAGTTTTAGTAGCTTATTCTCAAACTTCGCCTCGAATTTCGAATCCCCTTTCCCTATCCTATCCACGTTTCCGTAAAATTCATTCCCTATCCTTTTCCTCTTCCATGGTGATATAATCGTGTATAATAATGGGAAGTTTTCTGGGGAGCTTCCGATAATACACACTAGGTGGCAGAACTTCTAATCAGGTCTATTGTCAAATTCAGTGCTGCCAACGTAGAGATGTTTTTATTCCTTTTTCTGCCACTAGAGGCGCCCTCGCTAACCCGGTCTATGGTAAATGTCAAATTAACGTTTATAATCTCAATATCTACATATGTATTATATATTATATAATATTAATACGTGAAGGAAAAAGTTTGAAAAAAAAAATATTTTTAAATATGCCTTCAACATACCGTTGCGTGCCGTTTTGCAAAAACAAGGGAACACATCTTTTTCCAAAGGATAAAACCTTGATGTCAAAGTGGTTACATGCTATTAAACATGAAAATTGGAAACCGTCACTTAGCTCAGTTGTTTGCAAGGATCATTTATTTTCAATCAAATGACTATTTCAAGGAAACTTTGAATTGTAAGTATAATGTGTATTATGAATATTTAGAAAAATCTTATTATAAAAATCATACTAACCTTCCTACTAATACGGCCTTTTCCCCACAAACCTTCGCATTACGTCTTTTTAATTCTTTTTTTAACTGATTTATAGACCATTCTCCGTAATTTCTATTCATTTTTAAATTATTTCTAAACGCAATGGTAAAAATAACAAAAATACAGTCTCAAACTGATAAATCTCCGAACGTATTTATGTTTTAATAACCAGCTGTCATATTATTATAATATTTAGATGAGAAGCGCTGCTACCCAGTATATTATTATATTCTCTATGCTGCTACCTACCAAATGGCAGTAAATCGGCCCCGTTGGCCACACTGAATTTGACAATAGACCGGATTAGCTAGGGCGCCCCTAGCGGCACACAAGGGAAGAAAAACTTCCCATTCACACACCACCTCCCGAGCTGCGGGACTGCTAAAATTCTGTGACTAGTCCACGTTGTCCGTAAAATATCTACCTCTCCATACGGATCTCCGGGGAGAGGTGCTTATCCGAGCGAATCATCGAAGTTGGGATAGGTATTAATATTAATGTAAGAAAAGTAAGCACTGCGAGAAAGATTCCAATACTGTATTTTATTAATGTTCACTTTGAGTAAGCACAGATTTATTGAAAAAAAATATAGGTACCTATTAGGAAATAGGAATGTAAAATATAAAATCTTAGAGTAAAAGATTTAATATTTTGTTTTTTTTTGTTTATGGCAATATCAAATGTGACTGTCAAGTTGACGTCTGACGCTGACGGTTCGTGTTGGTGATTCATTCTGTTCGGATCAAGTGAACGTGGTTTAGCAATTAATATTATACAGTTTTTCAAAATGTACTCTGTTGTTAACCATTAAAATGACTATCACCGAGTTTCCCCCTAAATTGGAAAATGACAAGCTTCATTTGCCCCCTACAGAACCAGAAATATTGGACATAACCTATGATGAAAACCCTCAGGTAGTTATTTTATAGCCTATGTTCGCTCTATAACAAAGATGTACAAAGTGTATTTGTGTATAAAATGTGAATAATCTACTATTAAATATTTAAATATTTTAGGATCCTGAATTAAATGTCTACAGTGACAGTTTAATGCTTCCTTTTGCTGCTAGTTCACTGAAATATTGTACTCTAAAAAATGCAGACTACCTTTGTAAAGGAGAAGATATTAAAACTGTCATTGAAATAACACTTAATAATGAGGTTTGTATTGTTAATTTGTTTCCAATAATAGGTTGTTAAAATCTGCGTACAGATATATTTTCATAGTATGAATACACAAAAATAATTACATATTAGTTTGTAACTAGCAAAACCTGTCAGACGACAGGCACAGAAGAGGATCATTAATTGTTTGATTGTTCTATATATTTATATAGAACAATTGTTATTTTTTTGTAAGATGATTGGTTGGTTACATGATTTGATTTGAAATAGTATTGCCCCAGAACAGACTTTGTCTAGTTGGGCAGTAAATTCCAACAATTATATATGTAAACTGTTTGTTGTGTAATTGCTAATGGAAAATAAGATAAATATTTGTTATATTGTCTCTAATACATAAGTGAAATATAAAATAGTATAGTGGACAACTACCATACCATTTGATATTTCTTCCTGTAGCAACAGTTGTGTGAACGAACCCTTGATATAATATTTCCCACGGATACCTATGCTTTTTATTATGTCAACTTACAGATGAATAGGAAAACTATTTTCCGTAGTTGGTTTAGTTTTGTCATATACCTATATGAGAAATATCTCTTGGGCTTATATCTTAATACTGAGTTACGGACGAACTTAACATGATATATGATATGAGATGCATTTCAAACATAATAGTGAGTGGAGTTACATAATTTGCTGCTCATACAAAGAATGTGACACTGTCTTATTATTTCTGGCCATATTTTCAGGAGAATTTAATAAAATTCAATGCAGGTGATACAATTGGAATATTGCCACAGAATGATCCATCAGAAGTGGAATACTTAGTGAAAAGATTGAAGCTAGAAGATGTATCAAATTGTAACTACAGTTTGTCATTGAAAAATGTGCAAACAAAAAAGAAAATTTCTATGCCGCAACATATCCCAGAGAGAGCGAAACTGAAGGATGTTCTATCCTCCTGCCTAGATATTAGAGGTATTATGAAAAAAGTAAGAATCTTAAATTTTATATTAATTGACTTTATTTTACTTAAGAATATCGAGAAATATCACCCAATATTAATTTATAGTAGGTACATACTTATCTTCTTTGGTTCATGTGCATATACCCATACCGGAGGGAATAGGCAGAGAGTTCGGACTTCCATTCATTACTAACGGACACGTCTCTGTGCACTAATTCTTTCAGATTTATAGATCATTTTCGTTGTTCTCTCTTCATGTGTTCTCTCAACTAGTAGCATTTGTAACCTAGAGGGATGAAAAGGTTTAAAATAAACAAAGAACCATGTAGAAAACCATTATCTAATCAATAGGTGAGTTTGCAGTCTCCAAACAGGACAGTATTTTTTTTTATAAAAGTGTATTTGTGTTCACTCGAAGTGAACACAAATACACTTTCGACATCTTTTACATTAAGCAAAGGTTTGTGTCGGGAAAGTGGAAATGGTCGACACCTGGACTCAATGCCACGACCTCCAGTACCCTGTACATACATAAGCCGCCAACTGATACAATTGGACTACCAACTACCACAAATTATGTCTTAAATTTTAGTGTCAGAAGAATAACTTGATATTCATGGCTGCTAAAAAAAATTATATGTGGTAACACTAGAATTAACAGAATACTTTGTTTTTTACCTTATTTTGTGTCTTTTTTGAGCTCCTTTGTACTGAATTAAGGTTTTACTATATTTATTATTTAATTTTTACACATTTTACTTTATTTTTTAGACATTTTTGCACGCATTGAGCAAGTACACTGATGACCCAAAGCAAAGAAGATGCTTAGAAGAACTTTGTAGCAAGGAAGGGAGTAGCTTGTACAGTGAACAAATTTTAAACAGACATACTTCAATCGTCGACATACTCAAGAATTATCCATCTTGCAATCCTCCCATAACAATTCTACTTCAATACTTACCAAGATTAATGCCAAGACCATATTCAATATGCAATTCGTACAACACGGAAAATAATGTTATAAAATTTTGTTTTTCCATTGTTTCTGTCAATAATCACACAAAAGGCATAGCTACAGGATGGATGGAAAGCCTATCAGAACAACTAGTGGAAATGGGAAAGAGTTCTAATGATAAAAATGAAATCCTCTGTGTTACGGATAAAATAGAAAATTTGATTCTAGGTGAAAGAAAAGATAAAATTTATTTGCCGATTTATTTAAGAAAGTCAAATTCATTTTGCCTACCATCCGACAGTAGTAAACCCATTATAATGATTGCCTTAGGAACTGGGGTTTCTCCGTTTATAGGATTTTTAAGTGAAAGACGAAACCTCGTCAAATCTTCGAGTAATAAATGTCTAGGAGAAGCTGTCTTGTATTTCGGATGCAGATATCGCAGTAAAGATTTTATTTATAAAGAAGCTTTAGAACAATTTTTGGAAGATAAATCATTGACAACACTAAGATTATCTCACTCAAGAGATCCAGGTGCTAAATCTAAATATGTACAGGTAATTTTTTGTGTTTTTTAGACCACCATTCTTTCCAATATAGACACATTTACCTTGGATTATTTTATAGCACTCATCATCTCTTTCTTACTATCATAAATTAAAAAAGTGTAAATTTGCACTACTAGGTTCAAATATATCCCTTCTTAGTCCATAGAAGTCATGTCTCCAGATACCATGCAACCTGCATCCACTTTGAGCCAATGGTTCTTCCCTCACTTTTCTTAAATATTCTTATAGATATTGAGAAGGTTGTTAACAAAGTTGTTCTAAGATGGATGCCAGGACACTCAAACCATAAAGGTAATGAAGAAGCAGACAAACTTGCAAACATGGGGGCTGACACCAAAACATTTGGACCAGAACCCCACTGCTTCTTAGCCAACACTGTTCTAAAAACAATGTTATACAATAATATGCTGGAAAAAGCAAAGCAAAACTGGGAAAACATACCCGGACAGAAACATGCCAAATCATTAATAGACGGCTTTATAAAAAAGAGATCAAACAAAATCCTTGCTTTAAATAGAGAAAACATCAGAGTTCTAACCAGAGCACTGACTGGACATTGCAGATTGAATAAACATCTAAGTACAATGAAACTGATGGACATGCATCTATGCAGATTCTGCCTAGATGAACATGAAACGCCACTACACCTGCTATGTGACTGCGGACCACTGATGCAGACCAGAAACAAAATAATCGGATCTCACATCTCTGATCAAACTCAAATCAAAGAAACCAGCCCACAAAAGATCCTAAAATTCATCCGCGAGATCGGACTGTGGGGTGACCTCTAACAGCAAATCTATTCACAATGAACTAATATAGTTGACGTGAAGAAAGCACTAGAGGGTCTCAGGAAAAATAAAAAAATAAAATCCGAATCCCAGAACCATCACCTCTATTGAGATAGTGCTTCTTGTACTATCATGTTTCCCATAAACAATAATAACATATGAAACTCAAATTTTTGTATTTCTAAATTACATTGTATTACTCTTTTATTGTAGTTTTAAATAGAGCAACTACGTTGATTGAAATCTATCGAAAGTAACATTCTGTACTTACCTAAGAGCCAACTTTTCTCAACTCCAAAAGAAAAACAACTTTTTTGTTTCTTTATGGCCCTGATAGAATATGCGGCATATACTTTGAATATGTATTTAATCAAAAAATGAAGTTAAGACATGTTGGTTCTTAATTACAGAATTCATCATTTGATTTTGATAATTAATTAAATAATTGAACAAAAGAATGACCACAGAACCTCCTTTTATATGAAGCCTATAGTAGGTCCTGTGAGTAAATAGGTTTGGCCCCCGCTACATTTCTGCTACCTACCTTATTCTTTGCCCTTAATGACTCAGCAGTGGCTTGGGTTCTAAAAGGCATTTGTTATATGGCGGTACAATTTCTTAATTAATAAAATGAACAATTACTCAAATTGCGCCATATTGTGGGGACACATTCTTAGCTTGGTCATAATATATACCATAGATGGAGAAGCAAGCTTATTATGAATTAATGCAAATATATTTGAACGCATTGTAAAATTTTGTAATTTGAGTTACCATTAACATAAATGAAAATATACTTTTATTTACAGGATAATATTTTTGAGGACGCTGAAAGAATAGTCCAATTGATTGATGAAAAAGAGGCCTATGTGTACTTATGCGGAGACATCAATAAGCTCACCGTGGTAATTCATGAAGCTCTCCTTAAATGTTTGTGTAAAGTGAAAAATATTAATGTGGAAGAGGCAAAAGACATTCTAGATACTCTTAGAAAAAATAATAGATTGCTACAAGATGTTTGGTCATAATACATATTCCCTTGGTGACCCTACTGAGGCAACAAGAGTACTCCACTGCGCGGCTTCAATAACCACCTCCCTCCTAAATAATAAAAAATTTGAATAATCTCCTGTTATGATATTTATTAATGTGAATAAATATTTATACTATTTGTTACAAATATATGTATTCTGACTCTTTATCACTTGATTTTCTATTCATGTTGTTTATCTTACCATAATAATTCGGTAAAATTTGGTTTTGATGGACGTCTATTCTTTCAACAACATATAGAATATCGTAACGTGTATCACGTGTGATTATTTATTAACTACTACACCGCCATCTCTTGGATTTTTTTAAAAGTTACACTTCTATAGAGGAATTTATTGTTTTTATTACAAACTTATGACCCGTCGAGCTTTATCCCGCATCTGAATTATCATTATATACATAATTAAATAAATAATTAGCGATTATGTCGAAGTTCGACGGGCGGGTCAGCTGGTTTTAAAATAATCCAATTATAGACTAATGAAAAATTGGGCCTCCCCGCTGGCATAAGAAATTGATACAAAAACTGTTCTTCACAAAAATCTTATTTTCATTCTATGATATATTGCGATTCAATGTTGTGATATCATGGAAGATATTTATTTTTTAATACTAAGCAAGATATAAAAAATGCACATCAAGAGTTTTGACGCCCTGCGTGGTAAATGTAATTTTTGTAAATTAGCAGCATCTATTGTAGGACTTGGAAAACATTGTGAATTATAGAGACATCTATCCATTATGATTCGAATATACTTGAAGTAGGGGATTTTCTGATAACACTGTCGACTATCAAGATTGATTCTCTACAATGATTCGTTACCTAAATAATAAAAAAAAACTTAGTAAGCAATGCCAAAAGGTTAAAATAGTTAATGAGTTTTACCTTCTAATTAAGTCCACTGTATGGTCCTATTAAGAGGAGGACATTTTTTTTTTTTTTGTAAAGAAGGTCAAAGGACCATATGCCCTTTGAGTCACCGCGACCAATAAGATCTATTGTGACATCCTTCAATGAACTCGTGGAGCGCTGCCTCTTATTGTGCCACGTCTCCAGAGGCCTCTTGCAGAGTGACAGTGCCTCTTCCCGGCTCCTGCCCTCCGCAAAAGGTCTCCTTAATCTTCTTTTTGAAAGATAGGTCCCAACAGGATTCCCATCTCTCGGTTGCAACAAATTATTTTGATCATGTGAACTTATGTCCACTTTGACCACTGATGTGGAAGTACCTATTATATCCATCACACCAGGTCGGCTCTACAAAGGTGCCATGTACATCCTCCATAGCCAGAACTAGGGAAATAAAAGTCCGCCCCTACAGATCCCTGCATGTAGGGGTAAGGCAAAAAGTCACCCTGAGGTTGCCTGGTATCAGGGAGCCTCCGTTAGTTACTAACCTACCCGTTAGTCACGCATCCCTCGGCACGGGTCGAATGACACCTTGGATTGGGGATTTTCGGGCAGAAAGGTTTACTCCTTCCGGAATGATAGGACTAGGTGAATATGGATGGGAGGGCTCATAGAAGGCAGGAGGAAAGGAATCAGGTGAAGGAAATGCCCTGCATGTTGGACAGCCATGCAAGGCACCCCGTACTCTCTTCGGCTTGTTGACCCTAGCATCCACAGGGACCGAATGTAACCGCCGTTTCAGCCTGGGCCAACGTAACAGGATCCTCCACTTGTAGGTGAGAGTCGAGTTGAAATGCAGTGGCTGAGAGGCATTAAATGCTCTTTTATTGCGCGTAACATTTCCTTGGACCCCAAGAGGAGGACATTGTGGATTATCCTTTTTTTTGTCCAAACAAAAATTCCATTGTCTGGTCATACCTGACGGTATAAAGTCTTTCATGATGTGGTGGTATCCTAATATTTCATTCCTGCTTTTGAGGTTCTTTGCCTCAAATATTATAGAAATCCTGAGCCCATATTCTTTCTGGGCTCATTCTTTAAATCAGAACCCCTATTCTCTGTTTTATCGGAAGGTAGTCACGGTATTACACGATACATTTTGTATGAAAAATGTCTATACATATCAAATGAAAGAATCGCTTTTGTTTCTAGAAATATCTCTGTGGTGGCACTATACACGTTTCCCATACAAAATGTATCGTGTAATACTCACATTAGTACCGTGACTACCTTCCGATAAAACCGAGAATAGGGGTACAGATGCCAAGAGTTACACCCATCCAGGAGACAACACACACCTATCCAATAACTTGCTGGCAAAACTGATATTATAGTAAAAAGAGTCAAAAAAGCCTGTGATCTGATCAACAGATGTTTTTTTTCTTCTTCCTCTTTCTTTAGATCTAAGATCTGTTTAGGAAGTGCTCAATTCGGGCTCCTGTGATGATGAAGTCCAGCTTTCTCTCCATCTTTTTTGGGGATGAACTGGTGGCTGGCTTCCATCTGGGATCCGCTGCATCATGACCTTGGCAATTCTGTTGTCTTCCATCCTTTTGACATTGACAGAAGATGTGTATGAAATAAAACAACAATATACATATAAAGATAGATATAATATTTCAGTAGTTATATCAATGATATTTGTGCAAAAATAAAATAATAAGATATAAAAAAACTTGTCGCAGAAAAATCATACCTTATCATAATATTATTCATTCAATATTTTTATATAATACTAATTTGGTTTTTCACTTCCAATAGGTATATATGCGTATATCAAAATTACTTTCATTATATCTATTATTATTATAAATGCTTATAAAAAACATACAAAAAAGTATCAAGTCACAATAATTGCAGTCTATTCAGACAAAATTTACAGTCATTCACTGATGATTTTAAAAATTGTTTAAATCTGTTGTTTATCGTAGGGTGCGTTAATACCAAACAAATAAAATCCCAGAGCATGAAATTAGAGTATATTTTATTGATCGTATCCATGGTGTCCAACGATTAAGGAAATATACTCTTTATTCCAGCTCTGGCTGTATAATTGCACTATTAGAATATTACTTATGATATATTTGGTGGATATGAAGAGTAAATAATAAAAAAAAAACATCAAGCTTAGTAAATAAACACAACTTTTCAGATAAACAATGTTTTCATTTCAAATTTACGTAACTTTATTCTGAATTATTACTATGCATTTTATCAATTCTGACTGTTCGGTGGTCTGGTGACAGTGGCACAGATCATTAATGCGAGGAAAGGCAGCTCATCATCAGCTCCCATTCGTCAAAACTGGACGAATGAAGGCTGATGATGATTTGGTATCATCCAGATTGACGATGATTGCCATCAACTAAAATAAAAACTGCATCTATTGATTGCTCGTTTTAAGCCTTTGCTCTTCACATTATTACGAATTGTTTTTTCAACAGATATAATTATGATGTACATTAATATAATATACAATATTTTTAGATAAAAACTAGGATAGTACTCTAAAAAATTGATTACATACTTTGTTTTTTTTTTTTATTATATCTAAGTGGCACTTGAAGCAATTCGCGTATTGTCTCTCTAGATATAAACTTATTGTAAAAGATATTATAATATTTACATTCTTAAATTAGCAACGATAATATAAAAGAACACACACTCACACAAAATATATCGTAAAAAATCTTAAAATAGCTTTTCACAGCATCGAACAAAATGATATATATATTATGTTCGATAAGTTTAAAAAATAATTGCTAATATAATTATCATAATTTAGCAGTTAACAAACCTTTCGTTTTTGAAAAACCAGACCGCTTTGAGATAGATTTCCAAATAACTAAGGCTTATTAATTTTTCCCCATACGACAGAATATGATATTATAGGTTATTTGAACAGACTATGTGTTATGGTAACAAAACTGATAAATATCGTTAGGATTACGAATTTTCTTGACTCCTTTTCAATGGTAAATATATAAGAAAATAATTGAGCACAAAGATAAATTATTACAATATCGCTCAAATCAATATATGAATTGTTTTGAATACTCATTATTATGAATATGTCCAAAGAATGAATAAAAATAGGGTACAGTGTCTTGCAAAAAGAATGAATAAATGTGGAGGTGTACAACAATGGAAAGATTCAGTCGGTGAAATTAGTTGTTTACTTATGATTTTAAAGTATTACTTTCGAGCAAACATAACGAAAAAGTTTCCAATAGAATCAAAATACACCATTCCTTACATCTCTCATTGAAAACTAGCAAAATTGTATGTTTCTATTATATAAATTCTTCGAAATGCTACATTGAAAATAAACAGTTTGTGATTTAATCACTCATTTCAAAATTATGGAATATGAAAAAAAATGCTTGCTTGGAATGCAACACAATCTTTAAGATTAATAATCAATTGGATATTTTACTAACGGCATTGTTAGAAGTTAAGATTCATAAAATACAAAATATGTTTTAAAATGAAATGAAATTTTGAGATTATAAAATAAATGACCGTGTGGTTTAGCTCCAAATACGTACATGTGATAAAAAAAATGTTTTAACATTATATAAAGTATAATAATAGGACATAATTATTGATTTCTGCGGATGCTCGTTAGACCGATAATCTTAACGAAACAAATAGCACATACTTAACGAGATAAGCTAAGATGGATTGTATATAGATTCTCGGAAATTTCATGAGGTCCTATTGTTAAATAAATATACATATAATAGCTTATCAATACATTATAATATGTTTAATCCTAAGTTGCTGATAAGGTATTATATATTGAAAATTGCAGAGTAATTTATTAAAAAAAAACTAGAATGAAATGAATTAGGTATATTTTCAATGTATTATTTTATACAGTATCAAAAAAATAATTCAACTTTGAGCTCTGTATTTAGGAATCAGAAAAACATCACATTACGAATAAAATATAGTATTTTTATACCTATAAAATGGGTTTGTTTCTACGTTTATCACTAAAATTATGATTTTAGTTATTGGCACAATTCATTATCACAATATTGACATGGATTAAGTTTTAGGACATTCTGAAAACTGACTAAATTATTCTAATGTCTATCGTTTTTTAAAATACGCTTATAGGAAGCTGTGAAAATAATTTTAAACTTTTTAATTTCAGTCGTAAAATTAAAAAGATCGATATTTTATAGACAAGACACGATATAACAAATTGTTTCATAATTAGGCACGTATTATTCATATAATAATTATACATACAGAATCTTTAGAATATGCACGCTTACAGTGTTGTATCAAATTTACAAAAAAAGCATCTACACAAAAGCACCTTATAAAAATATTGGTTTCTACTAATAATCATAAATATAAATTTTATGAAATAGATTGTTTATTATTATGAAAAAATGTACAATCCAGATAAAACCACAGGAATGACATTTGTGTATAATATATAAAAAAAACACAATAATATGTATACAAAAAGACACAATTTTAAAGATATTATAAAAATGTGTAAAATTTTTTAAATATAAGTTCTAATTACTGGCAAATATATTGTTCCGATATCAAGAAAATGTAACTCTATTCTTTTCTATCCTGACATATATTTTCTTTCCTTTGTTTCTTTTGGAGCTACGCAATAAGCAAAAAGCATGACGATTGAAAAATTTGAAAGACGTCAATGTCAAACAATTCGTCTTTAATTGATGAGCTTCATTTTTTGGCGTTTTCACAATCTAAGTTTAACACATCATGATAGCATTGGTATGCTCAACACCCAATACAGAGCATGAGTTATTTTGTTGTTTATAGGTACATAGGAATGCTTACGTCGATGATAAAGGCGATTGATTGAAGTCCTATCAGTCAGATATCAATATAAACTATTAATAATACATTATTGCTTTTTAATCTTTATTCTAACACAAAAATATGTAATCTCTTAGATTAGCATCACTCGGTGTATATTTCAATACGTACACTGGGGCAGATTGTACAAGAAATAATATAAAAGAATACAGTTCTATATAAAAGGATGTAATATTTGTCACTTGCATTATATTATAATATTGACAACAACTTGAGAATATAAGAGCGAGCTTATATCTGTTCGCTCTCCGGAGACACAATGAATGAAAAAATAAATTGCTTGATATGTGATGCTATTGTATGAATGTTGAATAGAATGATTCGTTGGTTGGAAGAAATTGTCTGAGGCAATAAGCCCGCCAATTGATTAATTATTATTATCCAACAAAGTGTTTATTTAATTTATTTATTATTCGTCTTTTCTTACAGGGGGATGAATTAGAATTTATTTAACATAAAAATTTCATGCAATACTTATGTGTTATTTTCTAAGCATATCGTTCGATTTTAAACAAGAGAGAAAAAAATAAGTATGTAAGTATTGCAGATGGAAAATATATGTGATGGATAATGCATTAGGTTTTTATGACTTTCCAAAAAAAAGTTAAATTTATAACAATTAACGATACGATAAACAAAGCCTAATTAATTTGGAATGAAACGTAAATAAACTTAAGCAAACTCGTTACATAGCCACTTATAATAATAATGATAACTCCACACGACCGAGTGGCGTGAATGAATTATCGTTGCATTAACACGACAATTGGTTCATGAAATTCACAACAGTTCAGTACCAAACAAGTCCCACACATTGAAATAAATAATATTGTATAATATAAACTGATTCCTCTTTGCGTTGCGCTAAATTGTTCATTCGTAGCTCTTGTGCAATATTCTCTGTGCGGCTTTGATCAAAGGTGTCAGGGTACGGAGTTCGGAAGCAGATTCTAGGAAGGGATGTTTCAGTAGTTCCGACGAGGACGCCCTCTCCGTAACGTCCACTTGGAGACAACAGTCCAAAAAGTCTTGTAAGGCGGGGGATAATGCGTCCCATCTCACCACTTTGGGACGTCCTAAGGCCGCAATGAGATACAACGCTCTGAGTGGAGTCTCTTTCAAATACGGTGGTTCTCCGTCGATCATTTCTATGGCCATGATTCCGAGTGACCAAACGTCGACTTTTTTACCATATTGCTTCCTAGTGACTACTTCAGGTGCCATCCAATACGGAGTGCCGACCATTGTCTGTCGTTTTTCGTCACCGACAATGTTTGCGCAAAAACCGAAATCGGTTACTTTGACAGTTCCGTCCATTCCTAGTAAGACATTGTCGGATTTGATGTCTCTGTGTATGGTACCTTTGGAATGTAGGAAGGCTATGGCTTGAAGAGTCTCTCTGCAGACAGCCGCAATATGGCCCTCCTTCATAACAACTTCAGTGACGACATCCGTCAAAGAGCCTCCGTCCAGCAGTTCCATCACAACCCACAGGTGATCGTAATTCACATAGGCGTCTAAGAAATTGACTAAATTCTTGTGTTGGAATTCTTTAAGGACATTTATTTCGTTCAGGATCAAATCTTTTCTTGGCTGTTTGGTTAAATCTATGTCCTTTATGGCTACCTTGGTATTTTCCTTCAAATCTTTGGCAATGAAAACAGTTCCTGAAACAATAATAAAAAAAAACAATCAGTAATTCATCAGTGTACAATTCTCATTTACTTTTGTGTTGAATATCATGAGAACAAAAAGACACAGACCTAAAGCTATCACAGATAATTCGTAGAATAAACTTTGAAATTTAATAAAACATAACAACCTCAAACAAGTTAACCTCGACGACTTAATTTAAATGTTATAGACCAATAACCAAATTATAAATTATTTTATATCACATTTTTGTTTTTTTTACCAAATTGACATTTGAAATTGTAAACTTTCATTTATTTTGTAGACTTCCCGGCTTTTAAATGGGATACATTTGAAAACAAAAAGGCTGCTTATTTGAAGAGAAAATAAATAAATACCTACACAGAACATGAATTTTTCAATTGCTAAAGTACCCACATAAAATAAAAATTTACTCAAAAAAAAAATTCGTATTATTCCCACAATTCCTTTGATCAAGTGTTGAGATAACACATTGTGTTTAACAGTTTTTTCCCTCCTTTACACAAGCATTTCTTGCTTTTTAAAGATGGCAAATATCGTATTTTGTATGGGTGGAAACACGTAGAACGTCGAGTTCGACCCGCGCCGACCGACGCAAAGAATGTTACTATGCATTTGAATGGGGATACACACAGAAAAAGCAGGAACCCGCTTTCCGGCATGCCCATTTAAATGCATTGAAACCATAGAAAACATTCTTTGCGCAGGTCGGAATTAGCGTTCTACGTGTTTTCACCTTATTGCTATTGTACCTATAACAAAACAATTGTAATTTTGTGTGAAGAAAATAAAAATAAAACAAATATAGGTAGGTACCTACATGAAATTTTTGAAGAAGTCACTTCAGTTCAAAAGATTGGGATTGAAAAATATGACTGTTTAGAACAATAAAAATTAATTGTGCAAGAAAATATGGCAAAATCTTAACAGTGGTCTGGTGTGTCAAATGCTTGTAAGAATGGTCCAAGGTTGGAGAAGAATACTACAATAATGGTAGTGGCATTAAAAGAAGGCTCCGCCAGTTATACTTGCACCTTTGTCAAGAAAAGTGTTCATTTTAATATAAGTAGATAACCCAAACGACTTCAAGATAACATTATAAGGAAGAGCAATAATTAACATCACTTCCTGACATACACTTTTTACGGCTCAAGATAATAAGAAAAAAAAACAATGTTTCTTAATTCGCTGCAGCAATGATATTTATGTAGGTGGTACCGGCAGTGTTTGTCTGTGAGTTAGTTTACATTTGCCGCCGATTACACTACAGTATGTACCAGTGTTGCTCGGTAGGCAAGTAGAAGTAACACACAAAGATAACAAACACAACTCATATCACTAGTTGTAAACAAATTCTTTGTTAAAAAAAACATCACCAGATCCTCCAATGGTATTTTTAATTATCATTATTATTGGCCGTTTGATTTGTGATGTGTGCTTAGGAAATTTCTGTGTCTTTTGTTTCAATTATATTATTTGTATTAACCACAATAGATCAGTAAATATGTCAAAAGTCAGCACGAAAAAATAATATTTTTTATTATTCTCATTTGCCTCACTGAATATAAGAAATACTTAAAATGAGTGACCATTTACCTTTATATACCTATGAGTAATTTTGAGGAAAATTTTCATAAAAATAGGTAGGTATCTACATCAAAATTTTATTAGTCATTGAATATGTGTTTTTCTTGTTGGAAATTAATTTAAAATAAAGCACTTTTTACAATTTTTTTTACCCATCACGCCATTTCCCGAAGGGGGTAGGCAGAGAGAGAGCAAACGCATAACATTCCGCATACATGCTCTTCTATTCCTTTTGCTCCTGACTTGGCCCTCCTCTAAGACTGAACCGATATGGTCGGACCGTGTCATTCGAGGTCGCCCTCGTCTGCGTGCACCCATTCTTTCAAATTTATATATCCTTTTAGTCATTCTCTCTTCCTTTATTCTCTCCACATGCCCAAACCACCTTAATTTATTAACTTTCATTCTAGTCACTACGCTAACATCCACTCCAAATTCTTTTCTAATATTATCATTCATCACCTTATCAATCAGTGTCTTTTCGCATATCCTACGCAATGATCTCATTTCTACACCATTTATTCCAACTTCCAGATTTTTCGTCCATGTCCAAGTCTCCATGATAAAAAATTACTAGCAAATTTTATAAACCAACTGGTTCTGTCTTATCTAAGAGAGTCCAACACCGTTGTGGAAATTTCAAGCAAAAAACAGTTAAAACTTGAAAAGTTCTAACCTTAATTATTGGAAATCGAATATGGGACCTGTTGATTGGAAGGCCACGCCTACAACATGAGTCGGTTTTTATTGGGAATAAGCTTTTTACAAAAAAAATATATTAATTCATAATATTGGAACCTCATACTAAAATGCTAATTAAAAGAAATTCTTGGAAAACTTTAGTGTTTTGAAGGAAGGATGGAAGGAATGTGTAAAGATGCCTAATGACAAGTGGCTGAGGAAAGCACTGCACCCATCAGGGTCCCAAAGACTAGGAAGACCCTCTCACATCACGTTTTGTTACTTCGAAGCAGAGCAAAGGGATTTGGACAAGGACTGGGAAGGGTTACTACAACTGCGCAGAATCGAGAGCTCTTGTTGCTTCCCTATGCTCTTCTAGGAATACACAAAGATAGATAAGAATGAATTCCATCCCTTAATATACATCGTAAATCAACTTTTTTAATTTAGCAATACTCAACATTGTCCCTATATCAACCAAGTGAGCGAGTTTAATTATTAGGAGAGGTCATCATGATGATGTTATGATGACCAATGCAAATTTTTCCAGCTTGTAAACACGATGAGCGTGGACGTGGAGGAGTACAGGAAGTAGTAAATTGTCTACATGTGTATCACAATAGTATGCTGAAACGTTATACAATACTTGAGGACAATTCTCCGCACTCACGTGGGTTTAATATCTTGAATGCATACTTTTATTATCATCATTATTGTTGACTTAGATTCATAGTATGATTTTTGTCTGCATAGAGAGTATTGCCATGATATTATGAAATCCAAGGGACAACTCTATGCTGAGCTTTAAATAGGACAAAACTAGTGGGTAGCAGAGCTTTTTACCATACATCTAAGAGCTAACATAGGCCAATTAACAAATCCTAAACTTCCTGTTCTTGATCTTTCTGTAATCAGATTATTGGTGTAATTCACATATAAAATTTATCACTAAATAATTTAAAATTTCCAAAAAGGAGACATTTGACAGAAGAGAAACGGGGAACATTGGGTTGGCTGGAAGAGATCCTGCGGAAAGTCCGCCCTTTGACTCTAGTGAATGGATTGTATCGGGAATGTATTTTTAATTTATAACAATAAAGTATTATTTATTTGATGTTATTGAAATGTAAAAAGAGCTTTAAGCCGAACCAATAGAGATTGTAGGCCCTCAGCCCAACTGTCCCAGAACTGAAAGATTCGGTTGTCTGTTGACATTATTTACAATAAGGAAAGGAGACAGGTTTATGACATTGGCATCTTTGCCCAGAAGATTGGCAAACAACAAATTAAGTTCCTACCTTTCTACGTCTAGTGAAAACATTAAAAATTATTATAAGTGTGATATTACATAAAGTATATTTTCGGGTCACACACAGTATGCAAGTATGTAAATAGGCAATGATAATTCCTAAGAAGGAATGGTACATAGTTTATCAGCTTTATCTTAGATAGTATTACCTGTGTGAATGAGTCACAACATAGCAGCGCAGCGTATTGAATAACAAGTTCAACACCGCACTGCGTACATCGTAAATAACAATTTGTTATTCGCTTCTTCCTAAGTGAGCCGGATATTTCAGAAAAAAAACTCATAGAATGTCAACTTTTTTAAGGTTATTGGGTGATTTAAAATTCATGAAATTATGAAATCGCATTGTATCTTTACGTTTCGTGTTAAAGAAAGTAAACTTGTAAAATCATTCACTGATTCTTCTCAATTATGGGAAACGTTATGAATATTTAGATACTATCAGATTTAAAGAACAATGAATCACATCTCATTAGTAAAGAATCAGAACTTAGCTGAATCAAAAATCAATCTACATGTCTTTACACAGCTGACAATGTCAGAAAGATCGTTGCACCTGCTGAACAATTTTGAGAGAAAGGTACTAGACAAAATTCTGAGGTCCACGCATAATATGGTGAAACCATATCGGGATTTTAGACTATGTGTGCACGCTAGATTGAGCAGGCTACAAAGGGACGGACATGGACAGAGAATGCCATTGATTGTAATGATTTTTTTAAACTTTCATCATCTGCAGCCCCCGATATCACATTTACCTGCCACCCTCAAGATCAGTAGGGATGGAGGTCCCAGGGATGCACAGGGTAGGAAGCTTGGCCGAGGGCAGCGGTGATGCGTAGGTCTGGGGAGATCGTTTTGGCGTAAGTTACAAAGAAGTGCGTTTTTTAACATAGTGAAAAATGGACAAATAATGATGGGGTGAAGAACCTATCCTTTTGGAAAAGGATTTATCCTTCTCTACAGTGGTGTTTGTGTGTGTGCGTTACATAAATGACGAATTGGCAAAATAAGGAATTGCAAAATTAGGTGATTTTGTAAAAATGAAAGCAGGAAGAATGCTAAACAATTTTTTAACTTTCTAAACTGTAGAAGAAGGCAGAAAATATTGATGGCCAAGGCTTGAATTGGACTGTAATGCCATTGGAAGAAGCTGTGATGTAGGCTGCACAACTTTGAACATTGACAAAAAGAGACGGATCAGCACACCAATATGTGTATGTGGGATGACACAAAGTATCGACGATCCAATGGCTTCGGTATCTAGGGGTCAAATTGAGAATGACCATAAAAAGAAGAATATATTCTAATGAATCATTAACCTGTCTCTGCTAATAGTAGATTTTGAGATGTGCTTTGATAGTATGAACGTAATATTCAATAATACAGCTGATGCAGGTAATACACATCTCATCAAGCAGTGAATTCAATTTAGATAAGACACGTAAAAAAGAAGATGTTTTTAAGGACAAAACAAAGTCATTTGGATAACAGAATACTCTACCAAATTTTTTATCATAAATATTGCACTTATAATTATTATTGTTATTCAAGGCCGTATTACCCACCCTCGCAAGTTATGACGCTAACTATCGGTTCAATGGCCTAATAATGAACTAAGAGAGATAGTATTCTGAAACCATCATGTTCTACGTACACTTTATATAGTACAGAGAAGATTCAACGTTTTATATAGAGAAGTTAAGATGAAGAGATTTATTTCAAAATTTAATGAATATTTTGGACATATTATGTCAAGTTGAGATTTTTACTGTATAACCATTGAATTATATGGACTACGTACTAGAAGAGACATCTCCTCCTAAAATGTGTCTATGCGAAGAAAGTCATTACCTGTGCCTTTAGTACGCAATGATCTGTGTTTGATGAAAAGTCATTGTATTTTCATATTTATAGGTTTGTTATCTGCTAGCCTTAATAATTTGAAACACTTAAGACAAACATCGTTCAAATACACGTAGCTCCACCTTATTATTAACAAAAAGGTCACTTGTCTAGCACCATAACATTTTTTCTTAGATTTTTTTATTTTTTCTTCGAGTTTTTTTCGTTCTTTTACCTCCATACCTTACATACCAAAATGTGTCATAATATTTTGATATTTAGGTATGTTGGAAATGACACTTGATTCAATATGTATATACTCCAAAGAGAATTTAGTATGAAATTCTGTGGTGGCATGGTAAAGAGACATAACTCTCATTTTTCAGCATTTTGAGTTATAGGCGCTACATCATACTTCATCACAAGCAGAACAAAGTTCAAAAGCACAAATAAAAAAAAATCTGTTTATAAAAGATTTAAAAGCAATTTTTCATTCCGACATAACTCAATATTAATTTTATTTTGGCAAGGTAGAGTTTGCCGAAATTTGGTGAACTAGCCAATAGCCATTAATATTCAAAAGAATAGACAATAGTGGGAAGGGCTACATTGTCTTACAATGACAAGTGTTAACCAATCACGTTCTGGGTAACCATCAAGCGAATTTACACAGGTAGTATCCCTTCCATCTAAATCTAAGGATTATCGACAAACAATAAATCACTTCTTTTAAGTTATTTTATTGTTAAAGTCTTTAATAATATGACTACATATTTCCGAAAAAATATGAGTAGACTGCACATATGTATTTTTTAATAAAATCTTATTCTCTACCAGTCAACCGATTCCGCCTGAGAAGAAGAAGAAGGAAGATTATTAGTTGTAGCAGAAAGACGTAGGTAGATACTGTTTGATTAAGAAGACTTTTAGTTTTGTTTCAATTATTTTTTACACAAAACAACAAAAAATTCAAATGTTTAATATAAAATTACGTAAATTAATTAATTAGGTACCTTGATTGTTTTAATTTTGGGAAGTATTTATTTTGAAGAAATTCTTCCAAAGAAAAAAGTAAACGTGAGTTAAAATCACGAAATGTTGCTACATTTGTATGGGAATTTTGACCGAACTACAGAATCGTTCATAGAATGAGTAAAAAATTGTCAAGGTAGAAAGACACATGCATTAAAAAAACAATAAATAAAAGATTTTTTTCAAATATTATACATGCGAAATGCAAGAGAGTCCTAAATGTTATGATATAATGGTAATATGAAGGACCTATTAAAGATAATTAAGCTTTTATTTTAAAATCCAAAACAGCTAAAATTTATAACTAAGGAAACCCGCCGTATTGTAAAATCTTGTCACACTGACTTAGGTCGTTTTACCATGCCACCACAGAATTAAGAAGCGAATGAAAGAATTAAATTACATAACTGGCTTGGGGTAGAACAGCTAAGGATACAGGTTCAAATTCTGTAAGAGTGAGCATGCTAAAAAACCTTTGAAATACTGGTGCTAGCCAGAAGTAGTTAAAAACAATCTTATTCAGTGACGAAGAGTCTAATTAATATTAGAAACAAAATTTTAATGATAAAACATTAACTTAAGCCATCTTATAGTTATTGTTCTAGAACAAACGATTTTCAAATATTCATATTTCCATAGAAGATTTAGCTAAAAACCATAGATTTGAATAACAAAATGAACAATGTTTTATCTATAAGTCAATAATCTATGCACAAATAGGTACACATTTTCAAACTTTAGTCCAAAAGAAGCAAAATGAAACCACAACATACCTAAGTAATTACCTATTGTTTGTGGAATATTAATGCATAGAATATAATATTGTGTGTGTAAGTGACAATATAAATAATTTACTACTATAAGGAAGCAATCGGTATAGAAAATTATTGATCTATCAGTTCTCGTACAGAGAGACTAAAGGTTTGATAGATCACACAAGATTATAATAAATCGGCTACATTCTTAAGTGAGACAATAAGGAATGAGGAACATTGTTATAATGTAAGGATCTATAGATTAAATTACTTATAGCCTCCACTGATTTTTTGGCACATAGGCACACTTTTGCCAACATTTTTCGTAAACTTATGCAAAAATACTTGTAAAATATGTGTACATTGTGAATTTCAGATATTTGCGGGATCGTTGGTAGAGACCTCTGCTTTTTAATAAACCCATAAAAATATATACCAATATTGTTAAATAACACAATCTAGCAGACTTATAATTTGTTTTTATCAAAACGAGAAAATGTGTGGTCGTAACGTGTTAATAGGCCAAAGTTAAATCACAATTCTGACCATATTATTTACAAAATAATCAAACTGTGACCATTTTATTAGCCCTAAACTATGAAATGAGATATTAAACAGGGATGCCGACACTTTTAATGCGTGGAATGGTGGCAAATTCTAATCTTGCGTTAGAAAAAAATCTGGATTATTCTATCTTGATTTTAAAGAATTATCTAACAACTAATGACTCTAAAAATTCATTACTGATGTTTGATTTTTGAATGGAACAAACCACCACGGGCTTACGACCGTCTTCTACTGTTGTTTCGAAGGCTGGCTTAGTGTGATAACCTTACGTTAACAACATTCGCCATTAGGTGGTAATGTTTGAGTCTCCGAAACTCCTAATCATGAGAAATCTCGACATGTTCAACATGTCGAAAAATCTCATGTATGCAACAAATAGATATTTAATAATAATTAATGAAATATAGGCCGACAACAGTAGAAGACGGTCGTAAGCCCGTGGTGGTTTGTTCCATTCAAAAATCGAACATCCGTAATGAATTTTTAGAGTCATTAGTTGTTAGATAATTCTTTAAGATCTAGTCCTGAAAAAGGGTCACAAGAATCTAGACATAATTATCTTGATTTTGCTTACAGAAAATAGTATGATAATTTTTTTTTCTTTCAGACTAACTTAATAGTATTAGCAGATAATTATTATTATTCTTTATAGGTTCTGTGGGTCAGATATGAAATACCTCATCTTCCTGTACTTGAAATAAGTGAAATATCACTAGAGAGTCGGGGCAAACCAGTTGGAATGGCCAGACTCAACAGGAAGCAGCATTTGATTTTATTAATAAATGCAGTGTGTCTGTAGGGAGTAGGTGAAACCACTTGACCATCTACATCTACAATACACAATTATTGTCTGTACATGTATGTACATTGCTCACCCTGGAATGGCTCAACTCAACTTACACAAACATACTTTCAACTCGCCATCATAAACACTGTCTTACCATTGATATTTGTCTGTTTTTTTTTCAATTTTTCAAGTGTATACTGAAATGGGAAAACTGACTTTTTATGATTGAAATTGTAAGATTTTAACACCCCAATTCCCTATTAGATCCTCTTAATCTTAGAATCCGCCAAAAATATATGAAAAAAGTTAATTTTAACTGTCTTCTCCGCTTAAATAAGCGTATTTCCTCTAAAATGAGCCGCTATTCGATAAATTTAAGCGGCACCTTAGAATGACCCGCCAAAATTTTAGAGGAAGCCCTTTTATGTCAAAACGACTTGTGTAAATTTTTTTCTCAGATTCCTCTTAAAAACAACAATCAAAAAAAAAAAAGTTATTATTTTCAGTATAAATATCATTTTGCTCTTGTTTTCGTTATAAAATTACGTAAATAGTGGTTATATTTCTTGATAAAAATGAAATTGTTTTTAGAAAAGAAAAATTTTGCGGCCATGATTATAATTTTGACATGGGTAAATCATTAGTTTGAAATCACTTGCAGCTATATTCACGTTGATCGATTTCTTAAGCAATAACTCTCGGATTGGTTGAAATCACATGGAATTGCCCGCGAATTAAAAATTTTACTTGATGCTAAATTTTAGCAGGTCTGATAGAGAATTGGGGTATAAGGCTGCCAATGCAGCTGGATGCTTGCGTGCTACTATATGGAGAAACAAACACACATTAAAATAAATACTCATAAAACTGATAATGACATACGGAGTGGAAACCAGAGTCTACAAGATAATACAAGAACGAATAGTCTCCTGAATAGCACGAAGAAAAAAACTCTCCGACCCGTCTTGGGATTAACCATTCGAGAATATGAGTATTACAAAAAAAACTTGGTAGATTTGTGAGTCCCTCAATGATCATTGCTTGAGTACACCATCAAAAAATAAATACATACTAAAATGCTGACTCCATTATAAATAAAAATCTATGTAAGTATCATGAGTAATGTCAAAAACAATTTGAAACAAGGGAATTTTTGATGGAAGGATTTGGTTTTTTTTATAAATGTAGCCTATGTCAAAAGAGATGTTTATTTTGTAGTTGATAATAAAATGATGTTTTCACATTTTAAACATTCATATTTTCCCTTTTCTGTTTTGATGGCGTACTAGATGTCACTTGTTTTGTTTGATAGGTAGGATTGTAAGCTCATTTTCAATTATTCTATTAGGTACCCACACATTTTGAGTTTTTATAACAGAAATAGCATAATACAAATATTTTTGTTTCTACAAGGAAGCGTGCCTGAAGAATCATAAAAAACAAGAAAGAATAAGAAAAAAGTAAGTCAAATAAGGATAAAATTATTTTCAACAAAACACCAAAAAATTAAAAGAATTGAGACTTAACAGCTGATGAAGATTAACCGGGCACAAAACATCTAAAATATGATAATATATGGGGAGAGAATTCTCAGCAAGCAGCCAAAACATAATATGTGATCAAAATCAATATTACCTATAATATAATTAAATTAAAAATATTTGGGTGGGCAAATACTTAGGTCTGTCCCAGTAGACATGGTCTGTATAATATCTTGAAAAGCCACAGTGGCTGGCCAAGTAATTATCTAATGAGAAAGTAAAAACAACATAATATTATATACATAATACTATAGCTTGAGTCATTCTGCATGTGTACCATTGCCATGGCATGGCGTACCCAATCACAATCATGGTGTTTATGTAATAGCAACATTATGTTTGATGTTGTCGTTGCTATGAATGATCCATACACTGTTGATTCACACAAATTTGATGCTGTGTATCTACTTGTTCCTATTAGTCATCATAAAAAAATTCTTTAACCTTATCATAGTTTTATCGTGGTTTTTTGGGTTAACTTTGTGATAGTTCAATAAATAGATATAGAATTAAATCATTACTAGGATATGATAATAGAAGCAATACTTAACAAGAAGGTTAAACGGCAAAATGAAGCCATTTGATTCACATTTTACAGGCAAAAAAAGATAAACTAAACACCCCATACTAACAGTATGAAATGTATCTCAAACATTATTTATTTTAGTTACCAAAGAATGCCCTAAAGAGTACCCTAATTTATATTTTGTTTATTTTACCCCTTAAACACTTCTTTAACTGTGCTGTTTGGAGGAACTAAGAACTAATACAAGATTTTTAAATATCTTAAACCATAATTTTTTTTAAAGTCCCAAAAACCTAACCCTAATTAAATGATTTACCAATTGAAAGTGAAGAAAAAACCAGAAATGAGATAGAATTTGTTGCAAATTTAAAACACTTTTGTATTACTGATCAGAGAAAGAATGTGTAGATCAAAAAATATTAAATTTGTTGAATTATAATGATTCTATGAAATGGAAGCCGCTTATTCACAAAAATATGCAAAGCAAAGGTGTGTTTTCGATAGAAGGTCGCTGCATTCTCAAATATATTTTTTATGAGATATTTTTATTTAGATACCTTTTAAAAGTCTTTAGAAAACACATTACAAGTAATAAAACTTTCAGACAAAATGGAAAAAGACATGGAATGTAGCAAATTGGAATGACATCAATTTTTGTCATTTTATTTCAAATGCCGGTTTTAGTACATAGCACTTAATAATACAATGGCAATAAAGAGAAACATCGACCTCTTCAAGCACAGAAAGATAAGATATTGATTGGGATTATGGCCTGATAATGCTTTGACTTATCTTAAACTTAAACTAGACCCTTCAAGATTATTTTCAATATTTTATAATTGTTATAAATTTACCTGAAACTCCTGCCCCTACGTCCTTCATTCTCTCAAATCTCGACTGAGGATCTTCTTTGTTGCAAATAGATTTCAATTCTTCGTAGAGTTCGTCTTCCGATAATGATGCATTGATTATTTCTTTCCGTCTTAGTATCGGACTTTCTTCTGTGTCTTTATCTATAAGAGTTAAGTCTTGAACGACGGCTGACATGTCAACCATTTGAGCTTTTGGTGACTTTTTCGGTGGTAAAGCAGGCATCGTCTGCCTATTATAGGATATTTCTGGAACATTTGTGATAACGACATCTTCCTCACTACTCTGTCCGATGGAGATATCAGAGTCTTGACTTTTATGTGCATTTTTTTTATCTAAATATTTGTCTATTTCTAAAGATTCTTCTGTTATAACCTGTTCAGTAACGAAAGGTTTAAAAGGTTCTATTTGTTTTTCCTTTTTAATGGAATAATTATAAAATTTAACAGCTTGATAAGCCGCGTCAGGGTTCTCATTGAGTTCAGCCTGTGTGATCTGAGTATTCATCAACTTTATCCATGATACTGGTAGTCCTTCCAAATTCCCAGTTATGACATTTTTACTGACATGTATGTGTTGTTGAACGTTTGTGGGGAATCCGATCTCCGTGGCTCTCTCATCTTTATGTGACTTTTTAGAAAAAAGTTTAGTGATGCTGTTCGTAAACCCGTTCATTTTAAATGATATTTGATAGTTCACTTACTACACATAACAAAATCACAACAATTATGGCACCATCGCAACACTTATATTCACAATACACTCAACTAAACTAACATGTAAACTTTACCCCGTAAAATTGTTTATCAATAAGGAGTGGCCCGAACAGACTAACAGAGAAACAGTCTTGGACACGGCGTATCAAAATGGTATCACACATTAAACAGACGAACCGTAGCTGTCAGCTTGCGAGTGTTCTAACAAGATAAAATTTTATATGCAACCTGAAGTTAGAAACAAATTGCACAATCGACCAACGGATGTAAAGAATTTTAGTTCTTTGTTTTATCAAATAATTTACTGCTTCACGATTGGTGTAAAATAAATGAAAATATGTTACGTTTTCTTCGTTTCAATTTTTATTCTTGGAAAAATGAATCATTCGCACAAAACGTGAAAAATCAATTCCTGAAAAAGTTTTCTCGTCTGGCTAATAGATGGCGGGTATATCGCACTATGATTATGATTCATCGGAATTTCTTTTTATTCGGCGACTATTAGAGGAAATTTTTATGAGATGAAAAAAACTGATGAACACAGGCGGGAAATATTGACAGTTCTTCATTTATTTAATTTTTTTTGTGACAGCAAAGCACCCGAAGGATTAAGGAATACCTAAGTATACCTATTCTTAGTATGTCACTAAAATAGGAAGAAGGTCAAGAATCCACGATAAATATAGGTACCTACCATCAGTGGCGTAACGTGGATTTTCGCCGCCCGGGGCGGGATTAACATTTGGCGCCCCCCCCCACCTACCTAAAAAAGTTCCCCCCCCCCCACACATAAATTGAAAAAAAATCAAAATGAAAAAGTTTGCATATTTATTATTACTAGTGGTCCAGTTCATTGGTCGAAATTCGACCATAATTAATTTAAACTATAATATATTACAATAGTGTGCGTAGAGTTTTTTTTATTGATTTAATCTATTTTTAAGTATGATTTTAAAAAAAATATCAGCAATTGCCACCCCTTCTCGATAAAAACTGTAAGTGTGCGAAATTTCATACTCCTCCGTCCGCTCCTTTTTCGTAAAAAGGGGCACAAAGTTTTCCCTTCACGTCTATAGATACTTACAGCACTACAATATAGTACAAAATTCAATTTTTGGGTAGTGGGAGAGAGCTAACTTCTGACACAGATTTTTCTACTTACCTGCGGAATCATCGGAAAAGTTTTTTTTAAGACCTTAACCCGAAATTACTTAAAGAAGAAAAAAAGGAACTTTTTTGTACTAGCTTACGCCGAGACAGGTTAAAAGGAAAAAAATCTTTATTTTATCAATTTTAAGAATTTTAGTGATTTTTTTTCTCATTTATTTTCCCTTCACAAGCTCGGGGCCCCGATTTTTTTCTCATTTATTTTCCCTTCACAAACTCGGGGCCCCAATTTTTTTTCTCATTTATTTTCCCTTTACAAACTCGGGGCCCTGAGTTTTTTTCTCATTTATTGTCCCTACACAAGCTCAGGGCCCCGAATTATTTGTCATTAAATTTCGGGGCCCGATTTTTTATCTCATTTTATTTCGGGACCCCTCACGAGCTCGGGGCCCCCCGCGGCCGCTTAGTCCGCGTACCGTTAGATCCCTCACTGATTGGTACCTTATGAAATGTTTCCAACCGTCATGTCTGCCGGTTAAGGCAACAGTGCCGACATTGATAGTGAATCACTTGGAGGTATTAGTAGAAAAAATGAACTGTTACTTTCCTAAGTGTGACCTGCAACCTATGGACTGAGCATGAAATAAATTCTCGTACCTATACTATTTAAATTTTGTGTTTTTTACCAAGTTTTTTTTATTTGTCGGGTCATTTTGCCGCCCCCTGAAAAGTGCCGCCCGGGGCGGACCGCCCCCCCCCCCGCCCCCCCCTAGTTACGCCACTGCCTACCATCACCGTAATAAAAAAATATAATATTAATACAATTACATACCTACTTGCATATAAGAGAGTTTATAATAAGTAGGTACCTATAAAGATAATGTGAGTTGGTTTTTTTCGTTTCGGCATGCCATCCAATAATGAATGATTTTTGCCTGCTCCCTGTTATGGCGTAGGTACGCATTTATTGAGACTCGGACTGATACCTCCAAATCCATGTCTATTCTCCGTACAACTGAGACGAGGAATCTTCGCTCCATCGCGGGTAAAACGTAAAACCCTATACTAAATAATCTGACAAAGTTTTTTAATTAGATAATATTGGAACATAGATGATCATTAATGTTTTGTTTTGATCTTAAGAAACGTCAGGAATAACCATGTTAATACCTACCAATCAAGCCTGAAAATTCGAATCAACAACGTAAAACAAGATGGGTATTTTTATTTTATAATATTTTTAGACGACATTGTAAGATGGGGAAGAAGCAGGCGAAGAGACTGGAGGGATCATGTCAGTAGAATGGGAAACGACCGCATAGCCGCAAGGTGCCAACTGACGATATCCCACAAAGCAGAAGACCGCCCAAGAGGTGGCAGGTGACCGCGGAAGGATTAACTGATCAAAACAGACGCAAAATCTAGAAGAAGTAGACATTTAGATTTTTGAAATTTAACGGTAGGTATATTTGTACGCCTGAATTAAGGTTGAAAAAGTGTACAACAATATTGGCACAATTTTAATATCTTTTTTGTTTAATTCCTTGCTATGTCCTTACTACGTATTTTGACTTGGCCAAATCTTCTTTAAACTTTTCCAGGCAGTGCTGCCACCTGTCCAGTGTCCGGGTTTGACCACTCGGACAGGAATCGCGACGTTCGTTCGGGTGTCCGGGCGAAACCTAAAATGTCCGGGTCGTAACTTTACTCAGTGACCCTTTTTAAGGGATACCAAATTTTCGGTATGACCTTTTTTAAAGTTGGTGTTCGTGTCAAAAATTTTACAAAGGTGGCAGAACCACTTCCAGGTTTCAAGGTACTATTATGGCCCTGAATACTTACTGTTGCCTCACACTTAGTAATTTTTTGAGTGAGAATTTTGGTTCAATAGCAAGTTTTCATCAACATGTTTCCAGGACAGGTATAGGAAATCGGCCACCGGGATTTTGTCCGAAAACTGGATCGGCCAAACTAGGACATTTATGGAAAAATAGATATTTAACTAACTTTTTTTTTCTTCTATAATTTAATTTTAATAATTTATTAACTTTTCCTGTGCCCTCTTCGGATAGGTTTTGCTGCTGATTTCCTGATATCATACTACTACATCTACATTATTATGGGGTAGGTAGTAGGACTAGTAGGTAGTAGGTAGGGCTGCCGAATGTCTCGTAGTTATATACGGGACTGTTCCGTATTATTACATGGCCTGTTTTTGTCTCGCATTTCGACAAAATAAGTATGTAACAATGTCTTTTCGAGACTTAACACTGAACTGGGAAGATACATTGAAGACGTAAAATTTCCAGCATATGCATAATATGTTCATCCAACACTCTGTCAACACCAAGCTGCTGTCGATCAAGGGTGGATCCAGCTTTGGCGCCAGGGGGGGGGGAAGGGTCACATAGTAAAAAAAGTTCATTACCAAAATTTGATATCTGGAATCTAAGCTTTTGATCCAGGGGGGGTCATAACATAACCCACAAAAAAATTATAATTATAATAGAAAAGTAGGTATTTTATTAATAAATGTAAGTACATACTGTTCTTAAAAATATAAGACCTGGCCCCGGCCCAGGGGGGGATCATGACCCCCCTGAGCCCCTCCCTGGATCCACCCTTGCTGTCGATTGACTAATGACTATGTATGTGTGTAAGGATAGTGATCAAGATATTAAATTTTTTTCGGAAAAACCGATGGAACTTTAATATGCATGCTAATGTTTGCTTTTGACAAGGTCGACCATATCCTTCTGATTCAAAAACTTTCTTCTTACGGTATACATGGCAACCTTCTGCGCTGGCTGGAATCTTACCTCTCAAACAGACTAATGACCGTAGTGCTGAACGGTTATAGATCAGAGTCTCGTACTGTTACTTCCGGTGTTCCCCAAGGATCGGTGCTGGGTCCATTACTATTTACAATTTTCATAAACGACGTGGGCGCCTGTTTTAAACATAGTGAATTTCTTTTATTTGCGGACGACATGAAGATATATCGTTCTATAAGCTCTGAAGCTGACTGCACGAAGTTGGACGAGGACCTTGAGAGACTCAACAGATATTGTATGAAAAACCGCCTTGTCCTGAACTTTAAAAAATGCTACACTATCTCCTTCACAAAGAATCGCAACAAAATACTATATGACTACACTATAGCTTCCCATAGACTTCATTCTGTCGATAGCATACGCGATTTGGGTATACCTAATAATGGACTCAAAACTACACTTTGACAAACAAATTGACGAACTGACACAACACTGTAACAAAATGTTGGGCTACATCCTACGAAATACTAAACAATTCAAAAACCACAACTCACTTCACGTACTATATAACTCGCTTATACGATCCAAGGCCGAGTACTGCTCTGCAATATGGAATCCTTTTTACGACAAATATACCAAACAAGTCGAGACAATACAGAGGAGGTACACTAGACAGACGAGACGGAAATTTAACAATCTGCCCCCAAACAACATTACATTGGAACTGAGACGCAGTGCCATTGACGCAACGACCCTCTACAAAATCTGCCACTCCTTACTTGAAGTCCCTACTCTCCTGCCTAAAATAAACTTCAAAGTACCTACCAGCATACGAATACACAGACCATTTTATGTTAAGACAAGCAAAACTAATGCTGGACAAAGGAACCCCATAAACAGACTCATGACCTCATACAACAAACTCCTGATCGACGTAGATTTGGACTTACGCTCCCCGCTTTCAAGACCACTACATTACAGATACTCAAGACGATACATACTCCGACATAATGTGACAGTCCCTTCTCCCATCCTTTCCTTTCCCGCCACTCCCTACTCCTCTTTTATACATTTTATATTTCTATGTATTTTTTGTTGTTTGTCTGATGTGTGTGTGTGTGTGTTCTGAGTGGATGTGTGTATATGAATGGTGACTTATAATTTTATGTAACTTTCTTTTCATTTCTACTTGTTTTTTTTTTGTTTTATATGTATATACCTACTTTTTTTTTCTCTCTCATATAATATGGTGAATGATGATTGAGGACGAATGACTAAGGATATTAGTAAATGCCGAAAAGTAAAGACTTCCAAGGATGCATGAGTAATTGGGTGACAGTTGACTGAATATTGTTTTCGTTCATATATTGTACTTTATCAAAACTGTTGTCTGTTCATGCGTTACAAATAAATAAATAAAATAAATAAAAAATAAAATGTTGTAAGTATAAAAAAGTTGCATTTTATATATTTGATTAGAATAAAAGAGAAAATTATATAGTTTTCTATTAATTTTTTTTTAAACTGCCCCTATTAGGTATGTACTAACACAATGGTGTAAGCTGTTGAAAATTCGCGTCTTGAAATTGAATGTGTTATTAATTTTGGGTACAAATGGGCTTCACAAATCAAGCAGTTTTCTATGACAACAAGCCGATTAGGCTCAGTTAAAGAAAGATGTATTCCTAATACAACGATGAGACATACATATTTAATAGTGACGTAATGAAATAATTTGTTAGATTAAAATCGGCTTGATTGGATGAAAAAGATTATTTGGTTCATGTCTTTTAGAACATCTCTAGATTTCGTACATCGAGCAAGATATAAAAACATCGAGGCAGTCGAGGCAGATAGAAGTACGTTGCTACATAACACCCACAGATTGGCCTTTCTGATATGTCAATGTGTTTGAATATAACGAATTAGTTATCTTCCACTGTCTACCATTATACTTCAAAATATGAACAACAATAATAAACATTTTAATAATATTCTTATTTTTCGAATAAAACATATTATTTTTTATCAAGAATTATCTTTTAATTCATAAGTTGTTACTAATTATTGTTAGTAGCCCATTGGTTTTAAGTCGACGGCATATTCGTATGTACAGCATACTTGGAGGTCGTGGGTTCGAATCCCGATGCCGATCATTAATTTCCACTTTCACAACACAAGCTTTGCTCTCTGTCAAAAAAATAAATTAATGTCGAAGGTGTATATTATTCTTTTTTGTATTCTTTGCTTTGTTCTTCTTTTATATTTATTTTGGGGTTAGTTGTTAGAGACTTAAGAGATTTAATAAATTAAGGTGGTTTGTCATGTAGAAAGAATGACAAAAAGGATATATAAATCTGAAAAGAATGGGTGCACGCAGACGAGGTCGACCCCGAATGACATGGTCCGATCATATCGGTTCAGTCTTAGAGAAGAGCCAAGTCAGGAGCAAAAGGAATAGAAGAGCAGGTATGCGGAATGTTATGCGTTTGGAAGAAGCAAAAGAGGTTTGTTTGGATAGGAAAGAATGAAAATCCGTACTCTCTGCCTACCCCCTTCGAGAAACGGCATGATGGGTTAAAAAAAAAGTTAGAGACCACAACTTCGTTGTGGTTAGCTCGCCCTCTGTATGTTGATACTGTGACGTCTTTGTTATGTTTTTATGTGTTACTCTACCAATGTACAGTAAAGTTTAAATAAATATATTTTTTGTTCGCTTTTGGTGAGGTAAAATTAATTTATGTAGATAAGGAAGGCATACAAGATTTACTAATATGGGTGATGAAATATCCATTTTCCAGTCATAAATGGTGGTGGGCTTTTCAATTATCAATCACCAATCACCATCAAGGACGGCGAAGGTTGAAATGAGGAAACGCCGAACGGCAAAATGATGGGTAGAGCAAGGTTATCTTTTGGACCGCAATAGGCATCAGATGGATGGAAGGCCGAAGACAGGAAGGAGTGGACGAAGCTTTGGATTTAAAGGAGAGATTAACTTTGAGCAAAACAAAATATTAGTTAAAAAAAAGAAAACAGCAGAGATTTTAAAAAGAAACGCATATACCTAAACATTACAGAAATTACATTATATCAGAACAGAGCTGAATTCTAGTCCAAGCTCCTTTATTGTGAAATCATGACATCTTTCTTCTAGCCACACCACATTTTTCTTCAATCTTGACTTCGTTGATTAGAAAATCGAGTTCTTACTCCTATTAGCACTTGGTCGAAATACCTACGAAATCTTATGGATCTTAATGTTCATTAACTTTTGTTATCATTCAGGATTTCCGACACGCTGACTCGTTCTTTTAAGGCATACGCAACATAATTTGTTGATGAGCCCGCATCTCAAAAAACTGGTGAAAAAGGATATACATTTATTTAAGTATTTACTTGCACCAACTTGGCATTATAAAATGCGTATTCGTATGGGCATATTATCCGCCTTATCAAAATGTTTAGATTGATAATTTTGTTGAGTTAGTTCTCAACAGCGTTGAATCGTGGAAGGCGCTCAGCAATGAGTAAATATAGAAGGTGATCTAAAATCCGATGTCAGCTGAATTTGCGAATCAACATTGCAGTCTCAATTAGTCCCTCCGTGCGGTCATAGACTTTTTTTATTATTTATTTTATTTATTTAATTTATATTGTTTTCCGTGTGGCATATATAAATAAATACAGTATAAAAGTATAACGTTTGTAATGCGTTTGAATAGCAGGTAATCTTACACAATTTTCCATATAAAGGTGTCCATTTTTTTAAAGTCGAAGTTTCAAAGTGAGTGCATTTTATTCGAAAGTGATTCATAGACAACGAAATAAAAAGAAATTTCTTTTTTTCTTGTGTCGTTGTTTGGTGTGTTTTCTGGTGCGACTAGTGAAAGAATAACTAGTGTTTTTTTTTATTACTTTCGATTCAGTTGTTTTTGGATTTTAATATAAAACAAGACACTCTAAAGGTGAGATACGTTTTTTTAAATTAAATAATTGACAATCTGGTACCTACCAAAAAATTTTTATTAAAAAAAAATACTAATGATTTTTTTGTCTGTACATACCTAATTGTTTACTTATGATATTTTATGATCCTGACTGCAAATCTTGCATTGTGACAACATGAAAATAAAAAAAAAATCGTGTTTCTAAGATTAGTCGTTCCTATTTAGGTAGGTACTATTTATGATTTATTAATTGAATTAAAAATGTACAATCTTTAAAAAAGACAAAAAAAAAATTAACGCTTTTTATACAAAGATGTCAGCATAGCAGTTGCAACTTTAGCCGATAATGCCTTTAGGGATGCAATCCCCGTGTAACATAAATTCATATTTTTTAGTTTTCAATGTATTTTTATATGTTACTCAATACCTATTATTATTAGGAGAGGGGCGGGGGTTAAGAGGCTCTCCAGAAATTATTTTCTGGCTACTACCCTGTTTTTTTTTGGTAGGTACATCTTCACATCAAGTAGGTTCATTGTATACCTACTTAAAGGTAATACTGTATTTATTTTTTTATAAAATGAATCTGCTCACTCAAAGTGTACAAATATACTCTTTTACAGTATGCTACTTAATGCTTGTGTCGTGTAGAGGAAGATGGTCGGCACATGGGATCTAACCCACGACCTCCAGTACGAAACCAATTCGAAACAGTACGAAAGTCGGCGTCGTAACCGCCAGCCTACCAACCACATCGATTTATTATTAAATTAAATACTCGTTTTGTTTTCGAAGTCAAATTGATATTTATTTTGGCCGTAATGTGTTTTAAAGTCGTAAAAAATACGATCTTCAAGGTAGGAAAATATTTTGAAAACCGATATCAACCCTCCTGCACTGCGTGGTATGATGTCACTTTTGCAGTGATGTCTAACACCCCGCTAATTATGGGGAGGCCCTTGTTCAGTAGTTGGTCAAATGGGCTTAAAAGAAGAAGAAGAAACACTTATCTATGTTAGTATAACGTGTGTCTCTCTATAAGGCGCCATTATGATGGGTAGCTGTGCTGTGACCACATCAGCTGTGACTTGTGGTCAGACAGAACAAATATGTCAGCCTTTTACCACCAAGGTCGAGTTCAAATTACTTGCTCTTAAATAGACGATATTCTCATATTTCGCAGGATAGCTTAGTTGAAGGAATGCATGTTTTTGAACTTTCAAAAGAGCAAAACGCAAGAATTTTAACGAATTGACCGTGCGTTATTGGTGAATTGTTTAAATAAAGTAATTTAAATGAAACAATTAGTTATTGTTGTTTCACAAACTATTCATTTTAATGCCCTCACTAGTTATGCAGACACAGCTCCGGTAGATAATTTGAATTTTACGAACGAATTTTTCGTCAATGTAGAGTAGGAAGAAGAGGTCATAAAAAATAAAAATATGAACGCACAAAAATACACAAAACAAAAAAAATTACATTGATAATCCATTCAGCATTTTGTCGATTGTATGAATGATTTACTTATTAGGTACGATTTCACATGTCCCTTAAACATCTTCAAATTGTCAGATTTCAAATTTTCTGGCAATTGATTGTACTTCGTGGGCCTGCTAACGAAGAGCCTGTGTTTCATTGCTGATGAAACCAATGTATATACAGTGAAGTATAAAATAAATAAATACATTCTCAATTATATTCCTAAAAACAAGCTTTTCCGACAGACGTTGTCCTGTGATCTAATCATCTAATAATGTATTGAATTCGAATTTAAAATAATGATATAAATGACTTTTGTTAAAAAATGTCATTCCGATCGATGCATCTGTTTTAAACTATCAAACAACTGTCAGATTGTATCAAATGACAATTTGATTTAAAAATTAGTTTCATTCAGGTTTCTAGTTTTAATTTATAAAAAGATGCGCTACAATGTTAACAAATTAGAAAAAAGCTTGAAAAAATAAATCCATCTGCGTACCAATATTTTTAATGTCAAAGGTTGTCACTTGTCAGGTAAATAAAAATTATTTTACTATAGAATTTTTCACAGGTGGCGTTGTTGTATCGAAATTGGTTCCACACTAACTTTAATATTACCTATATTTAAATTATTTGCTATCATTCTGTTATCCGGAGCGGAGAAGAATCCAATAAACCGGAAATGATAAAAGTCTGTTCAGCCGATCGCGAGTTATACCTAAGCGTTCGTACTAACTCGACTTTCTTTTATATCTTTAGATTTCATGTTGTTATTTCAACAATTATTATTATTAGTCATTTTGTAATCATCAACGAATATGTTGAAAAATGTTTTTTCAACAGGAACTTGTTCTATGGTCAACAGTGTCAGTTGTTGACATTTTGTTATTTTTTCTTTGGTTGTAGTTCATAACATAGATTTTTATGTTCATAATAATATTATGTTTCTTTTATCTTCGCATTTGTTCTCTTCCTGTTTGAGTGTACGGTGTAGTGGTACCGTTGTTGCCTTTTTAAAATAAAAGTTAGTTTTTTTTTACCAGAAACTCGAGTTTTCTTTCCTCAATCATTACAGCTGCTGCCTAACCTAACCATTGGTTGCATTGCAACATAATATATGAATTATACCACATTTACAAAGAGGATATGACGATAAATTGACTTAATTATTCTGGACCAGTTAGTGTTCAGCTCGTTCCCTACCATTCATCCTAGAATTTGTATAGAACAAACAACACACATTATTCACTATGTACACAAATGTTTTATCTATAACTAGCTTTCCCGACAGACGTTTCCTGTGTTCCTAAATATGAATATTGAATTCGAATTTGTATGGTGATGAATGAATTATCATTTGACCAATGTGATTCCGAACGATGCGTCTGTTTCAAACCATGAATAATTCCATCCGCATTCTGCGAATCGCACCAATTGACAATTTCTGTCAAAATTTCAAAATTGGAATAAAAATTATAAGGTAAAAAGTACTTATAATGTTTTCTACGTAGAGTTTTCTTTAATTTTCTAATTTTCCATGTGTTTTTCGTAATTTTTTTTCTAAAAGGACATTCTTCTGATAAAAGCCTACACGAGAAAAAAAGAATTAGCGAAATCGGTCCAGCCGTTTAGGCGTGATGTGATGACATCGGGAAATAGCTCTCCATTTTTATATATGAGATATATTAATACGTGAATCAAAATTTTTACCCCTTTTTACAAAAATCGCGAAAACGGAGGAGTATGAAATTTTGAACACTTAAAAGCTTATTAACCCAGGAAAATTAAATATAGAAAATTAACCCGGGGATAGTGTAGCTTCCCAAAAGTGAAAGAATTTTTCAAATCGGTTCAGTAGTTTCGGAGCCTATTCAATGCAAATAAACAAACAATCAAATCTTTTCTCTTTAATATTAGGTATAGGTATTAGTATAGATTTTTTTTTTAAATTTTTTTTTTAGTTAGATTTAAAAAAAAATAATAAAAAAAAATAAAATCTATACTAATATACCTAATATTAAAGAGAAAAGATTTGATTGTTTGTTTATTTGCATTGAATAGGCTCCGAAACTACTGAACCGATTTGAAAAATTCTTTCACTTTTGGGAAGCTACACTATCCCCGGGTTAATTTTGTATATTTAATTTTCCCGGGTTAATAAGCAATATTTAATTTTCGAAAAAAATTGGGATACTTACTAAAACTCCAATAATGTAACCCAAGGTGTAAAAAAATTACCTAAAATATTCTTTACATCGCGTGCGCTGCGAAAACTATTGATGATAGAATAAAATTATGTACTACAACTTTGTAGAAGACATAATTATTTACAGAAAGCGTCGCAACAGCCAATGTCTAATGGTTTGTTTTCCTACGGATACGTCGCTACTTTTAAAAGCGGTGAATATGTCAGTTGAGAACGTCGTCAATATTGTTTCCGTAGTAACGAAAAACATTGTCATATAATTTTGAAATACGCCGTCTTGTCAGATGACGGACGGTTCCCTAGGAACCCACTGCATAACTATTATAGTTATGCCACAATAAGTGTTCTTTTATTTTAAAAAAATAATTTAAATGCCACCTCAAAAAAAGGCTCCTTCTTATCAAAATAAATTTGTTCATCTTCAAGACTGCTTCAATACGTTTATAAAACTTTTTGAATTATTTCATTCGAAAGATATAACGAGTTATTCCAAATTAAAAGGCTGTAGAATATTTTGAAAAAAAAAGGGATCTTAAATTGAAGACTATTTTTTTTAAATAGGTACCTATCTTCCTCCCATCAGGGTCCCGGAGACGAGGAAGACCCTCTCATACTGGTTCCGCTCTTTCGAAGCAGAGCTGAGGAATCTGGACATGGTGTGGGAGGAGGTCATTAACGTTGCGCAAGATCGAGCGCAATGGCTCTTGTTGCCTCCCTATGCCCCTAAGTGTGGTCTAAAGGGAGTTTGGATTTGGAGGTACCTATTTCCCGTGCGAAGCTGGGGCAGACCGCTAGTAGTTTATTGTATTGAGAAGGAATGATGAATGCTATTTTTTTTTTCAAATTGTGCATAAAAAATATGTTAAATCAATAAAAAAACGTAACTACTGTAATGTTATGTATTTGACACTCACACACTTCGGTGTATTTGACATTGACACAAACGCATAATATATTCTTTTGTTTATCTGTGGTTAAATTGAGAATAGGTAGGTATATCAATATTGTTTGTCTATAATAATAATCAAAAAACCTTTACATAATATTATCAAAATTTTAAATTTGACGTACTATGCATGTCATTGTTACAAAATCTCTATATGACAACTGTACCCCTATTCTCTGTCTTATCGGAAGGTAGTCACGATAGTAAAGAAAAACGTATATACATATCGAATGCGAGAAACGCTTTTGTTTCTAGAAATATCTCTATGGCGGCGCTATACACGTTTCTTATACAAAATGTATCGTTAAATACTCACTTTACTACCGTGACTACCTTCCGATGAAACAGAGAATAGGGGTACTGACAAGAATAATGATTTAACTTATAATTTAAATTAGCTACACCTACATAAATATCAGACTTAATCAGTGCTAGAAAAATAAAATTGATATTAACAAATATTTAGAAACCTTAGAAAAAAAAGGAAAATCATAACTCATTTTGAATGTTTCAAATTACGTTGCCGAAGAGAGATTGGGTGGGCGTTATAGTATAGTTGTCTGTTTTATCAATCCAGTAATGTGGAATAATCTGTGTTTTAGTATACACAACACATTGTGATCGGCAAATTATAAATCTTGTCTCTCCAGCGTCGATGACTACCGCAGCGGATGACATCTTTTGCGAGTTTTTCGGCGTCTCTGATGCCTGTCCAATCGCGAATACTCCTCAACTATTGTTGAGATGAGGTATGTCTTCTGCCAAAACCCCTTCATCCTGCTATTCCTCTCGAGAATGATTTTATTTTAATTTTTATTTATTTTATTTACTATAGGTAGGTAAGAACTTCTATAAATCATTATTATACGATTTTTTTTTCGTAAAGCAATACCGGATCTAAAGTAGACCTACGTGCTACTTCGTATAACTATTTTCATGCTTAACGACCAAAATCTAAATGTCACCACTTCTCTTCGATGAGTTCGAAATTCAAAATCATGATATTCAAATAAACGACTTAGGAAACAAACGGCAATCAGAGAATATTTATTTTGTCTTATGATTTTTATCCATTAATTTTTATTTACCTAATTGTGATTTTGTATTTTTAATGGTTGACAATGTTATGAATCGATAGTATCTTCGTAGTAGGTACACTCAAAATATGTGTCATTTTCAAATGAACGCAAAATAATAGTTAAGTTGTGAGAGAGTGAATTAAATATCTAACTTATTGGTGTAACACTCTCAATTTTGTTAATTAGCACTTAAGTCTAATTTGGGTACCTACATAATATAACACTTTACACATGACTCATATTTCGTGTGCAACATCGACAAACTTTATTATAATAATCTGCGTGGGAGTGTCCCCCTATAAAAGTGAGACGCTGTTAGATATGTGGATCTATCTATCGAAGAATAACTTGTTCAATATGGAATCTACCTGTTTGGAGACCATCAGCTGGTATCTGCCGCATTACTGCCACTGACAAAATACATTGTAATTGAATGCTTTTAAAGGAAAAGTAGGTACATGAAATGTAAAATGCTCATACCTAATACCTAATATTATGTTGCTGCGATGATTTGTATACACGTTGTAACAGCGGTAGTGGATAACCCGAAGTAGGGAGGTAGAGAACCTCAATACCTATCGATTTAACCCCTATCTATGGTTCAAAAGATATTTAAGTAGGTGCGTTTTTTTTATTTTGAAAATAATCCAGATTTCAGATTAACATACACAACTGTGTAAGTACATGTTAGTTATTTTTCGATTTATAAAGATATTTCATATCTTTGTAAGGCCGCACCCGATTGCTCATGCTAAGGGCTCTAGGAGCAAATTTACACATAACTTTTTCTCTACGAATTACCTTAAAAACTGATACTCTTCACGGAGAACTAGCGCTCCATTCATTCGGCTAATTTTAGGGGATCATGCTTTTAAGCACACTTAACTTGTGCAAATATCAATATTCAATATTTTGTTCATTTAGCCACAGATTTTTTTATATGGGTTTGTTAAAGACAGTATAGAAAAGAGTTTATTTAGGTATTTAAAAAACGTACGGGCATTTGCCCAACAAATCTTTTCTGAAAACTTATATAGGTATTTATCTTACCTATCAGCATTTGCTTATCACAAGTGTTTTCCTTGACTGTAGTAACGAACGAAAAAAATCACGACATGCGCATACGACGATTTTGGAAGATGATCTGAGTCATTGCGCAACGTAATATTATATATACCGACAATATTATGATCATCTCAAAGCCTTGATGATGTAAACCTCATATTTATCTGCTACTTACAATATGTAATGTATGCGAATTGAAACTACAATATAAGACCTATCTGTTTACATTCGTATACCCTATAGATCTACCAACCTCACATTGTTTAAGAAGTGACTCACTATGAAGCACCTTGTTTTGGAATAATTATCTTGTTTGCTATGTACTCCCATAATATACTAAACCTATCTCTATATATAAAAATGGAGCTCTTTTTCTTGGTCATTTCATCACGCGTGAATGGCTGGACCAATTTCACTGATTCTGTTTTTATTTATTTCCCGGATAAGGTTCTTATGAAAGACTAAACCAAGAAAACCACGTAGGTAATCATTTTACCAAGTTAATGTATTTGACATTATTTTTATAGCACTGCACTCGTTTTTGAGTGAATTTGACAATATATGAACTACTCTATTGAAAAGAATCTGGCTCACTCAAAGTGAACACAAATACCTACACTTTGACATCTTTCACACTAACCAAAGGGTTGTGTCGTAAAAGTGGAAATGTGCGCACCGGGATTCGAGGCCACGACCTCAGTACCTACGCTGTGCGTACGAAAGACGCCGATTGATTCAGCAAGGCTACCAACTCAAATTATGTCTTAACTTTTAGCTCCAGAAGAATGACTTGATATTTAATGCCTGCTGAAAAAATGCCGCCTATGCGGTAACACCACGATCAGCGCATTTATAATATTAACAGAATATTTTGATTATTAACCTAATTTTTTGTCGTTTGACATCTTTTAAATGTTGATTTTTTGTCGTTTGATATTTATCATTTTAATTAATTATTCATACTGTTTAAAATCAAATTACTACCCTTAAAGATCATCTTTGAAAATTCATTACGAAGAAAAACCAAATGACGCGCAACGCCACATTTTGTCACTGAAGATATAATATTATGTTTGTGGAGACATGCAGTCTGTTGCTATGATATGATTCTCGATCATGTAAATTGTAAATGAATTAAAAAAAAAATTGTAATTGAATATGCCTTTATTATGGCAGAACAATGTTTGCCGGATTAGCTAGTCTTCTACAAAGTCATAGAACATTATGTGTAAACTTGCTCTGTAGATAATTTGACACTAAACACCGACCTGTATACTTTAGTCGGTAGTTGAGTGGGCGTTAGTCACTAGTATTCCATGAATAAACCCAATACTAAGCAGACAGTTAAGATTGCTAATATTAAAAATGAAAAAAATCTGACAGTTATTTATTACTTCTTATTAGGACTCAATGAAATGGCAATTGACAGTAGGGAAACAGTGTAAATTGTTAGTCCGCAGCCCTATTCGTTTCACAGTTTGCCTATAGAATTGGTGAATTAAGTATCAGATCCCTCGATCTTGCATTTTAACCTCTTTTAATTATTAATCAAAAGAAGTGCGGTCTTGAATCAAAGGGACAAGAAGAGTTATTGCTTAAACATTACAAAGCTTAACATATTTTAATTTAAAATTTTAGAGCTAATATTAGGAATTTTAGGCAAAACAACCGCATTTTGGTTGACTCAAACACATCATAAACGCCTTGTCCTCCTGGTGTTTACTATAATGCTCTTCCTTGTACTTAACTGAAATTCTCTTTTTTTTACGTCTAGCTAGAGGATATCTTATTAGTTCTCGACCAAATTGGCATCAGACTCGAAGTCTTTTTCTTACAAATTCTCCAAAAAGCCGTGACTATAAAACACAATTATCTCGCATAGGTACCTATATTCACTCCAGATTCTTTTTTACAACCTCATCGGTTGCTCATGTTTTCTCGCTCATCTAGTAACATCGTTTTCTACATACCTCTTATACTTATGTTTCAAATCCTCTTCTCTATGGCACTTATTTGTAGCTGTTGAAGTTTTCAATATTAAAGTGTTACATTTTTTTTTTTTTTGTTTTTGTTGAGGCCTTCCACCCGATATAAAGTGTTACATATATTAATTTTCAAATTTATATTGAGCTGAAAATAAATTTCTTTCATCTTCAAAGTACTCACAAATTGAATATTTTTCATTCATATTATCTATTGCAAGATGATTTATTAAGATCAAAGAAATAAAGCTTTACCAAAAAATTTTCTATTTCCTCGCAATATACAATCATACATACCTACCTATATAAAAGTTAGAACTACATCCATACTTCTGTATTATGCCATTCGTTGATATTAGTTGATATTAATGACATTTGGAAATGTTTCAAGACATTCCTATGTTTGTATGGTGGAAGAAAAAGTGCTATATTCTAATAAATCTATCTTTTCAATATTTAACATTCTGATTAAAATATTGCCATTCAAATAAAACAAATATTTTTTTTTTATCATCAGTTGGCCGAGGAGAGCACTGTTCTTCCTCCCATCAGAGTACCGAAGATGAGGAAGACCCTCTCACACTATGTTCCGCTCCTTCGAATCAGAGCCGAGGAATTTGGACATGGTGTGGGAGGAGGTCATAAACATTGCACAAGACCGAGCGCAATGGAGAGCTCTTGTTGCCTCCCTATGCCTCTGAGTGGGTTGTAAAAGGAAGAATCGGAATGGATTGGATTGGATCATCATCAGCCTTCACTCGTCCAGTATTGGACATAGGCTTTCTTTCTCGACTTTCACGACTCTAATCATGGGGTTAGTCGTGGGGTTCTGTTGGACTGTAGCATCATACCATCAACTTCGTCAAGACGAGTTGGTATGGGGGTTTTCCAGGACTTCTTTCTCGTGTAGGCATCAGGGATTTAGGCATGTGCAGGTGCTACGGTTATACCGTCGATTTTCGGTCGTCAGAGCCTCGTTGGTTTTCTAGTAGGGAGTATCACAATTATCACATGCAGGTGGGGATGACATTGGGTTATCTAGGTATTTTTTGCCATCACCCCTTCCCTCCCATTCGTACCGGATACCGATTCGTATCTGGGATAGAAATCTGGTAGAATCAATAGGATTGTGTCGAGTTCGTCAGCGTGTAGTGTCGTTCGGTGGTATCACCTAATACGGAATGTTTTTCTGGAGCACTTCGTTTCGAGGGTGGAGATCTTTTATGCGTAAGCTTTGGTCAGGCAAAACATACACATCAAACAATTGACATAATACTGTACATTGTCTCGCTCGACACTAAACGCCGACGCTCTCCTTGCCTTGGTCATGTTGTTAAAGGTGCCACTTGCCAATACGTATCAGAAGTGCAGCCCAGAAGTCACGAGTGGAGGTATTGGTGCATATACCTATTATTACTTTTGGTATTTATGGTCGTCTACTTTCGCATTGTATTCTCATTCACGATAAAGATTACCCTAACAACTGTAGTCATTTTCTAAAATTAGAGAAAATATACATTATACAATCAGAGAGTTTTGAACTGTGATAACGGAAATATCTCTTTTTGGATGAAGACTCGTACCATATTATTATGATATTTTGATGGATCTATTATTGTGCTATATAGGTATAAATAACAAATATGTCACTAGGACTTAATTTCAAGGTCTTTGTACCTACTTTCATTTTAAACACATTGTATACGTAAGGTTATATAAATGAAAGTCGGGTTAGTGATATCTCGAGATCGGCTCAACAGATTCTTTCGATGTTTGATTTATTGGATTCTTCTCTACTCCGGATAACAGAATAACTAATAAAAAGTTGAGAAAAAAATGGATAAGAAATGATATAAAAGATAATAATATTAAAGATATTATGGAACGCCTTCGCCATCCATGGAAAATTATACCTATAACAACACGATTTTTTTTACTTGACAACCATTGAGTTTCAAAACATTGGTACGCAGATTTTTGATATAATTTCTTTCAAGCTTTCAGAAATAATTATTTTTAACATCACAAATATTTTTTAAACGTATCTTATGGACTTGGTGTGGGAGGAGGTCATAAGCATTGCGCAAGATCGAGCGCAATGGAGAGCTCTTGTTGCCTCCCTATGCTCCTAAGTGGAGTTCAAAGGGAGATTTGATTTGATTGATTTGATCTTATATATAAAAATGGAGAGCTATTTCCCGATGGTGTGATGCGATATCACGCCTAAAAGGCTGGACCGATTTCGCCAATTCTTTTTTTGTCGTGTAGGCTTTTATCAGGAGAATGTCCTTTGAGAAGAAAAAAATTAAGAAAAATGCATGGAAAATTATAAAATTAAAGAAAACTCTACGTAGACAACCTTATTAGTACTTTTTACCTTATAATTTTTATTCAAATATTGAAATTTTACAGAAATTTTCAATTGGTGTGATTGACAGAATGCGGATGGAATATACATGGTTTAAAACAGACGCATAGTTCGGAATCACATTGGTCAAATGATAATTAATTCATCACCATACAAATTCGAATTCAATATTCATATTTAGGAACACAGGACAACGTCTGTCGGGAAAGCTAGTAAAAATATATATAAATATATAAAATAAATCTATAATAATAAAGGAAAGTGCCTGACTGACTGACTGACTGATTGACTGACTGATTGACTGACTGATTGACTGACTGACTCATCAACGCACAGCCCAAACGGCTAATCGTAGAGAAGTGAAATTTGGAAATCAGGTAGGTCTCAATACAAAACCTTCCACTAAGAAAGGATTTTTGGAAATTCCACCCCTAAGGGGGTGAAAAATAGGGTTGAATGTTTTTCAAAGTATGCGAATATCTCGGAAACTAGACATGGTACGAACTTGAGATTTGGCATATGAATTCTTCTATAGAAATGAGTGTTAGCGTATTCGGCAATTTTTCCGAAATTTAACTAAAAGGGACGAAAAAGGGCACATATAAAAAGGGATGATTTTTAAGTGCCTCCTAAAAAGTTTAAAACTAGATTTATCGAAATTTCAAAAAAATGATTTCTTCAGAAAGAGTCAAATTATACTATTTCGTTTTCAAAAGATATCAGTAATTAGAGGGGAGGGGGTGAGGGGCACTTTTCCAACGTGTATGTGTGTGTATCCGTCCCCTCTTTATAACTTTTGATTCGCTTGATACACAGATCCTAAAATTTCAGAAAATATTGAATACTTTAAGCATACAAAATTTGTATACTCAGAATGTTGAATTTTTTTTTCAGTCAGGGGTAATCAACCTTTGAATTTTTATTTAATTTTTTCATATATCTCGAAAACCATAAAATCTAGAACCCTAAAAATGTGTATGTATATAGAAAAATACAATATCTAAAATATAGTTTAATGAAAAAGTTCCAGCATTTCTCAAACTTTTTTTATAAAGAAAAATATTTTTTTTATGACAAATTTACGAGTTTCAGTGCATATGTTTCAGAATTTTATAAAAATATCGATAAACGACGAAACCCTCCAACTAGATAATTGATTTTTCTATAAAAAAATATATACATCATAGCAGTACATCTCGAACTTTTCTTAACAACTTTTGTAAAAATTTAATTTATTGACGACATCGTTTCATACAATAAACATACATCATACACCGCGAGCTGGTCCGGTGCAGCGTGTATGAATATACGTAGGTAGGTACACCTAGCCAACCCAACCTACTTTCTCCAATACACGTGTCGAAACTATTGCGTAATCTATAATAATAATATAGTTTTGAACTAGCCGACCCGTCAAACTTCGTCCCGCCTTGGAATATAAATAATATGTTCGAGATTTTGTGTATAACTTTAAGTTGATTTCAGTTTAAAGTTATTTAACACAGACGACGACGTAGTCCTTATATTATTTTTCAACTTAATATAATAACTGTAACCGCTGCATCTGTTATAAAACATATCATTATATTATGTATTTACTATCAGCATTCCGTGAATCGTATCATTCATCAAACAACTGATTCCTGTCAAACGCCTGATTTAATTACAAAATTAGAAAAAATGTAATAATAATATGGAAGTTTTATTTTTATTCCGTGCAACTTTTTTCTTTCATAAGACCCTTCAGACAAAAGCAAACACGACAAAAAAATGGGCGATATAAGTTCAGCTGTTCTCGTAAGAAACACGTAGAATGCCGATTCTGACTAGCGCCAACCGGCGCAAAGAATGTTACTATGCATTTGAATGGGGAAACCCACAGAAAAAGCAGGAACCCGCTTTCCGACATGCCCATTTAAATGCATGGAAACCATAGACAACAATCTTTGAGCTGGTCGGCGCGGATCGTAATCGGCTTTCAACGTGTTCTTACCCATACGATGACCACGCAAATTAGCGTTCCATTTTTATATAAGAGATAAATAATACACTTTCCGTGAATTCAGACGAAAAATATATTGAAGTAGGTAGGCACGTAAACACTTTACGTATATGATATGGTATTCCTATATAAACTGATAAACGGTTTTATAGACTCTCCTCAAATTTTACAAATGGTGAATTTACACATATGTACCAAAAAGAACAACCAGGGGTAGGTGTACCTTCAGCACGGATCTTGCTACAACAAACTATACTTATAATATACCTATGCAAAGAATGCTAAGGGAGGGGAACCGATTAGGCGATATCGATATTTTTGCAACACCGCTAAATCGTTTTAAGAAAATGTTATTTGATAAGTATCGAGTGACCGAACTCCCTGTATAGTTTGTGTTGTTGAAACTGGCCGTAGTGGCGCTGTAGTTCGGATGTCACCAACACTGAGTGACAATGACATGCTATATTACTGAATGGTGTATGTGTGAATGCAGCGTGTGAGGATGTGTGTGTGTGGTGGTATGTAAGCGTGAATTTTGAAATGTCAGATAGAATGAAAGTAAAATGGGTTTTATAATATCATGTATTTGAGTTTGCAGGTGTAATATTAATATGTTTTGGTCATCTCTATTTTGATTTAAAACCACACGAATATAAATTGTAAGGATAAGTTAAGTTGAAAGTATATATTATGTACCATAATATAGTTTGTATAATATTATTATATACTGTAAAAGCAACATCAAGTTGCGTAGAAGTGTCAAAATAAAAATAAAATAAAAATAAAATAAATATATTTTTCGTACCATGCATCCTGTACAGCGATTCTGAATTGTTTTTTTTTACGATCGACATTAAAATCATTATGTAGGTACCTACCTATTTTAGTAATTTATTATCTCTACTAAAATAATTTACGGTAAGTTCACGAAAAGAATCTGGATTGTGACATCTGTCAAAATATTTGAAGCCATTTCATAAAAACACTAGCAAAAAAAAAAAAAACTATGTGAGTAATCTTGCTTTGAATTTATTGCGTAAACCATGAATAGCAAGTTGATATAATATTATGTTGAAAAAAGGTAAATAGTATTATGAAGTCAATAGGTAAATTATTTTATATCAAATGTAGTAAAAGCGCAAAATATTAAATTTTAAAATTATCTACAAAATCCTCACATCATTTTAGGATAGATCGTAAATAATTGTTTTGAAAACACTGGCAAGTCAATGACCATATCATTTCGTCACTGTATAGTTCGAAAAAATTAACTGTCCACTGGAACGTATAAAAAATAGAGACGAAAGGGATAGCAGTTAGCCGGATATTATGACCTCCTCACACACCATTTCCAGATCCCTCAGCTCTGCTTCGAAGGAGCAGAACACGAGGAAGACCCTCTCGGTATGAGAAGATCTTCTTTGTCTTCGGAACCCTTGCGGGAGGAAGAAAAGCGCTCCCCTTAAAATATCGGTGTTTTTATTTTCAAAAATTTATAAAATTCGTAGAATGCTAAAGAAGTCCTTACTAGAGCCCGGCCAGTGCGTAAATTACCATGGGTACAACGCATGAATTACGCTTACGTAGGCGGTATATACCAATTGGACTGACTCCGTTGCCGGAACGTTATTGTTCCAAAAATCGCGGAAACTATCTGCATCTTCAGCCAGGATGATATATGACGAAACGTTGTTTTATTAAACTTCCCTTACTTACGAAGACCAGCAAAGCTGCTGTTTTCCTCTATATAGTCTAATAGTCTATATAACGAAATATTATATAGAATTACTCTCCATAATTTACCTTATGCTTGATAATCAATTTTCTAAGTTGTAGAATTTATTTTGTGATTATATGGTGTATTTCTTAAGTGATACTTTAATAAACAAATCAATGAGTTATCCAAACATGTCTCTTTTTACTATCCGGTATCCGGCAGGATATTATTTACGCCGCCGGATAGACCGGATATCGGATAGTTGCCGATATCCGTTTCATCTAATAAAAAATATAAACAGTGGACAGTTAATTTTCTTCCTACTCTACATTGTCGAAAATTCGTTTATAGTCGAACGCCAATTACTTTTACCATTAGAATACTGAGGTTGACCACCTCACTTCCTTAAACCTCAACCGGTTAGACACAATGAGCCTCGGACGACTTCGAGCGCAATGGAGAGTTCTTTATGCCTAACCTATTCTCCTGAGTGGGTCCAAGGCCTCCCGTATTATGGGGTGGTTTGGGGGGAACCGCCACGGGCTTGATTTGTGTGCGGCTGTCTTTTTGGCAATCGGGCTAGGGTTTGGCTTTGTGCGGATCGGGATTGCTGCGGTTTAGTTTCCTCCGGGCTGGCTTGCGGTGAGCGGGGGGGCTTAAAAGGGAGAATATTACGTTATTATAAAAATGGAGACCTACTTTACGTGGTCATCGCATCACGCCTGGAGGCCAAGTCGAAATATTAACGACAGCTCCAACGTTAACAATTTGTTGTTGAGATAACGTAAAAACTGTTGTTCAACGTGCGTTAAACAATGCTGTTCCAAATTCCGAGTCAAAAAAATAATTCTGTCAGTTATTCAAAATTAACGTTAACGTTACCTCAAAATCTCAAAAAGAAAGCAAATACAGTAACACGTGAGCGAAGCCACGGGTAACTAGCTAGTCTATAATATAAAAAAGACACCTTACTCAGATTCTTTTCAAATGGACTTTAGAGAGTATATATACTAGTAGTAGATTTCAATCGTCGTAGACACTTTCAAATATAATTAACTGTAGTAATGTTAGATACCTACAAAACTCTAAAATTACAAGATTTTCATTGAAAGATTTCAGTGAAAAAGATAACTAAGTATATTTTGAAAATAAATCATCTTTTAAATATATAAAGCATGACGGGTATCAGCTAGTTTTATACTAAAACAAGGTTTTGAAGACTGGTTGAAGTGGTTGGTAGTCTCTCTAGAGGCTACGACGACGTCTTGCGGAGGTCATGGGTTCGATCCCATGTGCCGACTATCTTCTTCTTCTCGACACAAGTTTTATCTAGCTCACTGTGAAAGAGTTAGAGAGTGTATTTGTGTTAACCAAAGTAAGTACAGATTCATTAAACAAAAGACTAGAAGAAATTCTGTAGCTTTCTACAACCAATATACATAATCTTTCGAAAACATCGTGTGTTGCTTGGGAATTCTATGTTGTGTTCCTATAAAGTGAAGTGACCCATTTTATAAAATTGTATTGTTTTTATTGAAAAATATACGTCATGTAAATAAGAAAACGAGAAGTTTTTAGATTATGACTCGGTCGGTGGTTGGCACTGGACCAAAATTACGCCGTCAACAAGACGTGAATGATACATACTTATTATGAGTTGCGTCGGAGTCTGTTAACAGGATTTATGATCGATGAGCAATGATGGAGGAACAATAATTCATCGGCTATATAGAAAGTTTCGTGGTATTAAAAAGCTATGAAATCATCAAACGGTAGTCGGTACCTATCCAACGACAAGATATATTGACAATTTTTACGTGATTTAGACAAAATCTCTCGAGATTCTTACATATGGAACCAACTATCGGTGGACTTAGGCTTAACAAAAAAGGGTCAGAGGTAAAATGGCCTTTCTTGATATTACGTGTAAAAGAAGGCTCGTTTTTGGCGTATTCACCAAGCAAATATGTGCTATTTGTATCAAACGAACGAGCATTCTTTAAACATTCCATAGAATCTTGGAGAAAAATGATTATCTCTGTTTATACCAGAAGAATTCGGTAGATTCTAAATGTGCGTTTACAGTTTACACCAAACGAACATAGAAACATAGGTATAGGTACATTCTTTTATGGTTGATATTGGAACATGGATACAATAACAAGCAAGAACTAATTAATGCATGATGACAGATTAGTGTCCATATCAACGATGAAGAAAATATACTCTAATTCCAGCTCTGGCACTATGTTCGTTTGATTTAAATGCACCCTAATAATGAGAATTCCCTTGCAATCGGTCCCACCTTTAGACGCAATGTTAAATTTAATTACTGTAAAACTATATTTAGATAAGATATTTTCAAAAAGAGTCTTTGTATTTTTAAGAAATTTGATTTATGTAAGCCTTGGAATGGAAAATATTCGACTCATCCTGAATATCTAAGCAACACAGATGATAATTGGCTTCCTTGAAAACCTTTAGTTAAATGTCAATATGTAATTGAAAGTGTGCAGTTGAATCATACAATTCACAATTATTATTGCTTCAACGACAAAGGTCAAAAACATTCATAACAACGATTTATCTGACAATAAAGAATCTTAAACTTATTAAACGACACTTCTATAAGAATAAAATCCTTTTTCTTCCGGCACAAGAAATGATTTACACTCAAATTTGTTGAATAAGCCTTTTGTCTGGCGACCTGGCTTGGAAGAGGGCAGATGCGCCACTGCTATCCAAGCACCAACAGTGACTATAGGCGTAAGTGTGTACCGTTTTTTTTTTGCGTTTTTGTGCCTTCAAACTCTCGAAACCAGAGACGTGTTATAATACTCGAAATAGTTTTTTAAATGTGCTGTTTTTGGAAACAATAGTTTAAATGTAATATTTTATACTTACACAGGTAACAATTATTGGACTGTATTTTTGTCATAGATGTTATTATTTTGAACTTGCAAAGTGTTGATTAAAGTTGGCAGGAAAGGTATTTTTTTTTGTTTTCGGATGATATTTTAACACCTGTGTCAAAATTTTAGGTATTAAGGATTTCAAAATTATCATAATCTACTTAAAGAGTGAAAAAATCAATAATCTGAAGTTTGTTGTTGATCATAAATTACTCAATTGTCAGTGGAATTGCAGAAAAATAATAAAAAAAGTTTTCAAGATTTTTTGCAGCCTTCTACAACCTATTTATTTCAACTTTTCTATAATATGTTAAAGTGCTGGCACATTATCAACCAACGGCTTTGCTCATAAAGAATTAACAAACGAATGAATGCCAAAAATAATTTAATCGAATATGTAAGATACTTAATGTGTGGGAGAACTCCTTTGAGGTTTCGTTCAAACGTTGTGAAAACGCTAACATGCGAGTCCTACGTAATGTTGAGAAAAAATCTTGAGGTCATCGATATAAAATGACAAATTTAGATACTATAATGCTGGTACCGTGAATATCTCCTCTACTTTAGAGGAGAATATCACGGCAATAATAAAAAAGATATAGACCCAATAGTTTTTTGAGAATTTGAGATGGCATTATAAAAAAAAAATACTTCGCAATTACTGGCAATCGCATCCCACAAGAAATGTGCCTCTGTTTAAAATCCTAAAGAACCATAAAAACATGATTATTTGAACAATATTATGATTATGAAGGTGCGGTGGGATGTCAATGATAGCGAATGAGAAATGGCCGTTCTTTTTACCTAAACTATTATGTATTTTGTATCATTTTTAAAATTTGTATCTCTTCTGCATAACTGTATCTTAATAGCCTGAGTTATGGTGTAGATATTTCATTTGTCATCAGCAACACACCATAATATTGTGACTAGATCGTGTCTTAGTAATCTGTAGTGTGGGAGGCACTCTGAAGGCAATTGCTTTATGGTTAACATTTTGTACAACATCCAAATCCCAGATGTTTACTAGCTGTTTTATTTTTATGATATCATCATTGCTTAATGAGTGTTTTTGTTTTGTTTTAGGACTGTCTTGGAGGAGACAACGAATGCACGAATGACACCACAAGAAAGACAGTGAAGACCGCGGACAATTGAGACCGACTTCTTTTAACGAAACGATTTTTAAATTATTTATTAAGATGGCTGCAGCCGATCAATCGATTATTAACGAAAATTTGATAAAACAAACGACGATGGATACAGAAGTACCAAGTATACCTGTTCCGGTTCAACGGAAACATAAACAGAAGACTGAAGATATTTCGCTAAAAAAAGAGAATTTGCTCAGCGTTTCTGCAATCATCGATAATTCTAGAGTAGTGTTTTTAAATGATGATGATATAACACGAAAAGAGGTTCATATTTCTAAGGAGTCACATAGTCAAGAAAGTATCCAAATTGATAATAGCAGTGAAACAAAAGAGCACCGTACTGTCAATATAATACGGCCGATGAAATCAATGGTGGCTAGTTTTGTAGAAAAGTTCAATGCCAAAAACTCTAGTTCAGAAATAACCGTAACAAATACAGAAGTAGAAAAAGTAGAAAATTGCGATTCGAATAATATTACGATAAATACGAAGACCATGTACGAAAATGTTTCGGAAAAACTCATAACAGATATTGTGGTCAATTCAAAAGTCGTTGAAGATAAAAACCCTAGTATAAACAATGGTTTGCAAAATACAGTAAAACTGAAAGAAGAACCTGATGTTAATAATATGGGTCATGAGAAACTTTCAGAGAAATCCATTATTGTAGTTGATAAGTCGGAAGAGGTCAAGAAATCGGATGAGATCAAAATTCCAATTCCGGCTCCTAGAACTTTTATACCTAAAAATAATGGTTTGAATCCTGAACTCTTAACAAGTGATAAATCTATTTCAACAATAGTTACCAATAGTGAAGTGAATTTAGAAAATAAGGTTTCTGCATCTAGTCATACGGCAATCGATACAAATAGTCAAAAGAATGATAAACCTAGTGATAAAAATCAAACAAACAATGGCGATATTGATAAAAATAAAATTAACGACAGTAAAGATAATGAAAATAACAAAATATTGTCCCAAACAAAGCCGACAATATCGAAAAAACCGACGACTTTAAATGACATGAGGAAAATTGACAGAGCTTATGTGACTGGTAAAATTCCTATATTTGAGAAATCTACAAGTTTGCAAGATAGTAGAAGGAGTAAGGGGTTGAGAAGTCCGGCAGAAAGAAATTTCGATTTTGAACCCAAATTGACTAAAAAGCAACGCACTTCTAGTGAACAATGTCTGAGTTCTATCAAAACAGACAGCGAAGTATCGATGATCAATAAGTTAAAGGTATCCATCGAACAAGCTCAAAATGAGAATGCCACACTCAAAAAACTCCTTGAAAGCGAACGGAGCGCTTTTAGGGAACAAAAAGCTGTTATCGAATCTGAGTTGCGAAAGGAAAAGGCTGAATCGAAAAGAAAAGAAGCCTCCTTGGAGAGCCAGTTGAGGGCTGCCCTCAAGGGTCAAACGACAGCCGCAGTGGGGCAGACTGGTGTTGTCTTTGATAACGCAAGATATTCTGCAGCATTGGAATCAGCGAAGACTACAATCAAAGCTCTTCAAGAAAAATTACGGGTAAGAACAATTTGTAACGAAAAGTAATTGCAGTTATTGCATGATTCGAATTGTTCCTAAATTTGGGACAAGATTTCAATTTGAGTAAAAAATCCGAAAAAATAATTCTTAGTTTAGTCAGTGTGTTAACTTTAAAAAAATCTCATATACATAATTATTTTGTACATGACAACGACATGATCTTGATAAAATTTTGTCTGATCTTGTTTAGAGCCATCTATATAATATTTCACACACGTCATGCGTCATATTAAATATATGCAATGTGTAAAGCTTTAGGATATTTTCCATAGGTGGCGATAGAGGCAGATAAGAAGAAAGCCACAGAGTTGAAAGCGCAATACGATGCTCATACTCTAGCAGTTCAACAGATGGAGCGTGACTCCAGGGCGCAGACGACAAAACTGGTTAGCATGATTGTATAATATTATATTTTTTAATATTGAGTAATTAAATTTTATTGGAAACAAAACTTTTATGTTTAAATGCACTTCGTAGACTCTTATTTTCTATTACTGTTCATGGCCGTTGTTATTATTGTAAAGATTTGATACGAAATCCTGATTATCTGAAACAAAAATGCATCCTTATCGTTACTAATAGAAGATATTCCTTTGATTATTTATTTTAAGGACAACAATGCTATCACGCATCGTGCATTCACCCACTTCTAGTTTATAGAATCCCTGTATGAATCAAGCCTATACTAAAAAAGAACCAGTCTCATTAAAAGATTCATTATCCTTTCGGATTGGAGACAGGATTCAAACCGTAGTTTTTTTTACCCATCACGCCGTGTCCCGTAAGGGGTAGGCAGGGAGAACGGTCATCCACTCTATTCTATTCAAGCATACTTCTTTCGCTTCTTCCACCGACATACCATTTCTCCTATTCGTCGACTTTTTACCTGACCTTCCTTGAGGACGGAATCGATGTGTTCGATCCACGTCATTCTCGGTCGCCCACGCCTTCTTACACCTTTCCTTTCAGCCTTGTAAATGTTCTTTGTCATTCTGTTTACATCCATTCCTTCCTCATGCCCAAACCATCTCAACTTATTGACCGTCATCTTTGTCGCAATACTAACTTCCATACCACATTCCTTCCTAATATTTTCATTCCTTTCCGTATCCCACAGAGTCTTTCCACATGTTCTTCGTAGAGCTCTCATATCTACTACATTTATACTACGTTATTCTTATTTCGTCTATGTCCACGCTTCACATTTATACATCATTGATGGTAACAGAACCGCTATTCTCGTTCTTTTTTTCCTTAATGAAGGACAGTTTTAAGGATATTATCCCTACGTAAGGATAATTGCTATTCTCGTTCTAAACCTTTTGACAGATGCCATCCTTCCGCTAGGGATAGTATCCTTTAGAGTGTCTTTAACTAGCGCCGCCATTTTAGCCCGCCTTAACTAGTAAGGATAGCATCTTTCAATATAAAATCGATAAAAATAAGTGTTTTTATAAAATAATATAGTATGCGATATTTATTTTTATCTATCACTTTTTTTGTTTTTTTTTTGTATCGATATCAGCTTTGCGTCGAAAAGCAAGCAAGCAAGCAAGCTAGCTAGCAAGCAAGCAAGCAAGCAAGCAAGCTAGCTATCTAGCAAGCAAGCTAGCAAGCTAGCAAGCAAGCAAGCTAGCTAGCTAGCTAGCAAGCAAGCAAGCAAGCTAGCTAGCAAGCAAGCTAGCAAGCTAGCTAGCAAGCAAGCAAGCAAGCTAGCAAGCAAGCAAGCTAGCTAGCTAGCAAGTAAGCTAGCTAGCAAGCAAGCAAGCAAGCAAGCTAGCTATCTAGCAAGCAAGCTATCAAGCTAGCAAGCAAGCAAGCTAGCTAGCAAGCAAGCAAGCAAGCAAGCTAGCTAGCAAGCAAGCAAGCAAGCAAGCAAGCTAGCTAGCAAGCAAGCTAGCAAGCAAGCAAGCAAGCAAGCAAGCAAGCTAGCTAGCTAGCAAGCAAGCTAGCTAGCAAGCAAGCAAGCTAGCTAGCAAGCAAGCAAGCAAGCAAGCTAGCTATCTAGCAAGCAAGCAAGCTAGCTAGCTAGCTAGCAAGCAAGCAAGCAAGCTAGCTAGCAAGCAAGCTAGCAAGCTAGCTAGCAAGCAAGCAAGCAAGCTAGCAAGCAAGCAAGCTAGCTAGCTAGCAAGCAAGCAAGCAAGCTAGCAAGCAAGCAAGCTAGCTAGCTAGCAAGTAAGCTAGCTAGCAAGCAAGCAAGCAAGCTAGCTAGCAAGCAAGCTAGCAAGCAAGCAAGCAAGCAAGCAAGCTAGCTAGCTAGCAAGCAAGCTAGCTAGCAAGCAAGCAAGCTAGCTAGCAAGCAAGCAAGCAAGCAAGCTAGCTATCTAGCAAGCAAGCAAGCTAGCAAGCAAGCAAGCTAGCAAGCTAGCTAGCAAGCAAGCAAAATCTGACACACTCCGTTCAGTTGATGTCAATTTTCATGGTTAAATTGCGGCGTTGCCGTTTATTTTTATCCTTCGTAAAGGATATATCCTTGGAGTGAATTGTAAAGACAATCCTTGACAACAAAAGATCGAGAATACCGATTTATTTAGAGATGTCCTTCGCAAGGGATACTATCCTTTCAAAAGGTATCCTTTACTAGAGACGGTAAAAGAACGAGAATAGCGGTTCAGAATTGCGTCAAACCATAGTATTGGCATATTATCAGATAACCTTCATTGATTTTAGGTTAAAAGCCAATTTTGTTCCCGCTATTGTTCCAACAATTGACAGTAGGGAAATGATGATTATTAATGCAATGTAAAAGGCCCTTTATCTGTCACATTCAGTGTCTTTTGAGATTATTTCTAATGAACGGCTTACATATAAAATTGACGGGGACTTCATTACACCTTGCTCAATGGCTCATCTTTAACCATTGATGTTGGTAAATCGATGTCAAATATTAAGTTGCTTTGAAGAAGTTCGTGCAAAAATGGCAAGTGTTTATTGGAAGCAACTAAATAAGTAAGCTGCTTTTACAAGTTGCCAGTGCGCGGCAGACCTAATATGTCTAGAATGGCATGGCTTAGGGAAACACCATTGTTCAGAAGATTCGGATAGGGTAGGTTCTTGAGAAAAAATTAGTCCTCAATAATGTTCTCTGCCACACTTCAAGAATCAATACATTCCTCAATCTTCCCCTTCATCAGGCTATAAGGGAATTATATTTTCCTCACCGAGACAAAAAGTTCGTTAGAGACAATGATGACTTTCCCAGCTACCAATCTGACCGGTCTTTGAGATTTATGAAGAATCATTTCGACAATTTTTCCAGTTTTCTTATTTGAACAGTACCAATGACAGGAATATACGCTTTTGTATACTTTCTCAGCCTGTAAAAGTAAAAGAATACAATTTAAATGACGTTAAAATAGAGTACAGGTTTCTATTATTTTGCCAAGATAATAAAATACAAATGTCTTACTTCTAGAATAATTTCATTCGCCGTGTATGTTTGAATAAATAATTGACACAGAATTGACAGAAGGAATCCCAGCATATTGTAGAATTTCATGCTGTTGATGTTGGTTAGATTCTGAAATTTAAGAACATGAATAACTATCACAAATTTGTTTACTGTTTTCGCCAGATGTAAAAGACTCTGGGGAACGTGAAATGAAAATAAAGATATAGGACAGCATGATTGTAATATGGAGCATTGGAGAAATTAACGAGTTGAGGTTTTTGAAGCACGTTGAGGAATGAACCCTAATAAAAAAAATAATGAAATTAATGTAAAAAATGAATACGATTGAAAGAAAAGTGACAGAAAGCGTGGTAGAATGAGAATGATTTGATGCTTTTGGATATATTAAGGGATTGGAAATCACCATTGCGGATTGAACCAAGAGAAGTCCAATGACGTACAAACTAGAAAGAGTTTGGCAGAAAAATCCTTGACTGTAGGCCGTTTGCAAATCATGGGTGACCCTGCAAAATACAAATACAAATTTAATGACATCAAAAGGTTTAATTTATTCATTGCCGATATGGCATGGATCATGGATGGATAACTGACAAATTATCATATTTAGCAAGCAATAACAAACTTGGTTTGCAATACCTAATGCAAAAAGAAGAATATTGGAGTGTATATCGTATAAGCAGTCGTAGTCAAATATTCTCAAAAATAAACAATCCCCTTCTTGGCCATGTGCAAACATATTATTAATAGCTCCCTTACTTATTACAGCTCAGGATAAGAAACTGAGCATCGGCATCTCGAATGATAAAAAACTTAATTTTTTGGACACATATCTTGCGAATAGAAAGATAGATTTGAAAAGCTGATATTGATCACAAGGGATGGTAAGGGGGGTACGCAGGACTTTCCGCTTGTCAAGTAAAACAAGCCTCTCCGACACTTTATAGAACTCTCTGCTGTAGCAGTAGCCAGAACGTCATGGTTCCCTTGAGGACCACGACTGTCAGTGTAAAGATGGTGAATATACTTCTGAACGATCTTGTGATTATGTAAAATGTTCATATTTTGAGGAAACCAATGAATAAAAATTACTCACCCTAAAATCAGCTGATGGTATTTGACATTCTCAGTCAAGGATTCACTCATAGCAATATTGAAGTCTTCCTGAGTAAAATGACACATGATTCTTTCAAATCTCTCCATAAATTTATCACAAGGTTCATCATCAACTTCCGGATCTTCAACAATTCTTACGTGAAGGTTTTGTCTGCCGTTTTGAATAATTTTAGCTTCCAATTTCTCCAAAGCCGTTATTCCAGCATTTTCCATATTCTTTTGTACCATTTTGAATTGTCCACTAATGTGGGCCATTATAGAAGCAATCATAGTGTCCACTATTATAAGTGTAGTGCCCATCCAATACATTCCAAATACACAGTATATAAAGGCGGTGATGAACTTATAATCTTCTTTCGTGTTCCATGGTACGTATGCTGTAAATGGAGTATCCCTGGGAATATCCAAAGTGAAGTTGGAAGCTTTTATTTTTGATGTTCTGTCAATATCTTCGATTGCGCTGTAAATGCTCATACATGTGATTGTCAATTCTCCCATAATGAAAAAGCACCCTGTTGCGATTCTTGTAAAAGTGTTGGATTGTTTCAAAATTTCTTCATCTGAGTTGTAAACTTTAGAATCAATCTCCAAAACCTTGACGATTCTTTGGATCTTTTTGTTATTTTTGATCAAAATCAATATTTTAATAGCGGCAAAAACGTGTGTTCCTACCATGGTGTAGGCCAAAAATTGAAGGCTGGACTCTCTGTCGGTGGCCCAAACATAGTACGCGAAAAATATTTCTGAAATAGTGTACCCGATAATATTGATGCTCGTTGATAAAATTCCGTAAACCAAGTAAAAATTTGTTGGGTAATTGTTGTCGTTGTTTTCTTCGGGAGAATGAAAGTATCCGATTCCCAAAAAACGCAGAATTGTGAAGTGGAATTGAAAATATTTCGAAGTTTTTGTTGCCGTCATATTAACACTCTAAAACAAACAATGCGTCTTGATCAAAAGCCCTTCTTCAACAACTGACCATTAGTCATGATTTAAATCATTATATAAGCATTACATATTATTAACAATCAATCTGCCATCACCTGTAATTATAAATGTAATATCGTGACAATTGAATAAGTAATGTCGTGTAAATTATCAATACCTCACAAGGGGTGGATGGCTTCAATAATTACGTTCTATTCATCTAACTCCTTAGCTTAGTTAGTTTGCGAAGCCTAGGTATATTAGAAGGTTTCTACTCCCATAAATCTTATATTATTATAGTATAAGTAGGAATAATAGAAATTCCTCAAATTGAGGTGCTTTTTCAACAAATCTGGCATCTGTCTTCATCTTTTCTCTTCTTTCATCTAATTTGTCACTTGAAGAAACATTTTCATGTCTAAATAGAGGTACATAAATACCCCGTCTATATACATACATACATTGTTGTTTTACATTTTGTTTCTGCTCTCTATTACGTAATTCGTTTTTTTTTTTACCGGTCTATTTAATTAAGATGCGGTTTTGGATTTTATTTGAGAATTACATATATACGAATATGAATATTTGCGGTGTGTTTATATGATAAATTCTTATGGTCGTAACAGTACATAACTAACATTAAAGAAAAAGTGAAAAGTATAAGGCGACGACAATATCAACTCAATGCAGTAGGTACAAAATAACACAGTGTGACATATTATTATGGTTTCATCTACTTCTAGGAATCATCCACAGTCAATGAACAAAGTTAATTACGTATCTACCTACCTACGATTTCTAATTCGGTCATATTTGATCTTCCTTATACTGCACTGCAATAGTAAAATATACTGGTGTTGTAGTAAAATATGTTTGCGTTATGTGAATAATAGTGTTAGAAGACTTCGATAAAACCTCTAATAACGTCTAAAGCATGTCTTTGATTTAAAATCTGTTTTGATCATACAAAAGAGAAAGGTAATTAAAAAATAATTTGAAATTTATTTTTTGTGAATGTTTAGCTGGAATTCAGGATAGAAAACAGTGAAAAACGGCTATTTTATAGAAGCAAGGCCCCAAAAGATTGCATCACGAACGACATTACACGCTGGCGAACCCAGTGCAGCTCCATTATTTCTACTATTATTTAGAGTATTTCTACCATTGATGGGACATGGGACACGGGTTAAAAATGTAGAATAATATGCCAGTTGACCGAGCATAGCGCTTTTCTTCCTCTCATCTGATACTATATTCCTCCATTTTCAAGCAAAGTTTGCTGAGGGATTAAAACATGGTGTGGGAGGAGGGTATAGATTTTTTGTTTTCAAAACTATAGCATCACTCCACCTCTCGGGTGCCATTTTCAGTGCTTTTTGTCCAATTATAGAGGTTCTTTTTTGGGTACTAGCTGATGAAACTCAACACTCAGACAGTCGCTCTTGGATTTAGTTAATTGAGAATAGACTTCTTAATTTTTTGGAGAGGTATTAAGTCATTTATTCTCCCTTTAAAAACAAATTGTCAAATTATTATATTTTATTAACTTGGAGTAACTTAGTTCTGGAAACTTAGTCATGAATTAATTAAGAATCACATCCATCAAATGATCGTGAGAAACATACGAACTTCTAACAAGTGTCTCGTGAATAAGGGTCACTATTAAGGTACTCTTATCAGATTTGAAATAATTCTGGCTTTAACATAAATTAGTTGATTATGAATATTCCTATTTTATAGTTTAAAAGGCGAAAATTGTTCATAATATATTGGTGGCGAAAGATACATACCAGGAGAATCGTCCCAAAATACCGAATAACAAACCAGAGACAATCAGATTGTATGCAAATGCAGCTTTAAGTAGCTTACTGTGAAAGAGTCAATGAGTGTATTTGTGTTCACTTTGAGTGAGCACAGATTCATTAAAAAAAATGTAAATGTTTGGTTGAAATATGAACATAAAGACAAACTATTTTAGGCATCGATTAGCTTTTAGAATCGGATTTATTTTTTTTACTACCCATCACTCCTTAAGAGTTTGGCAGAGAGAACGGATCTCCACTCTTTACTATCTAAACACATTTTCTTCGCTTCATCCACGGATGTTTCATTTCTTATACAACTTCTCCTATTTCTTGTACCTTTGGCTTGACCTTCCTTGCATGCATGAGGATGAAATCAATGTATTCGATCTACTTCATTCTCGGTCGACCAAGTCTCCTACACCTTTCCTTTGAGCCTTATATTCTATTCACATCTTCGTAGAGCTTTCAACTCCACTTCCACGTCCATATCCGACTCCGACGTCCATATCCACGTTTCACATCCGTACGTCATTGATGGTAACGGCATTGCGTCATGTACCACCTTCAAATTATTTTGGAATAGCGATTCCAACCGTTTGATTGACTTCTTATGATTTTTTTAAAATATTTTGATCTTATTCAACAATTTGATTGACTTGACGCACTGTTTTGTACAGTTGTTTTGTTAAGTCATTGGTTTCCTAGCTTCTTCATACATTTGATTCAAATCTTACATTCACAATCGTATTTATTGAAGTAATTATTTTAACATGCTTTTTTTTAATTTTTCAGTTGGAAGAATTGAAGGCAAAGGACAGGGAAATTGAGAAGATCAAGAAGGAAGGGAGGGTGGTGCAGCATGGAGGAGGCAAACCGCAATCAAAGGTAGGGTTTTTTATTTAGTCATAGTACTCGTAGTCCAAATATAGGAACTTTTTTTTAATGTTGTATAAATGGTATTTTGTGTTTCTGAGAAGATTATAACTCAAATATGGAACATCTCTCTATATCTTGGAAACTTTTAACCAAACCCCTGGGTTCTTTACCATTTAATCCATGGGAAACCTTAGAGAAGCTTCTTTACGAATCATCATATTATTTTACATTTCCCTTATCTATGATGTAGATATATCCCCGTATAGACCACATAGGACTCAAACATTCTCTACCTTAATTTGAAATTATTCTAGGTTCTTACTACGAACATTTAGGTCTAGTTCTAAGTGACCTAAATGTTCGTAGTAATTTTAATGTTATTAGTGTTATTTTGTTGGGGAGCCGAATTTGGCCTCTTACAATATTGAATCTTGGATATTTATCCAATTTTCGGCGGTGTGCTGATAGGGATCATTTTCAATGAGGCCGCAATAAGACATCAGATTCTAGAAAAAAAATATATTTATCCAATTTTTGGCGGTGTGCTGATAGGGATCATTTTCAATGAGGCCGCAATAACCAGTTACTGATTTTAGTGGTTTCCATTCTGAGAAAGAATATTAACTTATCAAAAATTACTTGCAAAATTTGTAATGTTTTAAACAGATACTCCTAACGGATAGATTTAGTATCTTCATTTTATATTGTATTTTAATGAGGAAAGATTACAATGAATATTATTAGTGTTGCGTATTATGTCGTATACTTGTGTGTTCTTTTAATCATACCTCCGAGGGCATTAAACCAAATTATTAAATATGTTATTGTTACGGAAGACGGGTCTTACAGTTAGAAGCCTACAGTTAACTTTACAAGACATTTTTTTTTAATATTGAGAGTCTGCTAAAATTACTGCTATAAAGTCATCTGTAAATAAACTGTGCTACTTCTTAGGGTGTTTTTTTTTTATACCAAACGAACATAGAGCAAGAATCCAGAGCTGTAAAATCTCTATAAGAAAGTTGGGTTAGTGCGGATACTTATAACTCGAGATCGGCTGAACAGATTTGTATGATGCTTGGTTCATTTGGATTCTTATCCGCTTCGGATAACAGAATAGTTAAAAATTCGTAAAATGGAGAGCAAATAATATAAAATATAATATTAAAGTTAGTATGGAACAGATTTACTGACAACATCTGTGAAAAACTCCATAACAACACAATTTTTATTCTCTTGTCAACCATTGATTTTCAAAACGTTGGTAGGTACGCAGATTTTTGATAGAATATCTTTCAAGCTTTCCGAAATATTTTTTTTAACATTCAAACATATTATTTTAAACGTATTTGTGTATAAATTATAAATTTGAAAGTAATATTCATAGTAAGGACTACAGGACAACGTCTGTCAGGAAAGGTAGTAGAGTGTATTCTCATGATCGTTGATATGCCAGTCATGGTCACCAAAGAAATAACAACGAGAAAGAACCAGAACTTTGGCGCACGTAATCTGTGCTCACTCAAAGTGAACACAAATACACTTTTTGACTTGTGTCGTGAAAGAGGAAGATGGTCGGCACCTGGGATCGAACCTACGACCTTCGAACGAAACAGTACGAAAAGCCGGCGTCGTAACGGCTATTCTACTAACAACTTTATAGAAATATTTAACATATCTTTCTGTGTTAGGGCAATATGATATGTAAGGAAAAACCTGACTTCAGAGCAATATCATCCTCTTTCTCCTTCTATGTCCCTAATTTTTGTCCCTCATTCTTGGCTTTCATCTCTATAGCACGTGCTATACTAGCTATGATCATACCTTTCGATATTTTACATCGAATCCTTGCTATAAGTACCAAAACTTAAAATTGAGAGTTAAAAATCAGAGTTCATCCAAAGTGAACGCAAATATTTCGAATTAGATAATTCTTTTTGTTGTTGTGTTTTCTATTGTCATAAGAAGGTTCTTATGAATGAAAAAATTAAGAAAGTCGTGCAGAATATCAGAAAATTTGAGAAAACTTAAAGTTCCTAACATGATTGATTTTACAATAAAATTTTGTTCTAATTTTGAAATTAAATTGGGGCGTTTGACAGAAACTTTTAGTTGTTTGATAATTGGTAGAACGCGTATGGACAATTTATGGTTTAAAACAGATGCATCAATAAATTCAGTATTCATACTAAAGACAGGAAACCTAGTTTGTCGGGAAAGCTAGTTTTTAATCAATTAAATAACTTTTTATTACATTTAAAATATAAAATTAATGTGAACCTTAACACGTATGTATGTATAGGTAATAATATCGAAAGTGAATGAATTGAGTCACAGGACAGGAATTTAGTGAGGTCATCAAGTCAGACCAGTCTGGGCCATCCTGATGCGGTCAGGAATGTTAAGTGAAAAGAACTACCCGTTCCCATACATATGTTAGTAAAGTTATATAGGGATAATAAATCTAATGGAGAGGAATTTAAAAAGTGAGTTTTACGAGTGGTGTTTAGTAGGTGAATGGGATCCCGAGACCAAAACCTGTAATTTCGTTATATTATCTATATATTAATACGTGAGGCAAAAACTTTATGTCCCTTTTTACGAAAATTGAGCGGACGGAGGAGTATGAAATTTCGCACACTTACAGTTTATATAGAGGAAGGATAGCGAATGCTAATATTTTTATTAAAATCATACATAAAAATGGATTAAATCAATAATAAAAACGTTACACACACTACTGTAATGTTTGTACACTACTACTCACACACACATCGATGTATTTGACATTCTGTGGCTAAATAGAGAAAAGATTAATATGTTTTGCCGCATCACGCCTAAACGGCTGGACCGATTGCGCCAATTCTTTTTTGTCGTGTTGGCTTTGATCAGAAGAAGATTCTTATGAAAGATAAAATTAAAAAAGTTGCGTGGAAAATTATAAAATTAAAGAAAACTCTAAGTAGGTAACCTTTTTAGTACTTTTTAAAATATAATTTTTATTCCAATTGTGAAATCACTCAAATAGGCGCATGATAGGAACTTTATTTACTTGGTAACGTGTTAGCAACGAATTTACCCTGATTGTTGACATAATTTCATTCAAACGTTATTTATGTAATATGTTTTTCATCTGATATACCTTCCACTGAATGGATATTATTGTGCATTTTTTTAAATACCTGCTACCTACAATAGAGTTTTAAGGACGTAAGCTGATATTTTAAGATTTTACAAATATTTTATTGCGCAAAGTGAATACATAGAGGCGAGCTAAATCTGACACACGTAATATTAATTGTGAAACGTGTGCCATGTGTCATCAGAAATTTTGAAGATTGTAGATAAATACGAAAGTGCATTGAAAGAGATAGTGTGGCCGATCTTCAAGCATCACAATCACATCAACAAGGACAGAAAGTTGGCAATAAGAATCTTTTTTTCAATGCGCAAGAAGAAATGCTTCATGTGTTGATTTCAAACAAATTTCAAGGTAAATGAAAAACAAAACCATAAGTGATGAAAATAATGTTTTGTAAAATTGTTGTACAATAAATAAATGAAACAGAAGTAAAATTATTTTATTGACAGAGATACTTTTTTTATTTTTAACTTTGATACCATATTCCTTCCTTATATTCTTATTTATATCGATATCCCACATTATTTTTCGAAGAGCTCTTATATCTACGATTGGGGAACCTCAGAACATGCTTTATAATCGCTTCTTCGGTTGTCAAAAACTAAAATTTATGATTGTATAAATTTTCTTCGGAGTGTTTCCTATACCAATCAGTATTTTTTTTTTTTGAATTTGCTTTTATTTTTCAAATGGTATCCAACACATTGTGTGGGTGTCATAGGATATTTTAGGGAAGTTTTAATGAGATTTGAAGAACCTGATCCTTTTAGAAAATCATAAACTCACCACCGAATGGGAAAATTGATAAGCACTAGAAGATACACAATATAAATGGACATAAATTATTTATACACTTTACAATCAATACGTTGAACTACACAAAAGAGAATCGGATGAATAGGTTCCTTTAATTTCAACATCAAGAGGTTAAATAAGTTGAGATGTGAGTATGTACCGATACACACACACTCCCTTTTACACCCCACTCAGGGGCATAGGGAGGCAACAAGAGCTCGAGATCTCCATTGCGCTCGATCTTGCGCAATGTTTATGACCTCCTCCCACACCATGTCCATGTCCCTCAGCTCTGCTTCGAAGGAGCGGAACACAGTGTACCGATATCAATCAAAAATAATAAAAATAAAATACTCTAAGCTCTCAATCAAAGCAAATCAAAACTCCTTTTGAACCCCACTCAGCGGCATAGGGAGACAACAAAAGCTCTCCATTGCGCTCGACCTTGCGCAATTTTCATGACCTCCTTGCACATTAACTCCCTCAGCTATGGCTCGAAGGAGTGGAACACGGTATAAGAGGATTATCCACGTCTTCGGGACTCTGATGGGAGGAAGAACGACGCACTTCACAGCCAACTGTCTTTCAGCATCCTTAACACATATTCCAGCTATGTCTATCTCCTGTACCGATATGATTTTTTTTAATAAACTTTATCACCTCAACGTGTCAATAGTTTGATTTCATGATATAATTTTAGGCGAGGAAACGACGAAGAAGGTTAGCTTGATGAATTTTCACGCATAATAGAGTTTAAAGATTCTTTACGGACAGTTCTTTACTGATGGGTTACCTACCCTCCCTACTGTTCAAATCTTTTTATTGTCACATTGTACTTAGAGTAATAAAGCTTTTCAATGGGAAGTTTTCTGGGGAGCTTCCGACAATACACACTAGGTGGCAGAACTTCTAATCAGGTCTATTGTCAAATTATGACAGCTGTTGTCAAACATATCATCTAGCATTGACTGATAAAATAATATTATACTAATATATTTCCTCTCTTTTTTGTTCTCTCAATTCAACAATTTAACGTTTTAATTATTATTAATTAATTAATTGAATCGTGATCTGCAAAAACCACACATCTCGCATTTTTTCAGAATTTTGTTTTATTGCATAAAATGTTCCTAATTTGTGTTATCCATGATATTCTGTAAAAACCACACATCTTCCATAGTTCTTTAAAGTATTAATAATGAAATGATTTTTTCGTGGTCTGCAAAAACAACACATGTACCGAAGATGTGTTGTTTTTACAGACCACGCGCGATTTATTTCATATCTTTATCTTTATATACAGTTTATTCGTTGACATTTCATTTGTCATAATTGTTTGTCTTGTTTGGTCTTGTTCTTGGTTAAAATATTACATGATAATTTTTGCTTAAAAAATGCACAAAAGGTGTCATATGTTTTTTTCAGGAGGTATTTTAAAGAAAATTTTAATCTACGTTTTGGTCGTTCACAAATAGATGTGTGTAGTAAGTGTGAAGAGATAGGGTACAAAATAAAGTCACCTACATCTACATAATATTTTAGTCCGTTTATATTCTCCCTAAAATAAAGTCACCTACATCTTATATGTTCCCTCTCCTCACACGAGCTCTGCTCTATTGGAGAGGTTATATATATAAAAAAAAATCAAGGGAAAATATCTATTTAATAACATAATATTTGTAATTGTGTAACATTTTTCTGTGAATAAAGTTTCTTTTGAATTTGAATTTTGAATTTGAATATTTTTGAAGGCGCATCAATCGTAGAAAACAGACGTTAAGGTCAGATATTTATATGCCCAGAGCCGTACAAAATGGTGGAGAAGGTTCTTAAATACAATTTGCTGCATTAACTTTAATATATTTACAGCTATTTAAAAAACTCTATTTTTTTAGGATCTTCATACAAATTTCTCAAAAACATAGCACAAATCACCCTCTATGGGTGGAATGCCTAATTAATTATCACACATTAGAGGGTGTATGGAATGTAGCTAAGATTCAAACCACAGAGCTCTCTCTATGAAAACTTGCAAATCATGTCGGTAGGTTCGTATAATATGAGGTCGGTAAAAAAGTCATTCTTCTTTTTCTGTGCTTATGTCAGTTATAGAGGTCTGTTAAGCAATGGGAAGCTAGACTAGAACCTGTTTAATTACCTACCGATCAAGCCTGACAATCGGAATCAAAAACGTAAAGCATGACGGGTATAAGCTAGTAAATGATAATGCCAAAAGGCTGCAGTCGCAGAACTCATGGTTCATAAAAGAAGGGCTAAAAAATTCTATGCAGAAATAAAAGCGTGGAAAGAAAATACGGATGATTCTACAGCTGTATTATCTTTCGATTAAATGCAGAATTTACCGCTTCCTAATAAAAAAATAATAATAATGTAACACTTTTCTATGCAAAGGTGTCAGTATAGCCGGCGAAACTTATTGCCTGAGGCAATTTTTCCAGTCAACCGGTTCCGTCCAATCTGAGACAGGCCAACCCCGGGTAGAAGTTTCAAGTGAAAAAACACTTAGAAAAACTCTGACCCGACCGGGAATCGAACCCGGGACCCCGGATCTGAAGTCCACGCCAGTGCAACTAGGCTCCCAAGGTCGGTAGCCTAGTTGCACTGGCTACCGACTACCTGTTCAGGAGGTATATGAGACAACTGTGGGTTTTTGTTTTTGTATACCTAATATAAAAAATAATAAAGCTAAATAATTTTATGTGTACCATGAGGGGCATGGTAAGAAATCTCCCGATAAAATTTTCCAGTAGCCAACAACTGAGGCAGATGACTGCGCCACAGATATTGATGAGTCAATTATACATATATTTTCATTACATTTTATTACATTGTACTGCATTGTATCTCTTTTTGATCAAGTTTATATAAAAAATATTTTTACACCGCCGATTTTAGTATCATTTTAAACAAAAGGACAAAAGTTTTCTTATTTTCCTTTGAAGTAAGCGATGGTCAGCAAAAACCACACATGTACATTTTGTAAAAAAAATTGTAAAAAAATAATAAAATAATAATAATGTTTAAAATAAGCTTTTATGCATAGAGTAGCATTGGAGCTTTGGATTCAATAAAAGAATCATATCGATATACATAAAGTTTAGGAATCAAACAGTTTTTTTCAATTTTCTCAAAACATTAACTTTGTTAGATGTGTGGTTTTTGCAGATCACGATTCAATTATTGATGATTGCAAAAGTGGCTTTTTCTAGGAGGTAAACCATAGTATGTCCTTTTACACTACATACAAACAAAATCACTAGGTATGTAGGTATTTGTCTTCAAGGGTGAATTTTCAGTCCCGTTCTTTGAGAAAAAAATCTCAGTGCTGCTGTTCTGTATATTCTTGTATTCTGTTACGGTATGTTAGGTTGTATTTAGGTAGATATATAAAAAAATAAAATAAGATAAACAATTTTATTAGAAATAGTATGTAAAACGAAATATACAATGATTATTCTAAACGTATTGTTATCTCATTATAATAATACATAAGTTGTTTAATTTGAAATAAACTGGAATAATAAATTGTTTTTTTTTTCATTTTCACTGTAACACAAAGTACCTATTTATAAATAAAAAATTATAGTATTTATTTACATAAGACAAAACGGACCGTTCATAAACGTTAATTTAACCAGTGTTGCCAACGCTGTTTTTCAACGGCAAAGAAGCCCAACTGAAAATTTGGTATGCGGTCATTCCGAAAATTTTAGTATCCGAAGAGAGGTGGGAGTTCACTAAAAAAAGGTCATTTAGTATCCGGAAAGGTGAAAACTCGCTAAAAGGGTTAGTAAGTAACTAAGTAAGTAAGCAAGTAAGTTCCAAATAGCCCAAACGGCAGTAAATCGCCCCCTTTGGCAACACTGAATTTGACAATAGACCGGATTAGCTAGGGCGCCTCTAGCGGCACAGAAAGGAAGAAAAACATCTCATTTCAAATCATTATTGCTTCAGTAATATTGCGTCGATAAGTAGGTAGGTATCTCCGCCAATTGAAACAGCTAAGAAGTTGATTCAAGCCAAATTACGGTCAGAAGAGTATCTATAATATTAATTATCAAAATGCAACTAGAATCGCAAGAGATATAAAGAATGGTTTGCAATATTTACTCAATTTGTTTCTAAATTAAGTAAATATGTGTGTATTCTAAAACTTCCATTAAATGAGTTACGGAGACTTTACATTACCACCTAATGGCGAACGTTGTTAACGTAAAGCGATCACACTCGATCAAATCAAATCAATCAAATCAAATCTCCCTTTGAACTCCACTTAGGAGCATAGGGAGGCAACAAGAGCTCTCCATTGCGCTCGATCTTGCGCAATGCTTATGACCTCCTCCCACACCAAGTCCATTTCCCTCAGCGCTGCCTCGAAGGAACGGAACACGGTATGAGAGGGTCTTCCACATCTTCGAGACCCTGATGGGAGGAAAAAAAAAGCGATCACACTAAGCCAGCCTAACAGTAGAAGACGGTCGTAAGCCCATAGTGGTTTGCTCCATTTAAAAATCTAACATCAGTAATGTATTGGTAGAGTCATTAGTTTTTACATATTCGTAAATATTTGAGATAATTAGTTGTTTTAGTGGTTTAGTTCAAGGTTCAGTTTAGGCAACATTCGCGCTGGAGCTTTAGGATTCGATGCCCGATGCCGATTTTTTTCAACGGAACAAGCATTTTTTATCTATATCAAATACTTCTAAGCTTAAACTATGCTAACGTAGTGTTGAAGTTTTTAAAACGTGTATGTTTGCTAATACTAATTTTTAAAAATATACTATGCAGAATTTTGATGCATAGGAGATGAAGGCATTTGCAGTATGTAAGATCATCGTATCGAAACAACGTTCCAAATATTTAGGGAATCTTGCGCCGTTTTCCTACTATTTTGACAGGTACTTAGATTAAATCAATTAGTGTCAGATTTTTAAAAGGTTTATTTTATACAAATTTGAACCACTACGGGCTTAAGACCGTCGTTTACTGCTGTTTCCATGGCTGGTTTAGTGAGAACAATTGAAATATGCTGTTTCATTAATATAAAGAATGTTTTAAAATGAAAAACAACAGTAAAAATTTTAACTGTCAAAGTGATATCGAAAATGATTTTGTTTTTATTTTATTAGACAGATGGGTATATACCTACAGATATTCGTGATACAAAAATTATCTCACAAATTATAAAAAAGTAAATACACAAACAGTAAGAAACAAAAAAAACCTGTCAAAAAAATGACACAATATGCAGGCGCATCTGGGGGTAAAGAGATGAAGACAAAATGTGAGGGACAGGCAGAGACATATTTTTGACAAATTACTGGGGACAGGAATAAAGGCCATGGAAATGGTAGTATCGGGAATATGGGCCAAGATTTTTTTTTATTTGAATTTGAATTACAAAGATTGTCTTTTATATTTCGGGATCTGTATGAAAATACCACAATTATATTTCCCAAAAATATTGGTTTTTCGTATGTCTAAGTTATTTCCAGGAAGACCAATGAATATTCTCATAATATGATTGAACTAATCTTTCAAGCACTTTTCATACATTGATTGGGCATCCGTAAAAACATTTTTTTTCAATCGTATAAATCGCTTCTTCAGAGTAAACCAAGTGTTAAAATGTCAAAACAGAAACGTTAGTTTCTAGAGTGCAAGACTAAGTTAGAAGAGAATCCCGAAATATAACAGGCAATCTTCGATGTGAAAATATTAGGTACCTACGTAAAAATATATACCATGAAATTATTTTTTACTGCTGTTTTTGTTAACCATTAAAACAGTGCAATATTTTTTTTTGTATAATCACTGTCTTTATATCTGTCTTTCAAAAAATATAACAAAAAAGTCAAATTCATAAAATGTATCAGTTTTGATGTTTTTGTTGAAATTGAATCAAGTAGGAAAGTTAGTCGAATTTATTGAATATAAAATAAATATGAACCCAATACTTAATTTATCCCTCACAGCACGAGCTCTGCTCGATTTTGGGGGTAAAATGTATATTAAATATATTATGTATAAGTTTGTTTATTGTAGGTATCTATATGCAATGTGTTTTTATTTATTTATCAATAAAATATTTGATTTTTCAAACACATTATTTGTAACACTTATCTATATATTATAGTAACACTGCAAAGTTTGTTTAATTTATAAATAAGTAAAATATGTGAATTTGAATTAGGTATAATTAAAATTCATTATGGTCGAATTTCGACCACTAAGCGACCACTAGTTATTATGAATAGACTACTTACGTCATTTTTATGCATACCCACCTACCTCCAACCTTTTACGTTGTGTTAAAGTTTATTTATTTTTTAATCTACTTTTTAGACACACCAATAGAACGCTGAAAAACTTACAGTGTAAGAAGCCTACAACGAAGCAATGGCACGAATCAACCGGTTGTTCGCACTGTATAAATTGATAGAACCTCCCATAATTTACCCCTATCTATATACCCTATCATATGCCTTTTCCAAATCTACGAATGCACAGAAAAGCTTCTGATGTTTTCTCAAAAGCTTCTCCGTAATCATCCGCAGAGCGAAGATCTGATCGGCACACCCCTCCCATTCATAAAAGCCCCTTGTGCATCCCTGAACAACACATACGAAACAAATCATGAAACAAAAATATAGAATCTCCAGTGGTTCAATGACAGGTATCTCTAACATAACTACTGTGTTAGGTAGGTGCAATTAACGTCTCCTGAGCATTCAAATTAAACAAAAAAAAAACATTTCACTGCGTAATTAAAACAAAATTAAAAAAATGCGTTCATCGCTCGTCTCCTAAACCTATGGATTTTATTTGATTTCTCTGAAACAATCTCAGAATTTCTATTAATGTCAACAGATTTAGCAGTTATTTTATGTCCAATATTTTTATTTGAGACTATTAATAATCTATAATATAAATGAAAGTCGGGTTAGTGCGAACACTTATAACTCGAGATCGGCTGCACAGATTCTTCCCATGATTGATTTATTGGATTCTTCTCCGCTCCGGATAACAGAATAACTAATTAAAAGTTGAATAAATCGTTAAGAACTTATATAAAATATAATATTTAAGTTAGTATGGAACGGATTCGGCACCGGTACCGCCACCGACATCTGTTGGGGAAATAGGGAGATGGTGATGTGGTAGATTGATATTTTGGTAGAAAGATTCTATAGATCAATGTTTTCCCTGTTTTTCCACAGATGGCAGTATAATGATTGAAATTAAAAAGATTCTTAGGACATTTTTGATGGTACTTTTTCAAGCTTTGTTATAATTTTTAATAATCTATAATTATAAAAGAATGACGGGTTAGTGCGAACACTTATAACTCGAGATCGGCTGAACAGATTTTTATCGTGTTAAGTTCATGCAGTGGTCGGGTTTGCTGCGGATTGGTCTCCACCGGGCTGGCTTGCGGTGTGCGGGGTGCCTTAAAGGGTATAATGTATGTATGTATGTAAGTTGTAAGTTCATTAGATTCTTCTTCGCTCCGGATAACAGAATAACAACTGTTAAAAATCGAAAAATGGATGGAAAACAGTATGAAATAATATAATATTATTTATGTTAGTATGGAACGGGTGAGTTTTGGTGCTTTGAAATAACTAATTCATAATAAATAACCACATAACTTTTGATTTTTTTTACAAAGAACAGGTATTCACGTATGTTAGCTGTGTTATGTTACCCGCCAATATTTTATTAACTTTAAGGCGAGACAAAGTTCGATGGGTCAGCTAGTTTTCAATGAAGTATACTAAACCGATTGACTAACTAAAGTTTACCAGATTTGAATCTAAACTAAATACGTCGTGAGTCGTGGCTAGGGAATCCAATCCCGCATCAAATTCGCGATCCCGCAAGCTTGCGGGATTGGTGACCTCAATCCCGCGGACCCCGCGGGATTTGCGGGATCAGCGGGATTGACATTTCTTTGTTTGAAGTAGGTTATTATTATCAAGTAAACAATGAAATAAAAATAAGTATGCATATTTTTAATTATTAGAAGTGTTAGCAATTGAAAATAATGATATTTCAGAGGTAGGTATAAAAAATCCGCTTCTTTTAAGGAACGATATAATACAACATTTGAACGTTTAAGCTTTTAGCATTGTGATTAGTATTGACAAATGAACACATTTATTGATTTAAGAGGCACAAAAACTAGTTATTTTTTCTGATAATACTTCCGAAGAAATCATAAAGTGTCTAAACGTTGTAAACGGAATTGACTTTACATAATTGTAAGCAGTTTCCAAGTAGAGGTGAGCGTTATAACGAAAGCTGATAAAAATATTCGATAAATAATAATAACTTATTCTCGTTATTCGTATTAAACGATATTTGTAAATATGACTTTACTGAATGACTTTTTTAGCGAAATTATACCTTACCGCCAACGGACATCAAATTTTCGGAATGATTTTTTTGTTGTAGAAAAGTCTTTCTTCCGGATACTAATGAAATAAATAAGCCTTTAAAAATAACGTTATTTAAAATTTATGAAACTGCTATAAAAAGTTTATGAATTGAAGCCCACCTCTACAACATCCAAGTGCTTTCCTCTATTCCCTCCACATCAGATTAAGAGAATTATCTCAAGTGGGTACGGATACAGGTACAACAGGTCTAGACTCAGCTATCCATTTGGTACGGAGACTACGTTCTCATTCATTTTCTAGTGTAAGCGAAGGATCATCATTTAACAGATTCGTTAAAGGTATGCCTTTTTCATCGTCGTTGATGTCGTTGTCATCAACTTGCTGGTGTTCAGTTTCTTGTTGGATCCGCGCGTCTGACAGCATTCTCTTTATTTAACACACACATTTTAATTCTTACTTTGCTCAGATAAAAGTATGGATCGTCCACCACATTTGTAGATCCTGAATCTTTTTCTAGATATTTTTACGGCAGTCTTTGATGTACTTACTTACATAATCCACGATCGCTCCCAGTGTGGAGCATGTGGACGCCACTAAGTTCCTCCCAGCCTCTCTATATTGCGCCAGTTGCACAGCTTCATCCCAGCTCATTCCAGCATCTCGTAGAACCGCAGTGAATGCCCGCATCATTGTTAATTTTGGCCTGCCTCGCCTTCTTGTCCCATCCGGATTGTGGTAAAGACTTACATATTCAAGACTCTCGGGGGACATGCGGAGAACATGGCCAAGCCAGCTCAATTTGCGATTCTGGATCACTGAGGTGATTCGTTGTTGTGACATAGTGGTACCATATAATCCCCAAAATCTGTCGCAGAAATCTATTCTTAACACTAAGGATCTTCTTCTGTTGAGGCTTCGTCAGATGCCAGGATTCACAACCATATAACGGCCATTGATGTACGGCGTTCTTTTATCCGACGAGATAGCGACACTGTAAGTTCTTGGCTTATCCTGGTATTTTGTCGATCAATTTGGTTTCTGCATTAACTAACATTGCATCACGCAGTAACCTTCTTTGACAATTTACTACGCTCGATACTGAATCTCCTACCGTGGGAGAATCCCTAGCCACAGAGTAATTCAAATCACATTGATTGTGTTCCGTTCCGATACATGATTCACACAACACAAAATATAAATTCAAAACTTACTTAGTTGTAACATAAAAACTGAAAGTATAATTATTTTCCATATGAATTTCAAGGAAAAGTCCCGTTTTTCCAGCGAAAGTTGATAAATCTTTCATTAATGAGGTTGTACAGGATCTAAAAAATAATCAGAACTTCATCTGAGCCCATTTTTATTGTTTATTATTTTTTCCTTTTCAGTCCCGCAAACGTGCGGGATCCCGCATGAGAAATCCCGCATTTCTGATCCCGCAAAAAAGGTGCGGGATCCCGCATTTGCGGGATCCGCGGTTTGCGGGATTGGATTCCCTAGTCGTGGCTGAGCTGGTATCAATATTGTGCAAGTGAATGTGCCGGGTTCGTGAATGATAATATTATCATCATCATCATCTATCATCTTATAATAATTGTTATTCAGCAAATATACTTTAAAGTTTATTTGTATGTTTAAAGTTAATATTTATGGATGTTTCAGAAACCTTAGTTTTCATTTTAATCCAGACTTCTATAATGATAGAAGTAAAAGAAGTAGCCATGGTGAAATGAAGAGGTGCAATGGCCGGAACACGGATGTCGTAGAAAGGATGTTCACCGGAACTGAATGGAAGGAAATAGGAACTGGATAAAGAGGAATTATTGGCAGACCACTAGCTAATGGAGAGACAAGATTGAAAGAGCAGATGGAAAGAGTTCATACAGAAGGCGCGAGATAAGCGTGTTTGGAGGGAAGATTTAGAAGTCCTGGTCCAGCAGTGGCCTAAAGCGGTTTGATGATGATCATCTTCAGCGTTTCAAAGTCTCCATTCTAAAAAGTCATGGAGATAGCGGATGGACGGAGTTCGTATGGGAGGTACGAGGCAAAGATGCTTGGAGGAGAGATGAAGAAGCCCTATGCCATTTGTGGAGTAATGCAGATTTATGATGATCACATACCGATACAACCATCTTTAGCGTTTACTAGATGCTTCGATTCTGGGCAAGCTCGTGTTGTCTCTTTCCAGTTATGCTGCCTCAGAGAGTTTAGACAATTTTTGGAAAAATCGTCTTAGTTGTTGTAAATTTGAATAGTTGTTGTATAATTGAAGAACATTTACAACAACTGAGATGACCTTTCAAGAATTGTCTAACCTATCTGGGAGAACATAAATGATGGAGGACAGAATGGAGCATAGCAAATCTAAGGAACAAATATCGTAAAACAGACCCATCAAAGAGGGTTGCCGGATTTGAACTGAGTTGCAGAGAATGGAAAACCTTGAATCGTATCGGGTCAAACTGTAGTAAAATGCATATGTTCTTTATAGATGGGGGTATTCCAGCAATCGTAACAACTTATTTTAAAGAAACAAAATATTTAGTTTTTTCGACAATTTTATTCAGCTGAATAAAATTGTGGAAAAAACTAAATATTTTGTTTCTTTAAAATAAGTTCGAAGTATGTTCCACCAAGTAGCCACGGTCGAAAAGATAAATTATCTTAATCGTAACAACTGCACTTGTGGCAAGGGCAAGGAGCTTCAGACCACTAACCATATTTTAGGATTGTGCCAAGGTACGATGGCAGATTTAAACGAATGGACGACCGATTCATATTCCTATTCCATTTCTTTCGGCTGCTGTTTGCTGCAAATGTTTACTCCCCACAATGGAAACGTCGTTGGGATATTTTTTGAGGTCTTCTGATGCCTGTCATATTTTGACGACACCGTGTTAATATTATTTCAGATGGTTCGTGAACATAAAAGCTAGTCACAAAACACCTAAAGAAGGTGCACCAATGAAGTCGATAATATGAACAGTGCAACGTCGCCCCGGGTGATTTCTCACGCTGGGATCTTCTGCAGAGCGCGTTTTAGCGATAATTTGGTCCTTACGGCGATCATTACATTTTTGGGCTCCTAATGATCTATGCTACATTTTTAAGAATTAATAATGGATCATACTTGCACGTATTTCATATTTATTTTTGCTGTTAGCCTTCCATTTCTTTATGTATATTTTGTAACTTTATTAGTAGATCTCATATGCAACACGACGAATTGGCCCTGTCAATTCTTTATTCTTTTTATTCTTTATTCTCTCTTATCAACCCGTAGGTCCCTTGCGGGACTCTTGGGATCATCACATGTTACAAATCATACAAAAAACACGAACAAAAATAGTATAGCAAGGAAAAATAGATATACAAAACACATAAGAATTTAAACTACAAGGAAAAGAAACAATATAGATAAATCAGCACCATTCGGAGAATACAATTTCAATAGTCAAAAGGAAAGCACAGTGAAAAATAAATATAATACCGTAATTATTGTTTAATGCTAAAAGGGTGTAAAAGGCCCTTTTAGCATCTGACCCTCGTGGTGATCCTTAAAGCTTCAATAGAACTACATACACTCGAAGTTTTGATACAGAGCCTGCACCATTTTAATTACTATATTTGTAGGAATACCCATTAACAGCTTTTTTCCATATTGATGGTCTATGCTGGCAATCGAAGGCTTTTTTATATCTACAAAGCAACGAGCGACTGGGGAGTTATACTCTTTACACCGTTGATGGATGATGAGATGCTCCTCTGGCACGGAAAATTTGCCAGGTACAGAATCGAATATTGCTATCTCAAGACAACCATAACAGCCCCCCGAATGCAATAATATAGTAATTACCTAATTTACTACTGTCGGGAACCATCAGTAGCGTGATCACATGGCTTTTTCCGCATTCAAGGGGGTTTTCCTTTTGCGACGTTGGATCAATTACGCCCAATATCTACTTTTCCCATATTCTTTTTCTTCTTCTTTTCTTTTCAGCTATCCACTGCTGGGCATAGGCCTCTTCCATGTTCCTCAATTATTTCCTACTTTGCTGCTATTTGTAGCCAGTTTTTCCCCCCCACAGCGGCTATGTCGTCGGACCATCTTTTTTGAGGTCTTCCAACGCCCCTCTTATTATCCCAGGGTCTCCTTCTCAAAATTTTTGGAGTCCATCTTTTGGAATCTTGTCTTGCGACATGTCCTGCCCAATACTATTTCAGTCTTGCTATGCGATCCATGATGTCTACCACTCTGGTTCTATTCCTAATTTCTTATTCTATCTCTTAGGCTAATATCGCTGCATGCATTTTACTTTTTCGGCATTTCTTTTCCCATGCCGTTTTAAAATTATAAAAAAGTGTTTGGCCAAGGATGTCTAGATGTTTTTTGAGGAGCTTTGAGAGAATTTCATCCTCTCCTGGTGCTCGTTTATTCTTCAATCTGATCACAACCAGCACCATCTCTCTGTAGATCAATGAATTCTCACATATCCGACTTACAGAAGAATCCTCAATTGTAAGGTAAGGAGGACTCAGGATGGTTTAATATTGGCTCAAAGTATTCTCTCCATCTTTCTTTGATCAGCTTGAGTTCAGCTCATTGACAATGGCTCCACAAGAATACTAATAAAGTGTATGGAGGTCGTTGAGATATCCTAAGGAAGATAGTATGCAGTTAAAACGCAGCCTTCATTACTTTCATTGGTTAGAAAGTGTAATAAAAAATATTGGAAATAGGTATTTAGGATTTAAGTAGGTAGGGTATTTAGGTATTTGAGTTATGCCGCAGTTCGTATTGAGCGGCTATCTCTTGTAAGTACATTATACAATATATTCTCAAATAGTAATTATTTTTTTGAAATATATTATTGTAACTCAGATCAAAGATTATAAGAATGCGTACTGAGTATTTGGGCATCAAGTTGATGAGTTTGTAGTGATAACAAGGGAATTTCTTCCAACACCGGATCATGTTGAGGAGTTTTATTAATTTTACAATAATTATTGATGTTTATCGTGTCTGTCTATACTACCTATATTATATTATGATTAAGACTCTTGATTCTCTGTGTTAGAAGGGTTCTCAGATTCTTCGAAAACATCTCAAGGTGGAACTCAGGAATCATGTAAAATTTGGTAAAAGCGCTCCAATTCGATAGCTGAACCAGGGGGGCAACTCTTGAAATTCGATTTTAATTGTCATGTTATAGAAATAGGTACAATAATACAAGTATCAAAACAATGAATGATTCATTTTAAATAGCTCATTAACAAATTCAAACTTTTTATGGGCTTGTGGCCGTCGCATACTGCTGTTTCGAAGGCTGCGGTACGTTGTCTGACAAGACGGCAGTCTTCAAAATATATGACAATATAGACAATGTTTCATGTTACTACGGTAACAATATTGACAACGTTCTAAACTGACACATTCGCCGCTGCCCGCTTCCGCTATAGCAATAGGAAAACAGAACATTAATGTTATCAGTTTACATCAGTCGCCATTTAGGGGGTGAAATTCGTCGAAATCCCCGAAATTCCAAATCATTGAAATCTTCGACATATTCAACATGAACGGACTCGCATCCCCAACCATCTCAAGCAGAGACGTCAGCCACTGGATCAACTGACCAGATATGATTGATCTTCGTAAACCTACATATATATAACGCACTGTATCTGCACTGCAAAGAACTCTGTTGGAAAGTGGTGAGAATAAATAAATAAATTCACACTTTTCTATACAAGGATGCCAGTATAGCCGGCGGAAGTTATTGCCTGAGGCAATTCATTCCAGTCAACCGGTCCCATCAAATATGAGACAGGCCAACCTCGGGTAGAAATTTCAAGTGAAAAAACTCTGACCCGACCGGGAATTGAACCCAGGACCTCGTGATCTGAGGCCCACGCCTATAAATACCACTAGGCTACCGAGTTTGGTAAAATATTACCTACTTACTTCCGATGGCCATACAACTCCGGCAGAGTTTTGGCCTCCTGAACAATGTTTTTCCAAGCCGTTTTATCCTGCACAATGGACTTCCACCGATCTCCCACACTCAGCACGTTCAGGTCCCGGGCAACGTTGTCGATAAGCCGCTGCCTTGCATGGTCTTCTACCCGTGTGCCTGCTATCCAGAAGACTCTTTGTGGACATCTCCACCCCGGACCTGGCGTAGGTAGATGGCTCTAGTACTCTAATTACATCCATTTAAGCTGCCTCTATTTATTGCCTGTTGGCTTTGTTGGTACAAAACTTTTCAAACATTTATGGATTCTTATGGCGACTAGCTGTTACATATAAAACTATTGATTTTGAGTCCAACTAGGGGTCCTTTGTTCGTCGAACTACCCCCAAAAGCCAACAATATCAAGATGATCCATATAGGCCATTATAGAGCGTGCGTGCGTCTAGTTTAGAGCCAGGTACTCCGTGAGTACCACGTGGAGTCTGGTGAGGTACTCGCCTAGAATACATGGTTGGATTAAATACCCATTATGTATTATTTTTTATTTGGTCATAAAATTTTATGACTTCTAATTTCAGGTAAAACTTTCATGAATTTTGTTAAAATATCTATGCAGGGTGTTTTCCTTCGGTAAGCTATTATAATTTTAAAAAGTACTCGGTATATGGGTGCTGATATTGTAATATTGTGACGTATCAATTATTGATTCTGTCATTAAGAATATCAACTTCGTGAAGAAATTTTATGTAACAAAATTGTATAAGGAGAAAAAAGAACATTTTAGAAAGATTTCGTTTTCGATCATATATAAAAAAAAAACACTAAAAATGGGTTTGAAAATTTATCTTTGCGTTTCATATTTTTACTTTTATTTTTATGTTTTGGAAAAATTAACTATTTTTTAACTGTTTTTTATTTATATATTTATTTCTTTGGTTACCGGTTTCGGCTACCAGCCATCATCAGACCAAACTTAAAAAGTTTTAAGTTTGGTCTGATGATGGCTGGTAGCCGAAACCGGTAACCAAAGAAATAAATATATAAATAAAAAACAGTTAAAAAATAGTTAATTTTTCCAAAACATAAAAATGTTAGGAAACTGTTTTATAGTAAGCCCAAAAAATATAGAAAAAATAGTGAATTACTTTTATTTATTTATATTTTTAATTATTACGTCAAAATACAAAATAGAAGAATGTAGTTCGATTTGAATTTTTTGCATGTATTAATAAATTTAAAGACACATTCATTATGTTCATCAGATATTCTAAAGAGGTATTTGCTAATCATAGGTAGAGAATAATTACTATTGTCAAGTTGATTTATCAAAAAAATTTAAAAAAAGTCGTATGTAAGGATATTAGGAACAAAGCCCAGGTACAAAAAGTCTCAGGTTTCGAAATGAAGTGCCTCATGAGAATTTTTCGTGTAAGATGGTACAACCGAACGTCGGCGCACTCAGCGTGAGCCCATCACTTCTACCATTATGTGGAGGAGATGGACATGGCTGGGACATGTGTTAAGGATGCCGAATGGCAGTTGGCCGAGGAGAGCGCTGTTCTTCCTCCCATCAGGGTCCCGAAGAAGAGGAACGCCCTCTCATACTTTGTTCCGCTCCTTTGAAGCAGAGCTGAGGATTCTGGACATGATGTGGGAGGAGGTCATAAACGTTGCGCAAGATCGAGCGCAATGGAGAGCTCTTGTTGCCTCCCTATGCCCCTAAGTGGAGCGTTAAGGGAGTTTGGAAGTAAGGATATAAAAATTTGTTCTCATCTTGTGTTAGTTAATTAACTTTTTTTTTTTGTAATTTCGCATCTGGTAAACACAGTTGGGGAACATCCTAACAATGTGTGTTCTAAGAAATTGAAAAAGTCGTATTTTTTTCGATGATTTTGGTCGGCTAGCTCTCTTACTCCCTGTATAGTACGACGGGTATATCTGCACAACACGACACGACAATGTTACATCATACAGCGTGGTGCGTAATAGTCACTTGTTCAATGTTATGTCCATCTCCACTTATAATTAGAACTCTTTACCTTCTACTAGCAGAACACCTCTACCCTGCCCTGCCTTTTCTTTACACACACAACATTGCGTTTTGAGTTTTGGGGTTTTCTAGGGGAAGAAAGCAAAGCCTTACTTTACTAATCGTCGCCATCACTGCTCGTGGCCATCGTGAATTCATTTTCGAACCATTGCTCTCCAGATGATTTTGTACCCACTAACGTAAGTGAGAAACTCACGGAAATTTTTTTATGGGATGCGGAGTTTTCTGAAGTATTCTGTAGAGACGCTTTACACGTTTGCATACCTACAATATTTTGTTACTTTCCGGAAGTTAAGATTAGGGGTATCTTCTGTAAGGTGTACGGCTCGTGCCGTGGGTAGTATGAAATATTAGTTTTATTTTTATGAGTCCAGCGCATCTGGTGCTCTTGTTCAAATCATAATCAGCGTTTCAAGGCTATCTTCCTCTTTATTTTATGACAGAGACGACAATCTAACCTTGATATACGGAGTTCCCGGAGAATCGAATCGAAGGTCTGCAGTAACCTAAGGCTTAAGGAATATATAACAGCTATTCATCTGTCTATACCCTAATTTAGATACCCATATTCTTCTTTAAATCCATCTAAAATCATTGGTAGACCAGTGGTATAAATCGGCAGCTTCTGTACTTACAGCGTAGGTATTGGAGGTCGTGGGTTCGAGCCCCGACGGTGCCGACCATTTCCGCTTTCACAACACAGGCCCTTTACTCAGTGTGAAAATTCACTTCTAGTGAGCACAGATTAAGATGATTCGTTTTCATGTTTTTTTTTCAAATTAAAATGTTCATAACCTCAACGAGTCAACAAATTTGTTGAACAATTATTCAACAGTTTACTGTATATAGGAGGGCATTAACCAGTTCATGGATAAAAACGTGCGGTCGCCCAGCCTATGTTACAAAATCCGTTCGTTCATCCAGTGTTCAGAGATAATAATACCAGGGGAACCCTTTACATTCTCCTGGTATTGAAAAATATCTTTCATTGTGATTTTCTTGGATTCTTTGTAACTGTTGCCTGTTATTTTTTTGTTGCCTGATTTCATGTTTATTGTAAAGAAATTAATGAACCCAAGTGTCTCGCAAGAGACCTAAGGGGGATGAAGTAAATAAATAAATACGCAAAACTTATAGTTTAGGTAAGCTTATTGCGACTATATCAAAAACTGATGACTGACTGTTCGATTTTTAAATGGTACCTATGAACAATCTGTGTTAAAATTTCTCATAATATTCGGAAATTTGAACATTACCACACAATAGCGAAAGTTGTTAACGTAAAGTGATCACACTAAGCCAGCCTTCGAAATAACAGAAGAAGACGGTCTGTTCATACCATTTAACAATCGATCAGTATTAGTGAATTATTGTAAGAGTCATGATAGTCAGTCATCAGTTGTTGATATTTTCGTTAAGATCTAGTCCTAAAAAATGGACACAAGAATGTAGACAAACTAAGAACGTTGTGTAAGCTTATTGCTTTTATCAAACACTCAACAATTCGAGATTTATATAACTGTATGTCTCGTCACATTATTGATTGATTGAATGCGTGTTAAAAATTATTACGCGTAATGATAATATTCCGAGCGATCTGTGAGGGTGTGGAGGAGATGATATTACCTGCAGACAGACTTACTGAGGAGCGGACGAAGCTTTCCAAATGATTACACGTTTGCCCTGACACGACTTTCCTTCTTGCATAACAGGATGTCCAGCAGTTTTGATAAAATGCTCATTTTCCCGTTGCTCTTAAAAATCTCCACTACCTACTTAATTATAAGTAATAACCTTCAAGGATGTTTATTATTTTAAACAGGAGTCAGGTCCGTGAGAAATATGAGATTGAGATCATGAGATTCCGTGGTATGATTTTTGGAGATCGAATTTTCGGTAACACGTAAAGTGTTCGAATTACAATTCTTTGAAAATCACAATTCATCCAATGACAATTGTACGAAATCACACTTCACCTTATGGCAATTATACGAAATCACAATTCTCCTAATGTACAATTCTTCGAAAATTTTTATTTTACGTTAGCAAGCTTTAAATACTATTTACATGAGTTAGGTTATAATAATTATAACCAAATGCCAAACAAACTTGCCAATAATTATTATAGGGGGGTTTGGCATAACTTCTCAGCTGTTCCCCCGAATTAATTTAAAGTAATACAGATATTAAAAAATAAATATATTTGTAGAAATACTCTTTTTATATTCCTTTTGCTCCTGACTTGGCCCTCCTCTAAGACTGCACCGATATGGTCGGACCATGTCATTCGGCCTCATGCCGGTCGGCGCGGGTCGGAATCGGCTTTCTACGTGTTCTTACCTAAAGGTCAAATCTCGGTATACCGAACTTCACGGGACCATAAAAAATATTTCGTTATACTGGAAATGATACATTTTTAATTTTTGGTGTCGCCATATTATACCTACTGATGTCAAATAAACTATTATTGCTATTATTAAGTGGGAACAAAAACAATTCTCAAGGATTTATCAATCACGTGATTCGTGAAGGAAATATGTTATGCAAAAACACTTGCGAACTCGCCAATGCCAAGGACAAACTGAAGTCTGAGAAATTTTATTGCCTAATAATAATTGTACCATGACTTTTAAAACAAAAAAGTTCGCTATACTGAGATCGACTTCGCTACAACGAATTTTGGTTCAGTACATTTTATATACGGTAGTTTTTCGGGGAGAAATTGTCGATTCGTTATACTGGAAATTTCGTTACTTCGGAATTCGCTATGAATTTTTTTTTCAATCTTGCTTGCATCCATACTTTCAATTTACTTATCGAAATATCACTAATAATAAATAATCTTCATACAATGTATTATTTTTAATACTATACAAAGTAACAGAGGTTTAATCATGTTTGTTATTTGAAAAAAATATATATACACTACTTGATTTTAAATATGTCGGTTTTTTGCCATCAGCGTCTGTTCGACTCATTTCGGCTTCGCACAGGAAGTATCAGGTGACATCTGTCAAAAATGAAACAGGATCTCGCTCGCATTGTGCAGGTAATTAATTTGAACAGGACGTGTAGAAAAGAATAAAACAAAAGTGGTTCCCAGACAACTAAGCCCCGAAATCAAGACACAGGTATCACAAGTATATCTCTTTTTACAATGGGCTCATAACTTGCGACAACAAGAATCATATTCCTCGGTTAAAATGCTCGTTTCTTTTTTACTATACACCTGATAGCGGTAACATGACTGCGCGATGCTGTAGCGTACTGTGGTAACTTTAATATTAATAAAAAAATATTCTGTGGGAATTGTGTCATTAAGTCAACACGACATTTTGTAATTAAATATAAAGTTTGCACGTCAACAATAAGCTCCACGACTTTTTTCGGTTTTTGTGATTAAATTTTTGTAGGAATTGGTAGTCAGGCGGTTCCGTCACTAGGGCCCAACGCATCAATCAGTAGATAGATAAATATATCTTGCAGAAAAGGCTTTCCTTGAGTGTAGATATCGCTTATGTTTACGATATCCGACGTCATTTTTAACAAGAGGTACCTTCTGTTGGATAACGATTCATCTTTAGGATGGCTGTCAAAATAGCGTTTAGGCTGTTAGCACACCTCCGCCGCGAATCGCGGCACACGGAACTGCAGAAAGTGAAATCGCAGGTAGTGTTAGTACACTAGCGGGTAAACGAGGAGCGAAAGAGAAAAATGCACATAAGTAAGTATTCTATGGTTATGTTTGTTGGGAAATATAAATAATTAAAACCACAATATTATTTCACATTTCATATATATATTTTTAAATATTACAACATTAACGACGTTTTTACTTACAATTTAGAAAATATGCACATCCAACTTCTGCAAACCATCCCACAACAAAACGCAATTAACGTTTTCCATCTGTCATTTCTATGGAAAACATGACGTTCGCTTCAATTTCGCTCCAAAATTTTGTCGATTTTGACAACTTCAGAAGCGGGCGGAATGCGAAACACACGGATCCGCGAAATATCAGGCGGAGGTGTGAATACAATTTGAAGTAATCTATGGCGAAACACCGCAAGAGAGAGATGAATGTATAGAAAACAGTACGAGTTTGAGCATGCTATCTCACTCTCAACATGGCGCGCAGAAACTGACAGATGTGACCGTCGTCGCTTCGGCTAATCCGCAGCGGAGGTGTGCTAACGGGGTCACTGACGTTTAGAAACACTCGTAATGCCGTGAATTTGAATAACTTTCGACTTGTTTTTGCATGAACTAAAATGATAATTATATACATCTTTTCATCAAATATAACGAGAAAATATATATTACAATATACTGAATTATCATTTTGAAGCTTCGAACAAATCATATTTTTCTTCAATTTCGATCGAAAAAAGACAACAATTTGCCGGTTTTCAAATTTGGAATAAAAAATCTAAATTGTGATCGAAATGTTGTTATATTCTCAATATTTCTGTTACATCATTCTAAAATTTCAAGTTTTATAAATAATATTACAAAATTGTAATATATGAAACAAAAAACAACATCAGAACCCAACTCAAATATCTCATTCAATCCTCATTAATTGTCAAAACAAGACTACATCTGACATAAAATCTAGCGCGTAAAAGCAAACCCATAGAAAACAATAGATTTCAGCATAGCAACACTGTAATCTTCTTGATATCCATCTATTGGATAGATTTTAATTCATGCGGCCGTCAGATTCTTTCCATCACTTTATCCACTACATAACTTTATAGATGGCTACCAAGAACATTTATCTACACATTGACGCGTTAAGCCTGTATGAAATTGTTTTTCTACATAATATGAATATTGTGTTTTTTTTTATTGTAGACTTTGAGGTTTCGTTGTTTTTTTATCACTTTTTTGTACATGTTTTTATTTGTAAAGGTACAAAAAATGGTAATGGTACATAGCCGTGAGTAAATAAATAAATAAAATATTATATTTATGCGGAAGATCCAGTTGGCAGAATTATGGTGTTAATTAATTATTTTGACGATATTTTCAATATAAATAGTTTCAGTGGAGTCTATTTTCATAGTTACAAGTAATAAATAAATCATACGTGGAACGAGACCCAGGGCCATCATCATACTTTGCACATTGCAACATTTCATTACACAATAACGTTCCATGAAAACAAAATATTTGCTTGACGGCGCGCGTCTAGATGAAAGCTCTTTTCAATAATTGTACACGTCAAAATAGTTTTTTTTCAATTGATTCGCAAAGTTGTAATGTTTTTTTTTTTTCAATGAAATGTGTCAATAGTGAAACAAAACTGTTTGTCATCTAGAACAAAACGATGCTATAATTTGAAAAACTGCAAAGTTGCATGGTATGATGGTGGAAAGGGTCCCAGGCTGGCAATCCATAGAAATCAAAAAACTTTTAGAGTTACGAGACTATTGGCAATGTCGTAGGCATCAAAACAAAACAAACCCCGATTTCCTCTCTTCGGTTGAACTCAGCCAATAACAGCTATCGAAACAACCATACACAATACCCAAGAAGAAAAAAACAACACAACACCGTACAAATCGTCGCGGCTTCGACGGGGTACGCACGTGTGTCGGGGTTCGAATCTTGTTACGGCCGGAAAAAAATTATTCCAACGAAAAATATTAATAATTCAGTACTAACAGTTCCGCCTTTTGGATATTATTTTTTAAGTGACATTCGATTATTTTAACGGTGTTTTTATTTATTTATTCTGTTTTTTTTATTTATTATTTATTCATTCGACCGCTAGATAATGTTTAATGCTTAGTATAAGATTTTAAATATTAAAAAAACGGTTTTTATTGTCTGTTTATTTATTTGTGTGACTTGTGTGATTGGTTTGTTTTTAAAATGACAGTTTTTCAAATGGAACCATTCTAAACCACAGTTTTGGATTTAATTACTGTATAAAAAAATAAGGTAAGACTTTGTTTTTATTTAATTTGTTTTTGTAAGCTCTTTATTATTATTTAAATATCTAATTGAAAGTCGTAAGAATTGAGAACCACTTTTACTTGAATATTGACAGTTTGCCTCTCATTCAGAGTGTGTTTATAAAGTACCTATCTAAAAAATGCTTGCTAGTTGCCTCACCCATATTATGGTGAGAAATTCCCAAATATTAAGAAGGGTAGGGTAGAAAACAGTTTTAAATTTATTTACCTATACCGTAATATTTTGGTTAAAACATAATTATTTTAAGAGATGACGTTTAAAATTAGCCAATAGGCGAATAAAGAAGATACATTAACAAAAATGGATATATTATGTACATAGTCATATCCTGGCGCCAAATACATGACAGCAGTCGCAGTCTTTAAATTTGGTTGCTCTCTTGTTCTCAATAATTTCCAACTTTTATCTCTATATTTCATTAATTATTAAATATCTACTTGTTGCTTGTTGCATACATGAGCTTTTTCAACATGTTGAAAAATCTCATGATTAGGAGTTTCGGAGACTTAAATATTACCACCTAATGGCGAACGTTATTAACGTAAAGTGATCACACTAAGCCAGCCTTCGAAATAACAGTAGAAGACGGTCGTAAGCATGTAGTGGTCATTAGTTGTTACGTCATATTCTTTACGTTAAAATTACTGTTTTTGTGGAGGTATCTAAGGAATTCTGGAGATAGCAATAGCCCTCAACTGTGTTCAATTCTGCAAAATATTTAAAAAGTGAATCTGTGTTCACTCAAAGTGTACCTAAATCAGGCCCCCCACATTATTTCCTGGGCCCAGTTGCTAAAAGACATGATGGGCCCCCCTCTCACTACCAAAAAAAGATTTTTGACCCTTTTTTACAATATAGATTTTTTAACTTTTATTACAATTAGTTTTCATCAAATTAAACACAAATTTAAAACACATCGTAAATTTATTTTAAATACTGGTAAAAAAATAATTGAACAAATAAAATCTTAAATATTTTTGTTTGCTTGATTATTCACACAGATAAGTTTTTCATTTACAGTTTTTCATACCTACTCTTCGTGAATAACCTTGGTGGTGGTTTTGTTACTCACAGCTATTGTAGATTCAGACACGTTTTGTACGCAACGCACTGCAAATCCAATGAGCCAATTGATGTAATATTTCATTGAATCATTGATACACATAAATCTAGTCCTATTGATTTTATTGTGGTTTTATTTCTATGATTTATTAAAAAATTTCTACTTTTTAATTTATTCCCCCGTCCTTGCGGGCCCCCTTGGCCCACGGGCCCCGTTGCCGTAGCATCGGTAGCACCGGGCATGTGGGGGCCCTGACCTAAATACACTCTTTGATTCTTTCACAGTAAGCTACTTAAAGCTTGTGTCGTGAAAGAGGAAGATGATCGGCACCTGGGATAGAACCTACGACCAAATAAACAGTACGAAAGCCGACTTTGTATAACCGCTAGGCCACCACCTCAATACAAAATATATAGGTAATTATTTTATTCAATTGTGAATTGATATGAAAGCATTGGGTTTTGAGCTCATTAGAAGCTAGGTTCTCTGAAAACACTGCCTTAAATTCCTCTTGAGTAAGTACCTACCTACCTACCAATGAATTAGAAATGGGTTGAGAACATTATTTTGAAACCCACGTAAACAAACAATATTGAGTCAACCTACATACTTAAGTATAACATCATGTCATTAAATTATACTAAATTTGAAAGGTCAAATTTTTAATTTAATAAATACGGGTTAGCCTTTTGAAGGGTCTGTGCGATCACTTTTACGTTAAAAACTTTCGCTATTATATAGCTGTGAACTTAAATCGCCGCATTTTGATAATCTGGTCAAATCGACGTGTTAAACTTTATAAAAATCCTTCTTATTCGAGACGCTGCCTTAGAAAGCATGGAAATCGAGTCTTCCTCGACTTCGACACGCAATCTGTCATTCGTCATCCTAAACACATACCCCAGCCAGATTTATCAGGTATAGCTTAACAGATACTAGGGTCGAGGAAATATACAGAGGTTGAGAATTATTTATTTATTTTTTACTAACCTTCCCGATAGACATTGCCAAGTTATACAAAAATACGTTTTGAATGTTAAATTTTTTATTGTAAAAGCTTGAAAGAAATTCTATCAAAATTCTGTGTACCAATGTTTTGAATTCAATGGTTAGAGAGTATATAAAAAATGTGTTTATTATGACATTGTTGTCAGTAAATCCACTCCATACTACCTTAATATTATATTTTATATTATTTTGCTATCCATATTTTTTATAAAACTATTCTGTTATCGGGAGTGGAGAAGAATCCAATAGGTAAATCAAACAACGAAAGAATTTGTTCAGCTGATCTCTACAGGAACTTGGGGGTTGTCAAAGCTTACATAATAATTGCAAACATTATTAACATTATTATGTCACTTAGAAAAGCAAGGTTCAGAATCCTTCAACGGCACCTAGATTCGAAGAATATGAGATCAGTTCTGTTATCAAGGGTAAACGGAATAAGCTATTTTAAACAACCTGTAAGTAAATATTGAGTATTACATAGATCTAAAATTAATAGGATATGAAATGGTATTAAAGACGTGTTTATAACACCCAGTTGCGTTCCCCCCGTTTATAGAGCCAGTACAGGTTTATCTAAAGATGCGCCTTCTATCAGCTGTTCTACCAGTCATCTTTCACCAAGATGCCGTCGTATGGTACCGTTTAGGAACAGCTGTTGTATGGAGAGAGCTTCAATCAACTAGCTTAATACTTGTCACGTTAGTTTAATGGAGCGCCATGAGCTTTAAGTATGTATAACATTTAATGCCAATCATCTTCTTCCTCTTTATCTGGAATCAGCTTGGTTCTTGGGATGCCGATGATCAGCTATCCGTCTCTTTGGTGGTCTGCGTCCCTCTGGTAGTTCTTCCGTTAGTATTTTCAGAAGTATCTCTGCACCCATTCTGCCAACTTGATCTCTCCAGTGACGTCTCTCTACCCCACATTAAGGCCCACCTTGCTGCCGCAGCCAGACTGCCTAGTGCGCGATGGGCCTAAAACAACTTGAATGATGCAAGTCCCGCAATGCCAATCTATATTAGAATAACCCAAAATACTGAAAGATCGACACACACACACCTGGCGCTGATGTAGTGGTGCTTGATTTCTGTTGTTTAAAACGGGCGGATACACACACGTCATACATGTACTGCATCGGTTCTGTTGACAATTCTGTGTAAATAAGAACTTTAGATGAATTTTCCATTAAATCATTATTGTTACTATTATTGAGCAGCCGTAAAAACAGGCGACGAGGTCTGTCGCATGGTGATGGTGGACCTTTAGTTTCAATAACACTTTTATTATTGTTTTTTGTACTATAAAGAGCCACCAGTTCTCTCAGAATGAAAGGGTATTAAGGGGCAAGTTCGTTTACTCTGGACCATTTCATTGAGCAGGATCGAATTTTAAAGATTGTACGTTCGGAATATCATAGAACAGTACATATACTTTGAATAGGAATTCTGGAGATAGGTGTAAAATAAGTCAATGTATAGATAATCATCTCTACTGAGATAACACTAGGCTAATCCAAGCATAATCATCTCTACTGAGATAACACTAGGCTAATCCAAGCATAATCATCTCTACTGAGATAACACTAGGCTAATCCAAAGCGAGATTGAAAAAGTGCAGGCGCTCATTCAAAATTTACGTAACATCTTTTTTCAAATCTATTTATTAGTCCTACTGTCTGATTGTCATTGCAAACTTGCTGACACTGTGTAGTTCATGGAATTATATGAATCAACTCAACATATTAAGTGGACTGTATTTTGCTGTCGCGGTTTTTCAAATTTTAAAGAAATAAGAAAGGAATGGCAAGATTGTTTAACCTATTCCTTTCATCATTCCAGAATCTTCATGCCAGCTCTTCTTCTCCCTCTCAATCATCGAAGATACTAAGAAACGCGGAAAACACATCAGTACAATTTGAAAATATTACAAAATGCGGAAGTTCTTTTAATGAGGGCGAATTATAAAACTAAACTATCAGTGCGGGCGATTTATCAAATGCATACACCGCGGTGACTAATTAGCTGTTATAGTTGCACACCTTAGATAAAGTTAACACAATATACGTAACAACGATTAGGTGACAATTTGATTGGGAGGAATTACATTGAGAAAATATATCAGGAATACGTTATTTCGCTGGTTTCATCATTCCTACTAGTCAGAAGGCTAATATTTTCAAAAGTGCTGCAACGAAAAAATTACGGTGCTGTTTAAGATATATTTAAGATCTATATTAACATCATTCCTTGCATGGCTACGTTTTATCCTGTTTTCTGATACAGTAGGTGACTTTTTATCACTCCAAATGAATTTCACCCAATGGATTGCAACATGTGAAAGGATGATGACAAAATGAAACAAATTCGAACCATATTTTTAACACTGACGATCAAGCAAGTGACGGCTTGGACCACGTCCTCGAATTTCCTCATTGACGATCCGTTTGGGGTGATAGAAGAATGGCTGGAAGCAATTGAATTTTGGACTGATGGATATCGGACTCACCCTATCACTCCACATCGCCGAAAGCTGCCTAAGAGTGCCTATGCATGGTAAAATTACATTCACTGTGCTATCTTATCCAGCTTATAAGTGACTGTTTAATATAAGAACTTTCGAGCCTATTATTAATTGCATCATATAACTTTTTTCCAAAACCCAAACATAAACAATAAGTAGGTACAACTAGAACAAGACTGACTCGGACAAAAAATAACTACAGTTTCGACAACTCTTTCAATTCCACCACTTTTTTGTTATATAACTTCAAGACAAGTTGATCCTATTTGCTTCAAGATCAATCATCGTTTCCTGCTTCCATTTTTCACACTACTTGGACTCTCTCTTCAGCGGTAAGTCGTGTGATCCACAGATGATTATGGGAACGAGTCTTCGACTCCAAGTTAATTATGATTCGATTACCAACCGAGTTGTGGAAGTTCTGCTAATGACCACCAACTGGTTGCAGATCAGATCTAGACAAACGGCACTCACAAGAGACTGCTTTTAAGAGTCCAGTCTCTTTAATAACTGTTCAAGTAAACAACTCGCCATGTTACCTTCCGCGAAAGTATACCTTATACACCTTTTCTTTCATCGATATTTTATGTAAGCGGGTCATTGTGTTTTTTCTTCCTAGACATTTACGAAAAAGATCACAAAGTTCAACAAGTACCTATCTATTAGCAGTTTGCATGGTCACAATACAACTAATAACTATAATTCACTATAATCAAAATACTACCTTTAAACTCCACCCAGGAGCATAGGGAGGCAACAAAAGCCTTCCACTGCGCTCGATCCTGCGCAATGCTTGTGACCTCCTCCCACACCATGTCCAACTCCCTCAGCTCTGCCTCGAAGGAACGGAACACGGGATGAGAGGTTCTTTCACGTCTTCGAGACCCTGATGGGAGGCAAAACAGCACTCTTCTCGGCCAAAATTCGGCATCATTAACACATGTCCCAGCCATGCCCGTCATGAAGTGATGGGCCCGCGCTATGTGCGTCGGCGTATAGCGTCGTTTGTGATGAATAAAAAGATTCTCCTGAGGCACTTTGTTTCAAATGCAGACACTTTTTGTGCCTCGGCTTTTCACTAATACTTACTGTTCGATTTTTAAATGCTATGAACAGCACTCCGGCTTATGACCGTGTCTTCTACTGGTACGTAGTGTTTGTTAATATTATTTAAAAATCGAATAGTAGGTTATAAGTGAATTGTCACTTAATTATTTATTGGGAACCATCTGATACACATCTTGCTGGACATCTTCAAAAGATGATTTAATTTTCAAAAGAAGGAGAATCATTATTATTAAAATCGTTTTAGTTATGTTTATTAAAAAGCCATTTAATATTTTTTTTTAATAATAATGGATGAACGCACATAGATAGATCATTTCTTTACAAATACATAAAAGAATTCATTTTAACCACAATATGATTTAAACGTTAAAATTCTAAGTGAATCTGACTAACATACGAAATACCTAATTTAAATCAATTACATTACAATTCAAACGCAAAGTATACCGATTTCTTGACCGACGTGAAAGTGATTTTAAAGTAGCCACCACATTATAATGTAGCTGGTGGTCGCTCTTTCTTGGTTTAGTCATTTATTATTTAGAATGATCTTGTATTTATTTTATTTATTTATCAAATGGAATGATTTGCATCGGAAGACGTTTGGAAGTGTAAAATTTCTCTCAGTAATATAATAATTGATCTTAATACACATCACATTTCTCGAAACTGCTTTCGGACCATACGTTGTATCTACTTTATTCAAAACTAGCATTTCCAAAAGACGTCGTCCATGAATATAGAATTCGTATAATGAAAAATTTAAAAAAACCATTTAAAATTTTCTATCAATCGCATAAAACAATAGACGATTTCTGTCAAACGTAAATTTCATTTCAAAATTAGAATTAAAAATTATTAAATTAAAAATTATGTTATAAAAAGCACTAAGAAGGTTACCTCTTTTAAGTTTTCTTAAACTTACTAATTTTACTTTTTCTGTATTAGAACCTTCTGCATAAAGTAGAGAAATAAGTCCAGTCCACAGACACTAGGGCTCCATTTTTATAGATATAGATTTTGTGTGAAATGGAAAATATTTTGGGGGGAAGACGTTTGGATACTATTCTTCATGGAATGAATTCAATAAAAAGTACTTTTCTTGATGAAAGATTATTGTTGATCATTATACATTTTTCACCTTGAAGATTAAGCTTTAGAAGAAACTGTAATGATTTAACGTCCTTTTTCTGATAAACCAGCAAAACTTTTGACTAAGCTTTTGGCTTTATTTTATTCTATTTCTTTTGATTCCTCTTCTGTAATCGGATACACTCCAACCATTTTTAGGTCTCCCTCTCGTTAGATATTCTTAGTGATTTCCCTGAAGACGATTTTGACTAGACCCCTTTTCAAAATAATTCATCAATAATGCACATTCAAATAGTTCTTCTAATTTTAGGCCTGATGACCAATTATTTTTTTAAGAGGTGGAGTTTGTCTTTTGTGAGGTGGATTCCCAACTGTATCAATATCTTTGGTGATCTGTGTGGGATCCGTCTTCCATGAGGTTGATCGTGCAATGGCATGTGAGAGTCTGGATGAGTCCATTCTCCTCACGTGCCAGTATCTTCCTCATTGCATCCTCCATCTTATTATGTATTATTTTCAACCTCGCATATTTCCCGTATCCTCATATTTGTGAGTTTAGTTTAGAAAACACTTGGTATATGAGTGTCCACATCGAATTCTTGAAGTGATATGTCGAAATTCGACCAGATTGTTACCGGCCGCGTAATTTCGATGTTTAGTGTTGGCAATCATTGAGGGCTCGCTAATAATGGCAGTGCCATTCACTTCAATGTTACGATGGTCGGTGATTTCAACTACCTACTAATTACCACACTCTATACTATGCGCATATTATGAAGTACGAGCATGCCTAATATATTATTCGTTACATACTTCTTTTTTCAAATTTAATTTAATTTATTTTAATTCGTCTTTTTGTGTCTACTTTTTCTTTAGATTTAATAATATAATTTATACGTTAATCTCCATTTAGTTACACTTTTTTTTTAATAATGTTAGAAATTCACTTGCATTGCAGTCATAAGTTTCCTTGATTTAATACCCATAACATTTCTCAATTAATTGAAATCAATGACTCGTCCTAGTCTTCTGTAGTTCTCTGTAACCTGTGTCATCTCGTATTGTTCCAAGACAGCGTCCTAGTCGCCTGCAGTTCCCTGTAGGTACCCTGTATCATCATGTATTGTTCCAAGACTGCGTTTCGCGATTGGTGCTCCGCGGAACCCTGGGATTCTGTAGAAGTCTTACAAGGATTCCGCGGGGCATTCATGAGTTAGATAAAAAGTTTGTAGAAAATGTCACACAGCACAGCGTTTGATAGAAATGGAGAACACACAGATATAAAAGTGGTAGAAGTTCATTGAAGCCCCCCAATCTGTATCACCCCATATATGTCGTAATGGAGCGATGTCACTCCAATATATGACAGTTAGTGGGGAAAATCAAATGGATGATGTGGAGCGATAGGCTGAGTCGGATATACATCAGTCAAAAATTCAATTGCATCAAATCATTCGTCCATCACCTTCAATCGGGTTTCAGTCATTACGTCACTTAAACATTCTTCTTCAGTCGGTCCCTGATGCTGAGGATCGCGACCGCCATACATTCTCACCAACTCCTTCCATTATGAACATTAAAAGATATGAAGATATGAAAAACTCTATTTTTTTTTCAATAAATAAATAAAAATTTATATACCTTTAATAAATCTACAGAAAATTTGTAAAAGGAAATGAGGTTTACAGTGTTGATAATAATATAAAACAGCATCATATGGACTTGACAGAGTAAGTATACGCATCTCACTGCAAAGGTCTTTCGTGTTTTTCACGTTGTGTATTTGCATGCGTGAATGTCTAACAAGTGCGTGTTTTCTAGGAATAAACACGTGTACATTATCGTATATTAGATACAACACTTTTTTACTTATTAGAAAAGTGCGTGCGTGCTCCAAGGGACGGGTACCTAATATGCGTAGATGTAAACCATGACATGTGAACATCGTTCATTTTATAATATGCCAACTTATCATGGAAAAGGGATGTCAACGTACGTCGATGTATGATGAAATGTTCATCGAGAAAAACTATAGATATATATTTTATGGCAAATTGTTTACTTTTGTACTTTTTTTCCTGTGAAGTTTAGTTTTTTACAGTCATAAAACTCAATAATAAATAACAGATCTCTGTCCCAATAATTACGTATCGGTTCCGCTGGAATTTCGCGGTAATCTCAAATGATTTCAACCAACTTGAGCGAATGATTTCCAAATATCAGAATTCTCGTAATGGCCGCCAAATTTGCTTTTTGTCTCAAAAAAAAAAAAATCATTTTGATCAATAAATTTAACACTATTAACGTAGGTATATTTTATGATGGAAACAAAATCGCAATAATATTATTACTAAAAATAATTATTTATTTTGTTTTGATTGTTGTTTTCAAAGCGGAATCTAAAGAAAACATATGTAACACGAGTAATTTTGACATAAAAGCGGTTCCTTTAAAATTTTAGCGGGTGTTTCTAAGCTGCCGCTTACTTTGAATGAATAGGGGATCATTTAGAGGAACTATCAGTTTAAATATACTCTGTTCATATACTTTCAAGCGGAATCTAAGCTTGACTTATAAAATAAGTGACAGGAGATCTCAGGTTCTAGACGGGACTAGTTTAATATCTGTATTTCTAGAGATTTCAATCTTGTATGAATCATTTATTTATTGATTTATTTTCTATTTTTTTCTTTCATCAGCCGGCATTACAGTATTCTTCTATGCGCCGGCAGATGTCAGAAAAACGGTCGCAATATATCAGATATATTATGACCATTTGATTTGACCATTTGTTTCACCACGAAAGTACGATTATAGAGAGTGAAAGAAAACCCGTCAGAAGACGGTCGTCGTTCCATCGAGCAAGGTTTAAGAACACCGAAGGTGTAAGAAATGTGATTATTCTAAAAGGAAGTGTGTTTGCATAGATAATACTGGTAGTTCGCTCTTTCGTGGACGCGGAAATAAAAAAGAAACTGTAGCAGCTTTCGAATTATATACATACAAAGATTGGAGGCTTCTAAACATTGTGCACCAGGATAACCACACTATCTTTTGAATGGCTCATCTCAGACTTTTTCAGATGTCAAGTTATATTCTAAAAAAAAGTCTTTTTAAAAGATTTATGAATAACACCATTCTTGGATATCACTAAAGGGTACAGTGATGGTGGTATAAGTGTATGCCACATTTTAACTGGCTGGTTACCTTACAGCGAAATGATAATATCAAATGACGGCGGTCTTTATAAATTTCGTTTAATTATAATAAACAATAAAGCTAACGAAATTAATAGAGGTAAAAACATGATAATCGAAATCGAACATTTACTAGTCGTCGAATGTCAGATTATTCGATGGTAAACATTTTGCGAATGAACGATTGACCTCCCTTATCTTAATGAGAGATCAGCTATTGGCGAAGTTCAATGTCTGTTTTAATATAATGACTTTAGGATAATGGCTTTGTGAGAGACTGGTGCGATTATGGATAAGATTTTCATTATTATCCTGTAATAGCAATGGTTTGACAGTAATATTTTATCCTTGAATACGGAGAAGACTGTTTGCATGCCGTTCTCGGCAAACAGCGTGGGTGCCCCAATAGATTTTAAAATGTGTATTCATTCTGCAAAATGTGACGGCGAGGAGTGTGACGAAGAATGTGCCGCCTTACAAGTAGCAAAGACAGTTAAATATTTGGGAGTAATAATAGATGGTAATGTTAAATGGAAAGACCATATTGAAACAATTGTGAAAAGATTAAGAAAATGTATATACATATTTATAGAATTAAGAAACATTATTAGAGTAGATAAACTTAAAATTATATATTACGCGCTGGTACAATCGATCATGCAGTATGGCATTGCCGGCTGGGGAGGTGCTTACCCAACTAACGTAAAGCCAATTGAGATTATCCAAAGAACTATCCTAAAGATTATCCTTCGTAGACCTCGTGACTACCCTTCCAAAATGCTGTACAACGAGATAGCTGTGTGCTCATTTAAACAAATTTATAAAAAAAACGCAATATTGCAGATATTTAAAGAATATAGAACGACACCGGAAATACAGCCCCAGGAAGGGAGAACACTCCGAGCAACCAACTGCATACCAATACCTCAGTGTAGGAGGGATGTCGGCCAACGCCACTACACCTACCTGGGGGTAAAGTACTTCAATGGACTAAACACGCATGTCAGAGCGGAGACAAATTTTAAAATATTTAAAAGAAAGATGATTGAGCATATAATATCAGAACACAACGAATAATTTCATTTATTAAATTATTATTTTGTTAACTGTGAGGTAGCGATGTCGCTCCACCACTGGATCTTATGAATTGTAACAAAAATAATATTACCGCGCCGTGCATTCTAATGCTGTATCCCCAACTGATCGATGTACTAGCGTCGTACCTATGTAGTATATTTCATAGTTCGTAGTTCTGCGTGTGGAGGTGTAAATGAAATACATATTATTATTATAGATACTATGAAGGTGTAGATTTTTGGTGACTAAAATGCCTGTGTGCGTTTAATGTAATATCTGGCATACTTAATATGCACATTATGTTATGTATATTGGAGACTGCCCTTTTGAAAAGAATCTTTTTGTTTGTATTTTTTTCTCTCTTTGTTTTTCATGTACTTACATAATTAATGATTGTTTTCATTTAATAATTTTTTTGCCTACTTAATTTTTTTTATGTTAAAAATCTATAGAGCTCACTCTCTCGACACAAGACTTGTTCTTTTGAGAGAGTAAACGATTTTTTTTAATTTGTACGTTTGTATATATATATATATATACATATAGATATATATTTTTGTAAATCTTATAATCTGTGTAATATGTTTTTTGTTTTCAAATAAAAAAAAAAAAAAAAAAATATCCTAAGTTCATTATTCTTCAGTCAATCACCTTCATTATGATTTAAGGATATGTTATATTGTCCTTTAAGTAAAGAATTTAATCAAACACAGTTCGTTGCACTTTCACAAAATTTTGTGAAGGACTGTATTTTATTAAATTCATAATGATGAACTTTCACTACGTAAATAGTAAATATACAAACCCTCCCAAAAATAAGGGATTTAACTTTTTAAATTATTATTATTATTTGATTTATTCTAACTTGAAATATGTTAAACAAATTCTACTGATAACATACTTGCAATTCCTATTCATATTACATATACGACTAAACCATTCAACCAATTATCTGTTTCTGAACCTTTTTTTAAATTTATTTTAGTGAATATTAGCTCACTCAAAGTGAACACAATTTCAAAACGACTATTTAAGAGTAAGCTACTAAAAGCTTGTGTGGTAAAAGAGGAAGACGGTCGGCACCAGGGATGGAACTCACGACTTTCAGTACGAAAGTTGGCGTCGCAAACGTCAGACTGCCAACCACTTTTAAAAGGGAAAAGAAGTAACATGCCCTCTCAATCAAAATCATTAAATACACCGCATGCTTTATAGGGTAAGCTTTGCAGGAATGTAACACAGTTTAAGGATGTACATAACTTACTCTTCTCCATCTTCAGTAAGTAGGAGAAGAAAAAAAACTATATAAAAGTTTGAGAGATTGGTCTTTGTTGCTGTTATTTTCGTGTAGACCCCCATAATTCCTTGGATTATTACATATGTGTGATAAAATTATTTATTAATCTATTTTCTTTAACCATTTCTATTAAGTTTTGTATGTCAATTTTAATATGTAGAGAATATGTCATATTTTCCAATTTTATGTGATCAGATCTACTTACTAAGAAGATTGCTATGTTTATGTACATATTAAAAAAGTTAAATCAAATCTTAATTAAATAATTTATAATCAAAACATTTCAAATCAAAAACTAATTGTGTTTCTATTTATTTATTTACTTTGTTCTCGCATTGCCGCTCTAATAATTGGGAGAATCACTCAAAAAACGTATATGATTAATTCAAAATCAGCCTCACTTTCGTATTGGCCACCGCCTGTTCTTGGTTTTTGTACACAGTAAACCACTGGACCGGATCCATTTGATGGATAGTATCATGGGCTGGTTAAAACAGTGCCACTCAAACCAAACCCACATTCCTACCGTCTTTTGTTTACCTTGTTTTGTATGGACAATAGTTGATTTCAATAATGAACCAACTTTTTTTAGTGTAGGTTTTTTAGTCTACCCCATCAAAGCTTTAAACGTTTTCTATTTAACATGCCCTATAATCTATAAGGTTATAGTGGTTTAATTAAAGCAGTTTAAAATTGGATAATTTGAGTTAAGTGATGCTTTAAAAAGTGGGAAGTGCTTACATAATTTCGCACAAAAACGGAAATTCTATATTGTATGACAACATTTATCATACTTTATCACCCCTTTTTTCTATGTTTTAACACCTGTTTTAGCAGGAACTTCAATCACCTTCTGGGTTGCAGATGTCCACGTCTTGGTGGTCTCTGCTTCTTTGGAATCTTAACCATTATTGCTGCTTTGGCTATTAAAAGAAGGGTCCATTCACTGCGCAATGTGCATGATACCTCCGAAAACGCCTTCTATTCTGCACCATCTGACAAATCCTTGACTTCCTTTTTCTGTTTTGGATCTCATCTCGTATTTTTTTTTTTACTTTTGACGACCTCACCTTCTTTGAGGAGGGAGTCGATGTGTTCGATCTTGGTCGCCTATAACTTTCTAATAAACCTACATAATATATTCATGTAGTAATCACATCAATATAAACTATTTCAGCATGCCCAATTAATTTTATTTGGATCCATTCTTTCAATATGTTTGGAAAATCTGCCCCAAAATTTTAGTTGTTGGTTTTTATTTTCGTTGTTATTTCCTTGTTGAAAACGCTTAAAATGGCCACTAAAGGTCAGCAATGAATGCTCTTTTCTACCTCTGTGTTTATTTAGTCTAAAACCACCTGACGCAATATGTCGTTGAAAAAAGCTAGCTAACTTTTTGCTTTACTTCCTACGAGATATCGTGGTGTTGTGTTAAAAAATAAACTCACCAAACTATCTTATTGTTTTTTGTTTTGCAATGTTAATATATATTATTTTGAGTTTTTTATTAAATCTGTCTGTATTCATAACTTAAAATAACATAAAAAAACAAATGAAAAACCAGAAAATAATGGTAACGCAAGTACGTTCGGAACATGTTTTTCCATGGATCTATCTCGCCTTGCGAAGTTCCAATATGTTTATTGGTTCGTTAAAAATAATGCTTTGAACAGAAACCTTGTACTTGTAATATTGCCGTCATAAAATTTACGGAATGTGTATTGTCATTCGCGACGTTGCAATGGGTCGCGGCTCGCCAGGACCTCCAACGTGGCTCTATTAGAGCGGTAGGTTCCTTTGGGTATTATTGGACTTCAGTACATATCGATATTATGATAGGCACTAGACTAGAAGAAGTCTCCCGTCATCATCGGACGAACTTTACAGCACGTTTTTGAAAACGCTGTGAATATAAAAACATGTCTCTCCCCCTACTGGTGAAACATTTCCTAACAATACTATTATCTACAATATAATTGCCCTTGTCACTGCCTCACTCACTGACTGATATCATTAACGCTTTTAATAATAATAATATAACACTTTTCTATACCAAGGTGTCAGTATAGCCGGCGGAACTTATTGCCTGAAGCAATTTTTTCCAGTCAACCGGTCCCGTCCAATCTGAGATAGGCCAACCCCGGGTAGAAATTTCAAGTGAAAAAAACACTTAGAAAAAATCTGACCCGACCGGGAATCGAACCCGGGACCCCGAATCTGAAGTCCACGCTAGTACAACTAGGCTACCGAGGTCGGTCGGCTTTTAGTTCCTGAGTTTACTACAAAATGACGCCACTCGCAACTAAAGAGAAGTAGTATTGTTCTAATAATGTGATTGAGCACTTTTTTCAAAGGTCTTGATGTGGAGAAAAACTATTTTACTCGGGTTTTTTTAAAGACTCACATGCTAATTCATAGATGAGAAAAGCCAAACGTATGTAATACTACTTGTAATAAAAGATTAATCAATCAAATAAATGCTAAAAGTCATTCGAATGCCAAGTTGTTTTTTAATTTTAATTTTTTCCATTATTTAATGGCTTTTATCAAACCATAGAAACATTCATTAGCTCTTATTCTTATTTCTAAGTAGGTAATTTGCCTTACTAACCTTACCTTACTCTTTTCCAACCTCAAATAGATACGTACCGAACTGGTACCAAACTGTATTTCGTTCACCCATCCAATAAACTTTATTTCTAACTTTCAAATTCGAATGCAATAAATTTATGTCATTTGACAGCTTTATTTAAAAACAATGGACTATCTACTTTATCATCTCTAGAGAAGTAAGGTTTACAACACATATTTTACAAAAAAAAAAAAAAAACTCAAAAATAAATGGTTGCGTTAAAAATTTGTTACCATACAAACATGACCTGTGAATTAATAAAAAAAAGTAGAATGTTATACTTTTATTTTTGTTCTTCTCCCAATCGGAGTCTGTCTAAGAATTTCTTATTACTTCAACATTGTGCAAAATTTTGTATAAGTATGTTATCTTTTAAAAATAAAAATAAAAGATATACGAAGTATCGCACCAGAGAAGCGATTTACTTTTCGTGTGGGTTTCATTCATTAGTATTTATTTATGTTAATATGTTTGTTTGAAACATCATTCGTACGGACAGCCACTCGTGCGACACTTCTTACACGTACACGTTTTTAGATCAATTCACAAGATAAACCTCGGGTGTTAACCCATTATCAGCCACGGTACACATATGTGTACATTATTTCAAAATATGAAAAAACGTTTCTTAAAATCTTACTAACCTCATTGAATGCTACATTGGTGCTAAGAAGGTACTAGTAAAATTCCAAAATATGTACACAATTGTGTACGTGTGCCGGAATGGGTTATGTGTAACGTACTTAATATTAAGACCCACGTGATAGTTTTCTTAATTTGTTATGAAATTTCTCATTTTATTGATACTTATCTCACGTTTTTGTTTTGAAAATGTAACACTAATATTTATTTTAATGTTTCCGTGTGGAAATGTCATAACACTAACGACATAATCTGTATTAATAAAAATAAACAAAGCATTATAGGCAGATAAATCTTAACGGTTTTTTCTGTACGACTTTCTTGTTGAGCCTAATTATATGTCTGCTTGTTTAAACATTTTACCTTAAGCTAATAAGGTATGAAAATAGTGAAGATATTAAAACTATTACACAAATACTCCTCTTCAATCTTTACCGTATACTGTTGATTACTTCTTCAAAGTGATTGGTAGACTGGCAGTTGATACGACGCCGGTTTTCGCAGTGTCGTGGGCTCGATCCCAGGTGTCGACCATCTCTCTCTTTCATGTCACAAGCTTTCAGTAAATTAATGTGAAAGAGTCAAAGAGTGTATTTGTGAGCACACGCAAACATTAATAGCGAGTAGATGAGATGTAAAAGACAAACAACAGAAAAACGTAGTTAATATAATATTATGTTGGCCCATCTAGAGTTTAAGGGGTGCAGACCAAGGGTGAGAGACAGTATAAGGAACAGCGAAGGAAAAATAGAAATTTATTGATTTGACGGTGAAAGAAGGATAGAAGAAACTGCTTTGTATAGAAAATAAATAATGAATACGTTTATTTTTTCACCGTTCTGTTGTCAACGTGTCATTCTGTTTTCAAAAGTGAAATTGGTCCCCTTTTAACCTTTTGACTTTTCTTTTGATCTAACTCACCCAAAGCAATGCCTGACTAACTGTACCACTAGTATAAGTTTTCGATGATCGAATATCGAAACGATCATCGAAAGAGTTTCGAAAAATTTCCATACAAAAATGATTCGATCACTTGATTTTCGAACACTATTAGCACGCTAATAAGCTCTTATTAGTGTGCAATTAGCTTTCGATGAAACTTGTAATATCCCCACTGCTTAATGAGGACGAAGGTAGGACATTTTCCTGTTAAATTTCGACAAATCATGACCTTTTTTATTCCTCGATCAACTTCATTACCTTTGATTTAAAAAAATAACACTAACAACAACAACAAATAAAAACAAGAATGTGATGACCTGACAAGAAAACCATAAAACAAGATACTCAAAATTTTATTCTACGTATGTTATGATAACGCAAAGCAGTTTCGAAGGTTTCGTACACTACAATTGCACAAAAATATTTGTGTAGGAGAATCACAAAATACTTATTTTGTTTACACCAGGGAAAGTTGTGATTTAACTATTTTCATGTAAGCCCATAAAATCGGTGACACTTGTCTACTTTAATATATGTAGGTATATGGCTCCTACGCATGAAAAAAAAAGAAATAATAATATTAAGATGCCTACTTTAGTAAAGTAGATATCTTCATTGTTTTTACTACTCGAATGGTGTATGAGTGCTTAAATATTTTTTTGATAGTTCAAACAAATTTATTTTTCTATCTCGTCGTAGGTCAAACATGTCATGTGTCTTGACTGTATATCGCTTAAGCGACTGCATATTTTGCCAAATACCAACAGAAGAAAGATGAATATCTCAGTTTTTAATTTTATTGTTTGTTTACAAGAAATAGTCTTAAACTTAAAATTAGTGTCGGAGTATCTAATAGAACTTTGAAGCTGAAGATTTTCTAGTAATTTAATAATTAATTCTATCAAGAATGCACGTTCAATTCTTTAATTTTATGAAGATTTTCCACCAATAATTTGATCCCTATTTTTTAGGTAGGGTATATTATGTTATTTTTTAATCACTAATAAAAATTATCAAGTTTGTTGCTTTTTATTTAAGGTTAAATATTATGTAATTTTACATTTTTTTGTTCATTTAATCTACTAAATAATTACTATATTTTTTTGTAAGATTTAACAATCATACTAGTTATGAAACGAACTGTTATAATGACTGGTATTCTCAAATTAACGTTCCAACTCAACGCAAGAAGCTCTTGCTTAGAACTTAATCAGTTGCCAGTAGTTACGCATCTAATGTATTGGAATAAATATTTTCAAAATACAGAAATGTCAAAAGTCTCAATAAAAATTGGATACGACGCAACTCAATCGTCTGTTTTTCATTTCAGAATAATAGTCAATGAATTGTTAGAGTCATTAGTTGTTACATATTCGTTAAGATCTAGTCCTGAAAAATGGTCACAAGAATCTAGACATAATTGGAACATTGTTGCATCAACAATAAAGATGAGACATTAACTAGTACGAAGAAGACGGTCGAAAGTCCGTAGTGGTTTGTTCCATTTAAAAATCGAACATCAGTAATGAGTTGTTACACTCATTAGTTGTTACATATTCGCAATAATTTAATCAAATAAGAAGTTAGTTGGTTCTATTTCACTATTATAGTTGTTGTGCTAAATCATAATTTTTTAGCCATCATAAACTAACGAAAAAAAAAACGTCATACTGATTTGTTTTATAGTTCGGAGCTGAACTGACATATCCAGTTGCTTCATCTATACCATCCAATAAAATGACGTTGGTTGTTAATCATATCACAGTCATTTTATGGGCAGTTAAAAATGTTAAAATAGAACCTTAAAATTATTTTAATGTTTTCCATGACAGTTATTGCATTATGTTACTTATTATAAGAACTAACTTATTACTTTAGCTCACCATAAAGTGTCGCCTTAGACGAGACTTGGGTGGCCAGTAGGTGGTACTTACCATTAATTTTCTGCCTCTTTAATAATCGACTACCTCTTAATAAAATGGCGGGTCTTCTTTCATTTAGCTATATTTTTTGTAATTTTTCTTCTAAACAGTTCGATATTTTTATGAGCGTACATTATTCCAACAATGCAGTGTCTATTACTATCGTTGAAGGACCTTTCAGTAATTTTATAATACTAACATTCTCAGTTTTCCTCTGTAAATGACATCTTCAGATTCTATCTCAATACCTCTCTCATACACTGCTGTATATAGATCTCTTTCATTTCTTTCAGTCAGTTATTGTATCCAGCTTTTACCACTCTCCTTCATGAACAACTGATACATCTGGCGGAGTATTTTTAGTTCAATCACATCTATCGGGTCGATTCAGAGTTAGTCCACTTCGTACACTGCTGAATATAGACAACACCCTAACCTAATTTTAGGGGGTAGTTAGACAGTCACATAATTTGACTTCATTCAACGTTGATCCTATGAATTGGTATGGATTTGCTACAGGTTTTTACTCCTGTTACTGTAAAGTCCACTGAGTACAAAAATATTATTAGAGAACATTTTAGGATGCGCAGAACCGAAAATTGGTTCCTTTATTCAACAGTCACGTGACTGAAGATAAATTATTAGGTAATACTTTCATCCACAAGCACAAGATAACACATCAAAGCCCAAAGGTACTTTCTTCAACTAATTATATGATTAAAACATAAAATTCCTCTGTGTTAACGCTAAAATATTAAAAATAAGAAATCGAATGTCACACACCGCTACCGACAAACGCCACAGTTTGTATGAGTTTAAAACAGCAGTCACGCGGTACTTGTTGGAACCATACGCAGTGGCACATTATTTCTCTAGTATTATTTCTTCTCAAAGGCTAAGGTTTATAGCGCTGATGCTCGGTGGTCAGAGCCTCGTTAGCTTTTTAGCAGGGGGTACGTGAGGTTGACGTTTGGTTCAGCTACAACCCTCAGGTGATCCATCTAAGTACTGAACTCTTTAATATCATTGTTTATGTTATGAGTCATAATATACAAGATCGGTTGTGATAACAATTTAATACAATTATTAACCATACTGTTTTTGTTGTTAAACTTCTCGGTACAAATACGGTTACGTTATGAAATAATGTTGATAATTTTTCTGTTATCTGACTCAACAATCATGTTGAATGTTGAATGTTATTTTTAAGATTCAATATCGATTCTTTCATCACATAAAGTTTTATAACATCGTAACTTATATTGAATACAAATATTTAATTAAGTAAACGGATAATTATTGCTTGCTTTCCCAAACATTTATGTTATGTAAAACGTCAGGATTTACCTATAAGTAAGTACCTTCTTTGTCGTGTGTATTTAAAGTTGGAATATGTCGTAAGATCGAGTGGGTAAATTTAAATACATTAACTTTTTTTAGTTGCGTTTATATACTGCGATAACGATTGGTTATCGGTGAATAAGTACATAATACTTCAATATATTTTTACATAAAGCAAAAAACCAATTTTCCAAGTACCCACCACTGTAGTAACCCAATGGTCTAAAACACTATTGTATGATTAAAATTTTCGTTAATTTTTCTTGGATTAAACGTGACGATACCAGAAAACAATCCATATTATGTACATTTTGGCGGTCTGACACCTAGAAAAATGGTAGTTACATTTATTTTAATGCAATTTATCGACTTATTTTTAATTGCTCTGATTTATTTTTTTCTATGGTTCAATTTACACTTCAATAGGATCCAATCCAAATCCAAACTCCCTTTACGCCCCACAAAAATATTCACATACAGGAGGAATGCGGCGTGTCCCATACCTCTCTCAATGAACTGTCCCAAACCTCCACCATGAACAATAAAATGGTAAATGACATACCTAATTTAAAACAATAAGTTTTAAGCTATGTTGAAGCAATGCGTTAATATGACGAATAATTATTACAGGTTTAGGAATAAAATATAAAAATAATCTTACCTTTGTTCTACTGTCTCCCATAAGGATGGGACTTATTAGGTATATACCTATTACTTTTTATGTAGAAAAATCATATAAACAAGAGTTATTTTCTCCACGCGCACAAAACTCCAACCGGCAATAACACTAAACATACCTCTAATGAGAACTTTTGACAAGGATAGGAAGCTATAATTACGTCAAATATGAAAAATACGAGTACTGTCCCATACCTCTTGCGTCCCATACCTCCACACTCTCCCCTACTATAGTTTGCGATTGAGTATTCTATTTTGACAGCACTACAATGTCAAACACATTGAAATCTGTTTTGAATTTCAAATGAAGTCCTCCTCTTTTCTAAGAATTAAAAAAGCATATTATTTACATGTCGTTTCAACTTAGGTAAGTAGGTACTTACGTTATTTTTAAAAGTGATATTTTTAGAATGTTTTTTTTCTCAAACTAAATAATGTAGGTAGGTACTTATTCTATTTTTAAGTTATATTTTTAGAATGTTTTTCTTCTTCAAACTAAATAAGGTAGGTACCTAGCTGTTGAAAAATCGAAAGTTGTTTTATTTGTCCTTAGAACTATATATTTTTTTCAAATCATACTTGAGCAATATTGCCGCAAATCTTTCAGCGACATGTGCGCACTGCCTCCGGATAGACTGCAGCAGTCTCTTTCTCAATATTTTAGGTTCAATAATTGAGCTCTTACTATGTGTAATTATTTTACATATAGTTCCAATGTATGATAATTGCCCGGAGGAAATATTCAATACATTATTTGGGTCATGTTTTATGAATATTAGATGGCTTTTACTTAGATCGTATCGTTTTATCAAGTTATTGATCATTAAACCACATGTGTCGATATTTCGCAATATCTGGTTACTCCATTGCAATCTAGATACCGAACTCGGTAGTCCAGCGGTTTCCGTCACTCGCTTTTCTAGTCGCTGGATAAAGTGGAGTTTTATGTTCTTGAAGAAATCGAAAATATGATACTTAATTAATTTTAATAAAAATCTTTATGATTAGGTATTAGATAGCTACAGTAAAAATTAATACACTTTTGACATGTTTCGTTTTAAAAAGCTTATATTTTGAAATAGAAAGATGCAAAAGCACGACCGTCATTGCAAAGTTTACATGTTTTTTATCTTTTCGACCGTGGCTACTTGGTGGAACATACTTCGAACTTATTTTAAAGAAACAAAATATTTAGTTTTTTCCACAATTTTATTCAGCTAACCGGTTTTCGAAGACCGGTTAGCTGAATAAAATTGTGGAAAAAACTAAATATTTTGTTTCTTTAAAATAAGTTTACATGTATTGTGTAAACGAAATCAATATTATTTATTAATTTTCATGCTGTCCTCATTGCACTCATGTTGCCGAAATTGACAGTTGATGCTATTTGAGTGTTCGTAGCTGTTTCATTTACAAATTTCAAAAGATTTGGAGATTTCTATTTTTTTATATAAATGTTTTTTTGTTGTTGTAGCTGGGCCTCGTAGTCGAGGATCCCCTTCGCGCTTCCAAGAATATTAAAATAAATAGTATTTGATAAAAGTTGAAAATGTCAATATATAAAAAAAATTAAATGTCAAAGTATATAAAAAGCTAAAAAACACATGTTCATTAAATAAAATAAACATGCATATACATGTTTAAAAATGCTAAAATCGTGCTATATAAATGTGCTAACCAGTGAACACAAATATATTTTTTTTTATTGAATATAGGAGAGTTAATTCATTTTATATGTATTATAACTTGCAAATTACTTTCATTTTTATGCCAGTCCAAATAGAAAAAAAAAAAAAACGTATTCGCTATAAAAATCAGCGACCGAACTGCTAGGTTATTAAATACTTCACCTAATTAATACCTTCTTAAAATGCTTAATTTCAAGTTTTTGATACGTAGTTCCAAAGTTATCCCTAAAAAGATTTTTATTACAGTTATAATACTTGTTAAAACTGTAAAAAACAATATTTTTTACTTATATTATAAGCTTATCATAATAACTCATAAGCCATCATCAATAATTCTCATATTTTATTCATTTATTCTATTATAAAATTAAAATAAAATAAAAAAATATCGTAGATTTGCGTAGGTTATGACACGAATGCAAGTAGTTTTTGTGTTTAATACCTTCCCACTGAAGTTACTTTTAGATACATGTTGTCGGTCTTATGAATAGCGGTATTGCTTTTCAATGGAATATGTTTTTTTGATATAAATAAGAATTAGTTTAACTGTATAGAATAGCTCAGCTGGATAACTAAACATATAATAACATCATTTAGATAATATTATGATAATTATGGGCTTACCTCTTGAGATAGAAGTTACCTTTTATTGTTACCAATTAATTGGTCAGGGAGTTATGTGGTCATGATTGGAAGGGTTCATGAGGATATTATTATCTAGACCACCATGGACATGCATTTTAACCCTTTGAGGGCCGTAAGGCCTTTTTTTTTATCCATATATATTATTATTTACATAATTTCCTCCAGTACCTATCCTATTTATAATTTAGTTACTCGATTATCAACTGAATTTGGTGATTTTGTTAATATGTGAGCTGTACCCCTATTCTATACGTATGGAATGCGAGAATCGCATATAGACGTTTTTCATACAAAATGTATCGCCTAATAAGTCACTTTTTTTCAAGTGACTACCCTACACTTGCTACAGAATAGGGGTCCTGTAAAATAAATATTATGATCATGGTTTAGTAAGAAATTTATTATAAATTGAGTAGAGATTCGTTCATCTAGGCTGCAAATTAATATCATATTAGTTTAGAAAACGATTGTTCTTACAATTCATCTTACAATTACAGTTCTTAAAAATGATAGTCCCGAAAACTAAATGACAATAGATTATTACCGCTCTATAGTAACTTGAACTTACCAAAGCGATAACACCATTTAGCGACTTATAACTATTGAACGAAAGTCATTAAAATTCTATTATAAACCCCATGGAATGACATTCGAGTATGGGTCTCTGGTTTTTTTTAAGCAAAAGGGACATACTGCAATCTGCATCCTGTAACCATGAAATTACTTACCTATTTAAAAAAATGAGCTCTCGTATGCATTAGCTCTTTTTTTTCGAAATCAGCTTTAATATGACTGGCTGGTGTAAAATCAGCAATTATTTATTTTATTACTTACTAGCTTCCCCGAAAGACGTTGTCCAGTGTTCCTAACTATGAATATTGAATTCGAATTTGTATGGTGTTGAATTAATTATCATTTGACTAATGTAATTCCGAGTAATTCCGTATTAAACCACGTATATTCCGTCCGCATTCTGTCAATCTCACCAATTATCTAACAATTGACAGTTTCTGTAAAAATTGGAATAAAAATTATATGAACAAAGTACTAATAAGGTTGCCTGCGTAGAGTTTCTTTTAAATTTTCTAATTTTCCACACAACTTTCTTAATTTTTCTTTCATAAGAACCGTCTCCAGAGCCCCAATTCGCCCCAAGAGCCCCTAGCGTAAATTAATAAAATTTTGTATGGAAATGTGTATAGCGCCACTACAGAATGCTTCGGAAAGCTCCGCAGTCCATACAAAATTTTGTTAATTTACGCCAGCGTAAATGTCACGGAGATTCGGAATAGGGGTACTGATAAATGCCAACACGACAAAAAAAGAATTAGCGAAATCAGTCCAGCCGTTCAAGCGTGATGCGATGACCACGGAAAATAGCTCTCCATTTTTATAATATAGACTAGACAAGATACTGAAGATAATCAGGCAACACATTTGTTCCATTTAATTCAATTCATCCCTATGATGAAATTTATTAAAGACAATGTGTAAAATCGTTACTTTGTAATTTTTAAGAAAACCGTGACACAACTCATTTATTTTTCAAAAAAGGAACTCTGGTGCGTAAGGGTTAAACCTTTCTGTGATTTACTATGATTTTTTCAATGGATTGTGGGTAGGTAGGTACCTACGTGATTTGTATGTGTGTTGTTCTGTGTGCAGGCTGCATGCATTCTGAGATATTATACTGTGTAACCTAGATCAGGGGCGGCTCGTGCTGTACGATCACCAGTAAGACTCCGACTAATTATTTAATTTAACTATATGAAAATATAAATACTTAACTACTAGATTGTAATTTCTTTAGCTTAAATCCCCAAATTTGACATGCTAGGAAAAATAAATAACCCCTTACCTATCTATTCTTTCAAGCGTACCATGTTAAGGGTAGGTACCTACCTGGTCACATCACGAGCTCCCCATGGACAACTAGGTACGTACCCGTTCCAGTCACGTCAGGTAAACAATGAATGAAGCACTCAGCGTGCGTTCGGGTCGGCTATTTATACAGAACTCCACGACCGTGAGATCGGGGCAGGTATACTGACTGACCCAGGACTCGTACTATAGTACTTTTCCTCGGAATGAACTGGCACAACATTAGGTATGTACATTACAAACATCAACAAACAATACCTAATTATATTTGTTTTAAATATTTTTGACTAATTTGAAACAATATCGTCTTGGTATTTTCAAAAGCTTAAGCAGCTTTTAATTTCGGCTCAGAATTAGTTACGTTCATAATATGTGTCCCATTTCATTGAAATTATTAAAAATAACTACTTACTTTCATTGAGTTTGCGTTAAAATAAAAGTTTTTGGCATCTGGTGGAACCTGGTTTATCAAACAGCTTCAATCGTTTCCTGACAAATTGAACATTATAAAGATTCGTCAGATTACTTTAATGGCGAACATTTCAACGTGAATGTGATCACACTAATGCAATAGTTTTCTAGAAATAAGGACCCCTAATTGAACGCCCGCTAAACAAAGGAAAATGTAATTTTCAAAATTACCTTAAAGGTTTTTGAATTATTTAACATGTTTACTAACTATTTTACCTATTAGTGGGCACCTTGTTTAATGCGGCATCCATCCATGCTACGATATTGACACTAAACGTCAAGATTTCACTGTCTCTTTCTCGCTTTGATTAATTTACTGTCGAGTGAAAGATAAAGATAATACCTTACAGCCGGTTTCATAAAAAGCTTCAAAAGAACACTTTAGTTAAAGACCCTTTTAAGATTTAAAGTCTCATTTAAGCTGACGCGTTTCATAAAAAATATTCCAGCTAAAATTTGAAATTTCTAAATATTTTAAAGTTGGTAGCAGTTGGTAGTGTTACCATGGAAATCTATGGGAAACATAGGATGTTTACTAATATTTTCGCGGAGTTTCTGTCAATTTCATTTCTCAATAGAGCATCAAAGTGCCGTTTTTTGTGTTAATTTATTATGATGGTTTATGAATTAGTAAACGAAATTTGTAAACAATAATATTCTTCACGTTTTGGTATGTTTTCCGCCCTATTTTAGTCATTTTTGTCCACAGTGTCACCGCATACAAAATGTTTATCTTTGTGACAGAGAAAGCGCCACGAAATTTTCTATGAACTCCGGTGGTAAAAATTTGAACTACCTAAAGTCGACTTTGACTAAAAATAATAATCAACAACGGTACTTTAGCTAAAAGTCGGTTTTAAATGTCGTTTTGTTGTTATGAAACCCGTTATTTTTTAAAGGGAGTTTAAAGTCTGCTTTATTTTTTATAAACCGGCGGTTAAATAATATGTAACAACTAATGACTCTAACAATTCATTACTGATGTTCGAGTTTTGTTTTGTCTCAAAGAACACTGCGTTCGTAGTGTTCCGTTCAAGGAAAGCACAAACCAGCATTCAAAACAGCTTAAAAGGCAGACGCGAACATAATAAAATGTACCTAATGTATGCATTAAATTTTTCTTTTGGAATATACAGGGCCATGATATAGCCTGTCATCATCAGTGTCTGGTAACCTCATATTGTGATTAACTATATAATATTTTGTGGTCATGATCTCATGATCATCTTAAATAACCCCCAAAGTAAGCAGATCATTATTGAAACAATGTAAATGTTCCCAGACATGCAGCAGTCGTTTGTAAATGCAATTCTTGTTCACGATGTTGTTAATGAAAGGACAAGGAACTTGGACTGCAACAATGGGCTGGGCTCTGCATGTTGATGATCCTCTGCAGACAGTTGCTGTGTGCTGCAGCGAATGATAAATTAGCTCTAACATCTTCTTGTATTGTTGTTTGAAGATAAATTTCGTTGTAAGATTATTACCGGATGTTTTAAAACAATATGCTGTCATCTATTATTAATGCGTGAAGCAAAAACTTTATACATCTTTTTACGAAAATTTTGCTGAAGGAGGAGTATGAAATTAAGCACACTTTTAGTTTATATAGTGAAGAAGTGGCAAATGCTAATAATTTTTGAAAATCGTGCATAAAAATACATTACATCAATAAAAAAAAAGCATTACATTGCAACAATACACAATATTCAGTAGCAGGTGTAGGATAGATTGTCTATATATTAATACATGATGCAAAAACTTTGTGACGATTTTTACGAAAGCGCCCGGATGGAGGAGTGGCGAGTGCTTTTTTTAAATTATGTATAAAAAATATATATTAAATCGTTACGTATTTGATACTCACACACACTTCGATGTATTTCACATTGACATTGACGCATATATTCTTCTGTTTATCTGTGCACGGTCAATTTGAGAATAGATTTGTCTTTAATAATAAAAGAAAACACTTTGCACATATAAATATTTTTAATTTGATGTATCCAATATCCATGTCATTATTTTTGAAAGAAAATTGTGAAAAACCGCTCGCTTAGTCTTTGACAATGGAACCTTAATAATGTTCAAACTTATAATTTAAAAAAGTTATGGTCAAATTTCGACACTGGTCGACCACTAGTTATTATGATTATTGTTTAGAGGTTATCATAATACTTAGACATGTATTATTTTGTAAGGTTAACAAGGTTTATTTGAGGCTTTGTAATGATGTTGATTTTCTCTGCAATCAGAATCGAATGACTTTTCAAGCTAGAGCGACTGTATAAATCAAATTAAATTAATGCTTTTGACTGTTCTCCATCATCTTTAATTATTGTTAGCTCTCTATGAAGAAGACGATCCATATCGTCTATGCATATTACTAATACTAGATTGTTCTCCATTATCTTAAACTATTGTTAGCTCTCTTTGAAGAAGACGATCCATAGCGTCTATGCATATTACTAATACTAGATTGTTCTGCATTATCTTAAACTATTGTTAGCTCTCTTTGAAGAAGACGATCCATAGCGTGTATGAATATTACTAATACTAGATTGTTCTCCATTATCTTAAACTATTGTTAGCTCTCTTTGAAGAAGACGATCCATAGCGTGTATGCATATTACTAATACTAGATCGTTCTCCATTATCTTAAACTATTGTTAGCTCTCTTTGAAGAAGACGATCCATAGCGTGTATGCATATTATTAATACAAGATTGTAGTATACTTAATCAAATGATATGACCTATTTATTCAATTAATTAATTAAATAAGTGTTAAAAACATCAAAAAGTACGGAATTCACATAATGCAATTTTGTACCGGAGTTGCAGTACAGTTATCTAGTGGGAATATACAATTATTATTTGTTCTTACACGGTAATTAACACACAGTGTAAAAAAAAGCTTTTATGATATTTATTTTGATTGGTTTTTTATGGGGACATAACTGGTTAATGTGGTATTGTTTCCTTTACATTTAGATACTACTTTGAACATATTACAACGTATTTCAGATCGTTATAACACTAATTCGTATACACTTAGACTAGATGAATCTTATAAAATGATTATTTATTACTGTACTTCTCTATTTGGAATATATAGGCATGAGTGCTTACCTGTCCATTATTTTTAAGCACGTTAAGTCGTTGGGGTGGAAGCTTGCAGTCAATTTTTAATCAACTTTTGAATCCTTGAGATCAGAACAGCTGATGTAATATAATATAAAAAGTTATTTTTATCCTGTATATTTGAAATGACTGATGTGCAGTGTGAATTACTGTGCACCCTGTGGATGTTTGCCAATTACAATAATTTTATTGAAATAGTATAATTTATAAGGCTGAAAGGAAAGGTGTAAAAAAGCGCGGCCGACCGAGAATGACGCGGATCGAATACATCGATTTCGTCTTTAAGGTAGGCCAAGTTGTATGAGAAATTGTATTAGGATAGAAGAAGCAAAAGTTACCGAGTACAAATATTATTAGAGAACTTTTTTGGAAGCGCAGAACCGAAAATTTCATTTCTTTATTCAACAGTCACGTGACTGAAGATAAATTATCAATAATAATAATTCATTTTACTTTCATCCACAAGTACAAGACAGCAAAACAAAACCCATTGGTACTTCCTTTAATAATTATATGATTTTAACATAAAATTCCCGTATTAACGTCACAGTTTGTATGAGTTTAACAGCAGTCACGTGGTACTTGTTGGAACCATGCGCAGTAGCGCATTATTTCTCTAGTATTATTTTTCTTCTCAAAGGCTTGGATAAAAAAGAGTGGATGTACGTTCTCTCTGTGTGCCCTCAACAGGACACGGCGTGATAAAAATAAGATGATAAAATTAGAAGCAAGCGGCCGCGCGTATTGGTTGTTATCTTTTGTAGGTACTCCAAGATTCTTTCACACGCTCTTGTAGGTATTGTCTAACAAACTGCTAACAAAACAAAATGCTCCAACCGAATTTGGTATTCAATCGCTGTCTTGTTATTTGTCGTGATTTGTAATTCAAATTGGCGCGATGAATTGTTTGGCTCGAATTGTTGTCAGGCAATAACTCCATCGGTTAAAAGTTATGAGAAACATTCTTCGTGCGCGATACCTACTTATACTTCTTGCACTGCAAAAACAATTATTCAAGATCTTCTCATTCTTTTTTCCCCCTCGTTTCGTACATCGATGATAATAAATAAATAAATTTACACTTTTCTATACAAAGATGTCAGTAGGTATAGCCGGCGGAACTTATTGTCTGAGGCAATTTTTTCCAGTCAACCGGTCCCGGCCAATCTGAGACCGGCCAACCCCGGGTAGAAATTTCAAGTGAGAAAACACTTAGAAAACTCTGACCCGACCGGGAATCGAACCCGGGACCTCGTATCTGGAGTCCACGCTAGTACAACTAGGCTACCGAGCTATCTTGTTAAGGTTTGAGATGAGGATGTGTAACTTTCTCTCCATATTCTTTTTTGATCCCGGATGATAGAATATTATATCTTATGCGCTACGTCCTTTCATGATTCATTTTTTTCTTTTTGGATGATTCGATGCCACCGACAAGATTAATAATTCTTCCTACGTTCTCTTTGCAAGCTAAAACGTCTACGTCCTTCACCTTGCTCCTTCTTCAGATCTCCTCACTGAAGACTCGATCTCAGAAGTTTTTGCTCTTTATTTTATTAGTTTCATGTCTTTTCACATAATTCTGAAAAGTTAAGGGTTATCTTTGGTCATAGATTTTTTTTCATTTAAGTAATAATTTTGCACTTAAAGAGTGGTCTTTTTCTCGTAGTTTTCTGTCTTTAGGTCTTTCGTGACTCAAAAAAACTAAGGTAACATTTTTCTCCAAAATCTGAAGCGATTTGCATACAATATGATAATGCAATAATTACATGCACATCAGACATTCAAAATGTAGGTGTGTGATTATTTATTTCTGGTCAAACACTATTGATTCGCCCGATGGGCGTTTTAATATTCAATATTTGTACATTTCATATGCAAGCGGGTATTCAAAGAATTCTGGGAACGGTCGGCGGTGTCTGTCCAGAGTTCTCTAGAATTACCAATGCAGGAAAGACACAATATTGTCCGTCCAACTTGTCAATATGTTTGCGGTGCAATAACATTCCCAGAAATCCTGTATCAGGTACTGTTATTTAAAAATGTTTCTCAGAAATTTTATCAACATCAATACCACCATAGCTGTGACCTTTATCCACCACATAGTAACCAGGAGGAGGATCAGCAGGTCTGCAATTCAGTGGATTCTTCTTAGTAGGAAGATTTGCTTGATGGAATCGAATCTGTTGCTATCTTTAATAAATAAATTAACACTTTTCTATACAAAGGTGTCATTATAGCAGGCGAAACTTATTGCCTGCGGCAATTTTTTCCAGTCAACCGGTCCCGTCCAATCTTAGACAGGCCAACCCCGGGTAGAAATTTCAAATGAAAAAAACACTTGAAAAAACTCTGACCCGACCGGGAATCGAACCCGGGACCTTGTGATTTGAAGTCCACGACAGTACAACTAGGCTTCCGAGGTCGGTATCTTTATCATTTTTTCATGATTAGCTAGCTTTATTGTGGTGTCTCCAGAATCGTCTTGTAATTCTACTCCACCGCAGATTTTTTCGGAATTGCTGGGCCTAGGTACTTATTTTGGTATGAAGAACGTAATTTATGTATGTATATTCCGTTTGTTTTTTGCTGTTTATTCCTTGGTCTAGCCTTATCGTTTTGGCTTCTTTTTTATATTCTTGGCACCCTCCCAGTTTATTGCCTCTCTTGGCTGTTGGGGTCGGTTCTTCTCGTCCAAAGGTTGTATATTCCACAGTTCTGGATTTGTTCTTCTGTTATGCCATTTCTATCCAGAAATTTATTGCATTGCTTCATCCAAGTTTTCTTATGTCTCTCGCTATAATTTTCTAAACGCATTGCTCATCATGGTATCATGATTGGCATTTGATAATATGACAAAATCGCGCTTTTACCTATTATTATTGTTTTAAATGTTGTTGTGTATGCACAATTTTTTGATTAGGTATTATTCCAGAAAGCATGTGTTTATAAATTAATTGTTTTGAAAATGTTGTCTTGTATCTTCTATGTTTTCCAATTATCTTCGATTGATGATTTTGTTTTATGTTGTTTTGCTTATTATCTTTGCCGTTAGATTTTGTATTTGTATTTTTTCGGTAATAACATACTTTTTATGTCAATTTCCTCATTCATCACCCCCACAGTTTTTTTTTTCTAAATCCAGGTAGGTCTTTGTCTCATTATAAAACACATCAGCAGTTTTTAGTTAAGTGTATTAAGTTCCCTACCATGCTGTGAACTTAGAGTATTGATTACGGATGTGGTGTTAAGTTGAGTTTAAAGTTTCAAGAGATTGTGGATAATCTCCAGTTTATTATCTAACACATGAGGTATAAGTAGTATTAACTAAAACCAGATTTAATCTTCTTGCGGTTTGAAGTAATGGATATAAATTAACCTCGAATAAACCTAAGAATGGGTATCTGGTAAACACCACAAAGTAAACTGTAAAGGTTTTATCCATTTTTCGTTCACTATTGGGTTACCAGTAATATTTGGCTGTTTTTTGGATAACTAACCTGATAGCTTGTATAAAGTGCAAAATGGGTGCGAAATATGTCACGAGATTTTTTTGTCGCGCTTTGGTATTGGTACAAACCTTAGTTAAATCAACGTGAATGTTACATTCATTGTTGTAATATTTCTCGCATATATCTACGCCGAACATCCTCTTTGTATTGATGGGAAAAGAAAACAAGAACATTTCTTTAAACTGAGGTGGTTGGTAGCTTACGACCCCGGCTTTCGTACTGTATCGTTAAGAGGTCGTGGATTCGATCCCAGGTGCCGACCATCTTCCTCTTTCACGACACAAGCTTTACGTAGCTTAAAATTTATATTTAGGGTTTTCTTCTTCTTCCTCTTTATCAAGATCTAGGATCTGTTTTTTCTGGAATATGCCTGGTTCTTGGGATGCCGATGACCAGCTCTCCATCCATCTCTTTGGTGATCTCCCCGTTGGTCTGCGTTCTTCTGATAGTTCATCAGTTACGATTTTCGGAAATCTCTCCGAACCCATTATGCCAACGTGGTCTCTCCAGTAACGTCTCCGCTCTCTACTCCACCTTACAACCTCTTGAATGTTGCAAGTCCTGCGGATTTTCAAGGAAAGATATTTCAACCAATATAATACATTTTCTTTCTCCTTTATTCTAAGTTTCCGTGACATTTACGCTGGCGCGAAGTAACGATATTTTATTTGGATACGTGTATGTAAATAAATAAATAAATAACACTCTTCTATACATAGGTCAGTATAGCCGGCGGAACTTTAGGGGGCGTTCAAGTATTACGTAACGCAATTTGGGGGGGAGGGGGGGTCTTGTCAAACGTTACTGTGCGTTACGAGGGCGGGAGGGGGGGTTTGAACAACTCGTTACGTAACGGTATTTTTTTCTTATAAAAAAAATTGGGAAATAAATCTTCCAAGTTGGGCAATCCTTTTCGTTTATGTTTTACGGGGAATCCCTCGACTGTATTATACTTACGTCATTTTTATTTTATTTTCGTTGTCAGCATTCGTTAGTGGTCAAAAGGGGGGATTTACATCATCAACTGGACTTGCCAACGCAGCTATGCCAAAATTTGGAAAAAAGCAAAAGAAAAAATAAAGATAAATTTATGGAACATATAAATAGTATTTTTTTTTCTCCGAAGTTAGCAAAGGAACCCTTTGAAACCCTTTTATTTTTTTACGAGAGTTCAGTAAAAAAATAGTCTCTTGGGTGTTACGTAACATTTAGGGGGGGGGAGGGGGGGTACAGAAAAACGTTACGGCGCGTTACATGGGGGGGAGGGGGGGTCAAAAATCTTCAAAAATGGCGTTACGTAATACTTGAACGCCCCCTTAATGCTTGAAGCATTGTCTACCAGTCAACCGGTCCCGTCCAATCTGAGACAGGATTCCAACCCCGAGTAGAAATATCAAGTGAAAAAACACATTGAAAATTTCTGACCCGACCGGGAATCGAACCCGGGACCTCTTGATCAGAAGTCGGAGCCTTTGCCACTAGGCTACCGAGGTCGGTGTTGCCCCCCTACAGAATTTTTCGCAGCCCATACAAAATTCTTTACTTAATTCTGAATTGGGTTACTGATATCAAAAACAACTGTATTCTGTCTGGTTCTTTGGTTTAAATATTATCTGGATAATAAGGGACACTTTAGAGTACTTTAGCGATCACATTAATCAAAATGGCCAATTTGCTATCCGAATGTGTATTCATATAAAATCTGCGATGTAATCATACGATAATGGAACGTTTTATCTGTAACCGTCGAAGTTCAATTAGATCTGAACAGATAAATCTGCCGAGATAACGGTGACTCCATTAATCGTTGGCAGATTTGAATCGGATTTCTTTCACCGTTTGACGGGGATTATCAAATCTGTTCGTTCAAAAGAATCTCATCAGACCGAGCTGTCAACTTGCAAAAGAGTCAGTGTTACTATTGAATCGCACTTGACGTTTTTTTTTCATGATATATTTTTAAACAGATCAGATTTAAAACAACCTACCTTTTTTCTGTAGTTAGTTGCATCAGAATCAAGCCTTTTTACATCGACAACCATATAGATTTTTACCATCGTTATACCAGTTCATAGGTATTCCTCAACCATGAAATTTGTCATCTGTTTATACCCCTATGCGCATCTGTTTTGTCAATTTATAAAAAATTCTTAACAACCAATTTCCAATCATCTCTTTTCTTGTCTTTTGGGTTCAATTGCAGATAAACTCGTAAATATATTAATTATTTCTTATTCTTTTATTGGAGACTATTTGGATATTTCTTCCGTTTCCCAAGTTCTTATAAAGATGGTAATCTTTTTCTTCTTCATCGTCAGCCTGTTTCCGTCCATTGTCGAATATAGGCCTCCACCCTTTACCTTCAATCATTCCTGTATTGAGGCTTCTCATCCTCAAGTGCGGACAGCAGTTTTCGCGATGTCGACCATTTGACTGGTCTGGGACCTGCCGACATTTCTTCTGCCTCGTCTACGATGGCCATATTTTTGGTATTTTGGCAGAAATAACTATTGAATAATTATTCGACCTCGTACATCTATTCAAAATATCTGTTACACATTAATTTTAAAAGTTTTCTTTGAAAAAGCAAGCCTGTTTCAAGTGTATATTTATTTCCTTTTTTTTTGCTTCTGATGAAATCTATCTGGTTCTTATTCCAAACCTTGGACTACATACTTTCTTTCGTTTATTATATATTTTCTTATTTTTTCATTTCTTGTTTTTAATCAACCCGTTTTTGATTACTCAGCAATAAAGATTGATTTGTTTACATTTGCACACGGATGTAATTATTTGCTGTATCTTCATTATTATATTAAAATTAAAACTCGTATATTATGACGTGCTTGGTAGATTGGTTAATAAAATGGTGTCGACACAGTCATTTTAAAGATATTATGAGAGCGTTCACGGACAATTATTATTGCAATGAAGTATTTTAATTGTTGTATCAATCGCTCCAAACATTTCCAAGAGGACGTGTCAAGGTTCGCTGTGAAGAATTATTATAATAATTGCAATCGTTTCAATGCCTCGAAAGGGCGATGTGTCATGAGCTAGCTCATAACAATGCCTATCTCTGTCTTCAAACAAATGTTATATTTATTTTAATTTTAAGGCCCGATCTTATAAACATCAGTTAGTCGTATTTCTGTTTTCGTACCAATTTTAACTTATTGAGCAATTTCTTCTTCCATGACGAATTTATCTATTTAAAATTTTTGATACACTAAATAAATAATCGTAATACATACAAAAGGACACAGCATATACAAAATTCGCCAGTGTTCCAATAAGAGGTGTTATCCGCTTCCATAAACTAATTTCAAGTCTTGTAATACCTATACAAAAAATAATTAAATCCTACCAATTTGGCTCAATCTTGTATATATAGTACTTAATTATGCATCAATGGCCAAAATCACTCTGATTTCGGGTGGTGGTGGTTTAAATTTATTTATCGGCCATTGACCTTCATTTGGGTACCCAGACACGTCAAAATCAGCAATGAATGAACGATATTTGTCAAGTTATTGACAAAATATCGATTGCTCATTATGGAATATTTCCCCAAAAAAAATTAATTAAAGTAATGTTGCGAAAAAAGCATGCTGTCGAAATCTATAGTTACCATTTGGAAAAAACCTACTATTAGCTTTAAATTGCGAATATATATTTTTTGGTCTGTTTTTCATGTTATAAGATCGGCCCTAATGATGATGAAGTTGGGAACCGTTGGTGAAAGTTACCATAAGTGTTTTGATATTATTTCACCTGTTTAGGGAAGTTCAGTAATTTGTATGTCTTGTCTTGTAAGCAGAAAATCTCAAGAGGGACATTCAAAAGTAGAATTAAAGTAAAGTTTAGATCTAAAACCATTATTACCTACTGTACTACTATTTCAATAAATGCTGAAAAGCTTTTTTTTTTATTTGTTATTATGTGCGATTAATTATTATTTATTTCTTTGTTTCAGGTATTTATATGAAGAATACTTTAAGAAAATATATGTCATTATTCCAAAACATCTCAAAAGTGAGATGAATCCTGAACAAGTCTCAAATATGGGTAAGATTGTCAAAAATAGTTTTTTTTTTAATCCTATATAATAGTTGGCAAGTTCTTTCGTAACTAGTTATTTTCATTGAAACACTAAACACACGCATTTTTTTTTCCATCCGTCGTACTTTTCATACATATGACAAAACCAATACAACTACAGGAAGCATTTTCATACTTGTATTATTTGTCTTAAAGGCGACGTTCGATGCTAAATAATAGACACCTGAAAGAAATGATATATCGACGAAATATGTGATACTTTGTGCCCTGTAAGGGTCGATATAACGGGTCTAGGAAAGTTCATCGCGAACAATTCACCGCAGGTACAATTCATCGTGGGTACAATTCATCGCCATTACAATTCATCAATCTATATTGTTGATTGTTGCTTTAGTCAATCATCCTGATATTCTATGTTCTATATTTCGTCCAACCTATACCTAGCAATTGTCACCTGTCCATCCCGATTATTCCCGTGGGTGCGACTTACAATATAGTTAGTGTAAACTGATGCTTCGCGCGAGTAGGTGATGTTGTCAGTTGTTGTTAATCGATACGAAATTCGTTCGTGGTTTGATAGCGCTCAACCGAGAGCAATATCATATATAAAAATTCATGGTGTAATTGTTCAATATTTATAAGAGTGTACAGCAGCCCTATTCACGGAAAAGTTTGAATCGAACTTCGAACTAAACTTAAACTTTTCTAAATATCTAGTCATATAAGTAGTCTGTGATCTAGTGTTTACTACCTGGCAGATTTACTCCGACTTTTCCAACTTATTGAGCTGTCAAAAATTCTGTGTTAGATACGTACATTTTTAATCAATTATAAAACAAATTTTCGAAACGTGGAAATAAACAAAGTGTTTTTTATTCATTCACATTCAATTATAAAGGCTGAAAAAGAAATTTAGATGGGCGAAATGTACATATCTAACACAGAATTTTTGACAGCTCAATAAGTTCGAAAAGTCGGAGTAAATCTGACAGGTAGTAAACACTATATCACAGACTACTTATATGACTAGATATTTAGAAAAGTTTTCAGAAAAGTTTAAGTTTAGTTCGAAGTTCGATTCAAACTTTTCCGTGAATAGGGCTGCAGTTCATTAAATCAATATACAGGTGAGTCGCACAACTCTCCTTTATTCCTTCCTGAAACTTTGGCCTTCACCAATCGGCGTGGAGGAACAATCGTATAGCAAACATACATATACAATATTGTAAACTGTCAAATTGTTTATGACCTAAAAATAAGGTAAAGCTTATGTTTAGTCACTCCTATAAATTAAAGATGGCGGTGATTTTGAAATACGCTGGAATATAACCGTGTTATCACTCGGGGAGGTGTCCAAAAAGGTAAAAGGGTGGTTTGGGGGGCTCCACTCCCTTTTTAACTACGTGCCAACCTTAACCTAACCTATTCAAATCGTATATAAAATAACCTCGAAATCATTAGGAGTGACTAAACTGAAGATTTACCAAAAATAATTTCAGAGTTATATACAAACATTTGAGAGTTTGTACTCGCGATGAATTGTACCCACGATGAATTGTACTGACGATGAATTGTTCGCGATGAATTTAACGGCTACCGATATAACTACGTTTTCTATGCCAGTCGTGCGACATTTTTGCCGCTAGTATGTTTTGTCATATTTTCGTATTGAAAGAACATGGGTTAGGTGGCGATTTTAAAACGTTATGTAACTTGAGTGAATTTTAATGAAATTCTTGGTACTCAGTTGAACGACCGCGGTGTGAAACAATCTTACCGATAATCGATCGCCAATTCGTATTTTGCTCACGAATACTTCGTGTGGGCACTTGTGCTAACTATAAATAATTGTGATCGTTCCCATAATACCTAGATTATTATACCTACATCACACTTAATTTTGAGATTTTTCTTATAATACTTGATATACAAACCTATCACGCATTTCTTTATAAGTACTTATACTAACCTTTATTTATATAAAGCTAAAAATCAGTTTTATGTTTGAACTGTATGATATCACAAACTATTAAAAATGTTTGCTCCAACATCACATTTTATAGGCGTTTTTTCTGCTCCAATACTTTGTGGTCCAAATTTCGTCTCAGCCCGGAGATATAATGGAGAAAACCACGAATTAACTAACTTTTTTAATTTAGTTGACTGAATAATTATTCTTTTTTTTTTTAATCTGGCCTCACTGAAAGTGTACACAAATACTCTTTGGACGACCCTGGCCTATAAGCCTGGACTATTAAAATATACGTGCCTGTACTGCTTTCGTCGTTCCCAAATAACGCAACGCACCGTGTGTGAAGGGCCTTAATGTGTTTCAGCTTACCTTTTTACGTACAGAATTAATTGTACAATGCACTATATGTCTAGATTTACTTGAATGGTACCTTTTAAATTTATTCTTTACGTGGAAGAACTACCTAAAGGTGAAAAAGATTATTATTGGGCAATCTAAGAATATTTGCAATTCTACTAGATCAGGTTTACTCACGAATTATTCGCGAAATTTCAGGGCTGTGAGACAAAATTATTAATTTCACATGGAGATTTTTAAAAGCGCAATTTTTGTCAACTTAATAAAATAAAATGTTACATTCACAACTTATAAGATAAAATGCATATTTTATAATTTGAGGTAGCTAAAATTCTCATATGTGTTAATATTTTATAACACATCTTTCTATTTCATATGTTTTTTTTTTATTTTATAAATAAATGAGTAGGTACCTTTTTCAAACGGCATACGTATAACCAAAATACGAATAAAAAAAAGATAATATGTAAGACAGTTTTTGTAAATCTCTATTCAGATCTTCTCAGCGGACCAAAATCATCCAATGTGCGGTGCAGATGTCAGATTTTCAACAAACTGAAAAACAAACCCATTTTTTTTATTAAAAAGAATATGTTTAGAATTTGTTTGTGTAAATCTATCTATCAGAAGTTTTCGTTCTTTTTTTATTGAATTCAAATTAGGGCTTTGTGCGAATTTTGGATCTGTCTTTAAAAACAACGGATCTCAGCCCTAACTTATAAAGAAATACTCCATCATTCAACATTATATTCAATCAATAATTCTTTTCGCTCGTGACTTCGAATTTAGCAAAACGGCATGTACCTATTTAGTGATTTTTTCCAAAGATGTCGACATTTTAATAATTTATCGATTACATTTTACAACAGGATATATTTTAAATTCGTTTATTAATTTTCGACCTGACGTGTATTAATGTAGTGTTGGTAGATCTTTTGTGATATACTATCTAAAAATAGTACATTTTTCTTATTAAGTCACAAATAGAAGGCATACCGACGTTTATTAATGTTATAAAGAACAATGCTTTGAAGAGAAAAATCTTAGTATATTTTATTGATACGTACTTTATTCGATTTTTTATCGTTTTTTCTCTTGTAAGTCACATTTGTGAGAAATTTTAAGCATAACACCTTCCTCCACTCTTGACAATTGATTGGCAAGTACGTTAGCACATTGTTAAAATCTAAAAGTTTTGAAGAGTACCTCTACTGAATATTTTACGGCTTCTAATCTATAGGGTTCAGTTGAGTTTGTAGCTTGGCGTAAAATAATCGAAATAACATAAACGAGCCTTTTGATATCTTTTAGTCTGCAGATTGATGCAATATCTTCTGTCGTTATCTTCACCATCCTAACCGAATCCGCCTGTTGACGTGGTCTCTCCAGTAGCGTCTTCTATTTTTTTCCCATTGTAGATTCCCCGAATTTCGGATTTTTTACCCTGTCTCGAATGGTTCATCCCCCGATGAGGCGGAGAATCTACATTTGGCTGCTTCTCAGAAGACTCTTCCTTCTCAGAAGACTCTTCTTTCTCGTGGTGCCAGTTTTGTTTTCCACACCATATGTCATGATCGGTCTAACACATGTCTTGTAAATCTTCATTTTACTTTCTTTATAAAAAAAAAGTCTTCATACTAAACCAGTATTCGAAGTAACTAGAGAAGAGGTCTTAAGCCTGGAGAAATAATATAGACACATCACCTATTTGGTTACCGTATTGTCGTAACTTATGGCTGTATAAAATTTAATGATCCACTCTTTTTAAAGCCGGCCCTAAAGATTTACGGTACGACACGTTATTCTTAACGCTGTCTAGGTCTTTAGTTGTTGGTGTGATTGAACGCCGGCCATTGGCCATTAGCAGGCTTTGATAGCTCCATTTCCAATGACATAACAGCCATTGCGTGCAGATACACGAAGTGCTTCAATCGCTTCGATGCATTGACACCAGGGTTGTCACAATTTCATATGATGGATTGTACTTTTCTATAAAATTGTGTGGTTCTCAAAATACTCGCCTTATACCATTATAAAAACCCGTTGATGGTACGCGAAACAGTTTGAGAGGGTCTTTGTCTTTAGAACGTTGGTTGTAGGTGAAAAGAGGGTTATTTTTTTTAACAACATCCATAGCAATTTTTTGCAGCCATTACCACATCATCTACATTGACGTGGAATAGGTTCTAGGTTGAATTTAGACTGGCTTTTTTATCCCATTTAGCATTGAGCATGCCAAAAGGAGTAAATATAAATATATGCAATATTTTATTTTTTTTGTTTATTGTATTTTATAACATTATTTTGTAACAAATTGAAATACAAACATATTCCTTAATTACAATGATACATCACATATTATTTTTAATCTATCGATTTTATTGCCCACTTAGGTAATACATGATATTGTTTATTTATTTATTTATTCAAAGTTTCTACGGAATGCCTTTTACATTAGATATTATTTACTAAACATATACAACATTAACAACACTTGACAGTTATGAAAAACAAAAACTTAACCTAAAAATCAACATGACGTTAAAAAGTCATGTGTTTTGCGCTACACTTTTTTGAAAAGAATGACCAAATAAGTATATAAATCTGAAACTTTTTGAGCAAATAAATATGGATCACACATCTATCCCATCTGACTGACAAGCATTTTTATTGGAAGACAGTGCAACGACGAGCTTTTCATTGTACAGATAAAAGTTTCAAATTCGTACACTTTTTTGATCATTCGTTTTCGAGTGATTTGTCAAGTATGAATGTGTGTCTGAAACAAAAGGAACTTCGTTTTAATAAAAAATGATCATTTACATATTTTTGCCAATACTTGTGATTGAAATTAATAACGGAAGGCTATATATTGATAGTCTTACGACACAATCGCGTAGACGAGTGTCGAGTTACTTACAATCCAGTGGACGCAATAATATTCCTGGACAATATCGGAGGCAGTGCTGGTTGTATTATGTTTCACGTGATGCAATGGTTCAACTTGTGTGCGACTCGGGTTATTATAAGGCAGCATTGCATTCAATAGAGGCATTATGTTGTTTAGTGTCATTCACTCACATTATGTATGTATGTGTTTGCCCTGACGGAAGGTGTTTTATTATTTATCAACTGAACGGTTTTGTTCAAAGCCGAGTAACGCACTTTATTGCTTGGTTTTAATCAACAATATTATTCTTAAAAATTAGGTGTAAAATATTGTTTATTTGGAGAATACTTTCTGTACGTAGGGAACATTCAATATTATTAGGGAACATTCTTAGTGGATTATCGATTACCGAGGGTCATAATAGGTCTGAACTTCAGAGTATTTTCTTCTCGCATGCAGATGGTAGGGCTTTCTTACCTTCCGCCCTTTGAATCTGTACTCATCTGAACACGCGCTGTGACGTTACCAATGTCACGTTGCATGCTACGTATCAAACTACTGGAGCACTGGTCGAAATTCGACCATAACTTATTTAAATTATAAGTTTGAACATTATTAAAATTCCATTGGCAAAGAATGAGAAAGCGCTATTTCAGAATTTTCTTTCAAAAACAATGACATGGATACGTCAAATTTGAAATGTTGATGTGTACAAAGTTTTTTTCTATTATTATTGAAGACTATCTTTCTATTCTCAATTTGAACACAAAAATAAACAAAAGCATACATGCGTCTGTGTCAATGTTAAATGCATTGAAGTGTGTGTGTGTGTGTGTGTGTGTGTGTGTATCAAATACATAATATTACATTAGTGTTTGTAATGTTTTTTTTATTGATTTAAAATCTATTTACTTTGCATAATTTAGATAAAAAAAAATATTATTCGCCACTCCTATGTGTGCTTAATTTCCTACTGTTAGTGCCTCAACGAAAAACCGATTTTATAGACGAACTATAACTAAACCGATTTTGAAGTGGTTGGTGACCCAGCGGTTACAACGCCGGCTTTCGTACTGCGGACGTCGTGGTTCGATCCCAGGTGCCGACCATCTTCCTCTTTCACGACACAAGCTTTCAGTAGCTTACTGTGAAAGAGTCAAGGAGTGTATTTGTGTTCACTTTGAGTGAGCACAGATTCATTTTCAAAAAAAAAAAAAAAAACTTATACAATCATTATATTTGATCTTGTTCGTTTTTTCCATGTCAAAAGATCTTATGATCTTCTCCTACTAATTTTTCGCAAGTAGCACCACATTGTAAACGTATTATTTTAAAATTGTCCCATAGAAAATTGTCACACGTTTAGAAGTAGCAGTATCAAAAGTTCTCACCCAATGATTCCTTGTAAAACAGCCTAGTACCTATATGTACCGATGTATTACGCTTAGTGTACTGCTCTTGTGGTTTGAGCGTAATAAAATACAGTAGGTACTAACACTGGGGCTAGGGTCAACGGTCCTCGTTCATCTAAGATTTTTACGATTCTAGTTGAATAGCTAGCTTCATAATATGGCGCATTGTCGTAGGTACATTACCAAAGTACCTAAGTACCGTAAATGTATATTAAATCTAGCTTAGCTAGACCAGGCTTACGATAAACTAAATAAATCTATGAATATGAATCATACTGTTATAAAACAAAACAAAACTCCCTATTCTGGTTTTGGTTCGAACTAAAATAAGAACGTTCCAAAATTTAAGAATTAGGTTCACATGAACTAAAATGAACTAATTTGAATATTAGTCTAATTAGGAACGTTCTTATTTTAGTTAGTGCACACTAAAATAATTGAAATCGAATCGGGCGTATTGTATAATCAAGCGTTATTTATGTAGTACGTATCCAATTTTGGAATAGAATTTTCCAATAGATATACGTATCTATATAAGGATTTACGATCTTTCTAAAACAGCATGCGAGATAGTTAGTCCCGTCCATACTGACTCGGCTTTTCAATGCTGAGTAGCGATTGAATGTGAAAAAAAAAAACCATAGACAAAACCCCACCTGAAATTAAACTCGAGACCTCTTGTCAGTCATGTCGAGAGGTCGGCGCCTATACAACTAGACAAGTGATTTTTTTTAATTAATTAATCTGTGCTCGCTTAAAGTGAACACAGCTACACACTTTGAGTCTTTCATAGTAGGTACAACGTTCTAATAATGTCTAGATTCTTGTGACCATTCTTCAGGACTACATCAACTATCATAATTTCCTGGAGTCTTAAACATTATCACCTAATGGCGAACGTTGTTAACGTAAAGTGATCACCAGTGAGCCAGCCTTCGAAGTAACAGTAGAAGACGGCCGTAGGCCCGTAGTGGTTAGTTCCATTTAAAAATTGAACAGTAATGAATTGTTGTTAAATATTCTTTCATAGTAATAAGCTAGGTATTTAATGTTTGTGTCGTGAAAGAGAAATATGTTCGGCATCTGGGATCGAACCCAAAACGAACTTGTATGAATGCCGGCATCGTGGTCATCAGGCTGCCCACCACTTTTGTTATTATAACTCGAAGTTTTCTTAAATTAAACTATTGTTAGAAGCGAAACCCAGTAGATTTTATGTAGGTACCTTAAAATATTATTAAATTTTTAATGAAGAGATTTAAAACCACGCTACGTATTATTTATCTCACTAAAAATCATTTATTTAAACGCGTCTAGAATACTCGGAATATGGGGACATAAACATGATATAATAATATAAAATCATCAGAAAACATCTCAGGTTTCTCGGAACATCAGCCGAGGTTCAGTAGAGTATAATGCTGATATCAGCATAATCGCAGTCACGAATAAACAATCCGACTAGAAAATAACATCATAATCTTATTTGATCTAAAACAATTCTAAAATAATCTTTTATCGTTTACACGGAAATTATTATTATTTGACAAGCTCGTGGTTGTTAATCTTTTTCTTCTTCTCGAAGTCGACCATTGTTTGAGAGTCTTCTCAATTTTGTAGATTAGTACAATGTGAAAAGGGATTTGTGCATCCGGCACAATATTTTATCTCAGTTATTTACTAGCCGCAGCAAAACCTGTCGGTCGTCAGAAAAAAGGGTACCTAATAATGTGTTTGATTGTTCTATAAATCATCCAATCCAATCCAAACTCCCTTTAGACCCCACTTAGGGGCATAGGGAGGCAACAAGAGCTCTCCATTGCGCTCGATCTTGCGCAACGGTGATGACCTCCTCCCACACCATGTCCATGTCCCTCAGCTCTGCTTCGAAGGAGCGGAACACAGTGTGAGAGGGTCTTCCTCGTCTTCGGGACCCTGATGGGAGGAAGAACAGCGCTCTCCTCGGCCAACTCTATAAATCATATTATGATTTTTTGGAAATTCGGACAGTTTAACATTTCTTCTTTTATTAAGAACAAGCTTTCCCGACAGACGTTGTCCTGTGTTCCTAACTATGAATATTGAATTCGAATTTGTATGGTGATGAATTAATTATCATTGGACCAATGTGATTCCGAACGTCTGTTTTAAACCATCTATGTTCCATTCGCATTCTGTCAATCGCACCAATAATTGACAATTTCTGTCAACATTTCAAAATTGCAATAAAAATTATAAGGTAAAAAGTACTAATAAGGTTGTTTACTTAGAGTTTTCTTTAATTTTCTAATTTTCCTTGCTTTTTCTTAATTTTTTCTTCTAAAAGGACATTCTCCTGATAAAAGCCTGCACGACAAAAAAAGAATTAGCGAAATTGGTCCAGCCGTTTAGGCGTGATGCGATGACATCGGGAAATAGCTCTCCATTTTTATATATAAGATTGTGTGTAGGAACTTTTGATCAAACATCCCATATTTTGTCGATATAATATGCTTAGATTCATTGTCATGGCAATCAATATCATTGACTGATCGCCTCATCATGACGCATTTGGTGTCTCATTTTACGAATGGGAATGGACGAATCAGGAAATCCCGGAAACTCGAATAGGCGCTCAAGTAAACTACATTAAACTATAAAGGTTTTCAATAACTCCAGCAGCCTTCTGCAACCTATTTCAAACTTTTCTAGCACCTTTTTTGCTTGTTTGTTTATTTGACTGTGTGTATGTACTGTTTTTACTCGAAGAGAAATCTGATTTGACACTAAACAGAGACGGCATAATTTCCTATTGTAAATTATTTCAAGTGGTTTTTTTCACGCCTTAAACGCAATGTAAATGTTCGGATGTACCTAATATAAACAAAATAAACAAACCGGCTAGAATAAACAACATACACAACAGAATAGCATTACTTACAGTATTTTGTTGTTGTTACTATGTTATTTTGTTTGTATATAAAACCGAATCGTTCCTTTAGCGAATCTTTAATGTTCGATTCGGTTAAAATGGAACGGCTTAAAAAAAGAGTGAACCGAAACTTTTTTTTTAGTTTTAAGGTCTTAATAAGTTCAAAAGTAGATTATTTTCTTTTTCAAATAAACAGTCCAACAAAAAAATATTGTTTTTTTTATGAATTACAAATTCTGAATATCAGAAAGAAAGATTACGTTATAATTTTTATAATAAAATATTCATACTTGGAATACCGAATCTTTGTCAAAAATGAACGAATCGTTAAATTCGAAACAATCAAAACGAATCGGTTCGTTCATTGGGTCACAGCTAATATGAAATTCTGAAATGTTTACACGGTGTTAAAATATTATCTGTTGTGTGCCCTTATGTTCCCACGAAAGGCAAGAGGTGTTAAGTGGTCTTGTGTGTATCTGGCATCTGGGCCTTTTGGTACCTTCTCATTGTACGATATGGCATATAAATAAACAATAATTGGGGTTTACCCGTCACCATATGACGAACTTCGTTGTCCGTTTTTATACTCATTTTCGATTTTATGCTTAAATGATGGCTGTAGGAACCTAAAATTCTTATTTAGGTACATAAAAATAGGTATGGTGAGAATTTATTGCAAATAACGCTTAATTCAAATTTCTTTTATTAGTGCAACTGTCTACCACCGGGGAGTTAGTTTTTTTTATAGCTAGCTTTGTTAAAAAAGTTCTCTCGTTGTCAGGGTGGTTGCCAGCTAATAAAGTGCTTAAAGCTCTTGTCTATACAAAAATATGCCGAGATATTATAGTAAAGAACACTTAATTCAAATTTCCTTTATTAGTTCTCGTTTCTACCACCGGAGTAGGGTATGTTTTGTTATAGTTTTCTCTCGTTGTCAGGGTGATTGCCAGCCACTTGGTGTAAGTGCCTAAAATTCTTATCTACACAATTGACAATAAACTGACGCGGAACGTGCAACACAACAAAAATGTCGCTGGGTAGGCGGCGTGAGTCGGTCATTCAATCAGTGTTCTGCGATTTTGAATGTAGACAAAGTGTAAGAAGTTATGGTTTGTCTCATTGCAAAGATTTCCACGTGAGAAGTTTCTAATACCTTGTTGTGACTGTTGTGAGTGGATGATGGATGTCGGATGTCGCTCTCGTGATAAGATGCAGTCATAGGATACAAAACATCGATACACATAAAACATGACTTTTCTCTAGATGTACATCATACATACATTGTACATAATTATTCATACTCGAGAATCCCGAAATCTTCACTTTAAAAGACGTTGTTGGATGGCCAGAGAAAAAAGTGATTTCTGTACCGATTATTTTGCCAGAGCGGATCCTGATGAAATACTGACTTATATTTTTTATAATAATGCGCGAAAAATCAGAGGGATATTTACTTTCGGGTAGACCTTCGAAAACGTGGGATTGAAGCTGAACATCACGAAGAAAAATATTGAGATTAATATATATTTATTTTACTTATGGTACCTACACGGCGCTCAGCATAAGAGTAAAATACCTTTTCGCTAATCGCCGTGAAACAATTATTTTGTAAATGAAAGTATAAAATAAGTAAAAATATAATATATTGTGTACCTACGAAGATATAATAATTTAAAGAAGGGCAGAAAGAGATAACTATTTATTAATTAATCTTAAGTTATAAAATAGTTAGAAGATATACCGCAACATTTTTAATGAGAGCAATCTATTATTATAATATGTTTATTTTTTAATATTTCTTTTACACTCACCAGTGTTGTTTAAAATCAATTTTACTCATAGTATATGGAATATACACGAATCTTGTGATCGGATTTCAAAAAAAAAAATAGATTTCGCTGAAATCAATTTTCTCGGCGTTTTCGAGGGTGTAGATTCCAAAAATGCAAAAAAAATTTTTTTTTTTAAATTTCCGCGTGCCCGTACCCATATTTTATTATTTGAATACTAGCCTGCAGCCTCCATGGAGGCCGCCGTCACTGCGTCCCATAATGGAACTTTTGTGACTGGCCCTGTATCTATCATCGCTCAACCCGGCCTCCCGTACCCATACGCGTACGCCAAAAATGTGTGCGCACCCATAACTCATAGTTATTCTTATCCGATTTGATTGAAATTTGGTAGAACGGTTAGCCCCTCGATGTAGATGAGTCAGTAAAATGTTGAGATCTGTACCTACAGGGGAACCCTCTTAAAGTATCTAAAGAAAATTTCACTTGTTCCATAAAAAGAGCTAAAAAAGAAAAAAAAAATACGTAAAATTTGAGGTCCGTAACTTCAGTGGGTCCCCCTTAAAGTAGCGATTAATATTGAATATGTAGTTCTAAACCAGATAATAAAAAGCTCCAATAGTCGATATCATTTTAAAATTCCTATAATATTTCCAAGGATAAATTCATTTTAATCGTAAAATTATGAATTTTTATGCAAAGATATGTTTTACACGAAAAGGCTGTTATAATATACTATGAGTTCTGGGCTACCCTAGGTTAGCAGCTTTTTTTTTATTCATAACTTGTTACTGGCACATTCCACTGGTGCGTATTTATGAAAGAGACTGATTGATAAGGTGAGAAATGGGAATATAAGAAAGGAATGTGGAGTGGATGTTAGCGTAGTGACTAGAATGAAAGTTGATAAATTAAGGTGGTTTGGGCATGTAGAGAGAGTGAACGAGGAGAGAATGACATAAAGGATATATAAATCTGAAAGAATGGGTGCACGCAGACGAGGCCGACCTCGAATGGCATGGTCCGATCATATCGGTTCAGTCTTAGAGGAGGGCCAAGTCAGGTGCAAAAGGAATAGAAGAGCTTGTATGCGGAATGTTATGCGTTTGAAAGAAGCGAAAGAGGTGTGTTTGGATACGACAGAATGGAAATCCGTACTCTTTGCCTACCCCCTTCGGGAAACAGCGTGATGGTTAAATAAAATAATAAGTATTTAGGAACTTTTTGTAAAGGGCGGAGAGTTTTCACATTATTAATTGTTGTACGTAAGAAGCTTCCTCTGTCCTTGTTTTATTTGCAAACTTTAAATCATATATCAAGATTGCCCCGATTTATGTTTCATTAGTTTTTACTTTGTTATCTTTCAACATGTGCTTATTTCTCCATACTGATGCTTTTAGGCATGCAGCTCCAGCGGCAGCTTCATTTGCCTGACTTTTGCCTGCTTCATAGAGGCCGCGATCGCGAACTCACTTTTGAATTAGGCAAATATCAGATTTAGACCAAACACAGATTATTTTAATTAACACCCGGAAACGGGGTAATTTCTAGCTCTAGTTAATTGATCTTAAAACCATTTTATCTCTACTTTCTTATCAGATTAACAAATCATTGGTATTCATGTAGCATTATCTTTCAACCTTACACGCTTGTTGACTCGTGTTTCCCACATTACATATAATACAAATGCCAATCATATTATAAACATGCCAATCTCACGGTGAACGACACACACGTATTGAGAGTTGAACAAAATTAAGTATTTATAATAATAAATTTAATAGGATTTAGTTTGTTTTTGGTTCTTCCGTTTAAAGTTTGGCCGAGTGAATGAGTCACTGGTATAATTTTGAAAATTAATGTGTTGTAGGCGCAATTTTTTGTCGGTGTAATTTGCAATTTTCAAAACACGATTTTACGCATATTCTTTCTAAAAGTCTCATCCAGTGTTGAGTGTTGCCACCTTTGGATGATCCGAACACCCGGACGCATGTTGCAAAACTCCAACACGTGGCAACACAGGTCTCATCTCTACTGCATTTATACTACATTCTTTGTTTTCCGTAGTTTTTTAGCCTGTGTGATGAGACGGTTTCTATCTTCTTCTTTAAGTGCCCTGTCCGGTCTCCCCAACGTTGGCGATCACTTCGGCGAATGTTTCCCTATCCTGCGCCGTCTGGAACAGCTCCTCCGGTACGGTTTCTATACCCTATTTAAAAGTCAAGAGTTTTCCTAAAACTTGCACACAAGACCTAAGTAAATAGTTAATCAAATAATAAATCAGAACCATATGGTGTAAAATCAACCGATAGAATGTTTCATCATCTGAAAGATTGCGCTGTTAAATCTTTGTTATTTCGAGCAAAAATTAAGGAGAGATAAGAATGCTTTAAGTGTTACATACTCGTTAGGATTTTCTCTTGATCTGCATGGTTTACCTACATATAGTTTTTCTGGCGTAGAAATCCGATATAACTCACATACTTAACCATGCGTTGGTAGACTTTTTATGGGCATACCCTCATCAATAAATCTGGTCTAGTAAAGCAAACTGTCTTTACGTAACATGCGAAAAAAATGAGTATTGATTTAGTGCGTAGTTCCTGTTTCCATTGTGTTAACAAGCCTCAATCAACGCTTCTTTCTCATTTTTCGCACGATCGATCTTTGTACATTCGTAGTAAAGAGTAGCAAAGTGCGCTTTCGTTTTAATTATTTCACACCTATAATAATGATTGCATAGCTTATTTACCGTTTGTCTTATTTAGGAATTACGAGTATATTAATAGTAACTTTATTAGGGCGCTTCCTAATATTTAAATTGTGAAAATTTTAACTGGACACTTATTCAGATCTATATTGCGTAAAAAATGGAACCCCATTTTTTTTTCAGAATTTTAACACATGGCTTAGGAGTTGCTACTGGCTATAGAAAATTTGTATAGGAATTGTATGGAGAGTGGAGACGGAATTTAAACTGGAAATTTACCACGCTCAATAAGTATATAGGTACATAATAAATCAATATTTTTTTTAGGTAAAGGTAGGTACCTAAGTACCTATTTAGGAAATTTTCTTCAAATGGTAGCGACCATGACGTATGTTAACGAATTGAAGTTATTATTATTATTTTTAATAATTTGTTATCCTACTAATCATTTGATACAGGACCTGCACCTAATTCACGAAAAAGTTTAGTTCAATCTAAACTAAACTTAATTTTTTACTTAAGGTGTCGATTCCTTTAAAAAAACTTTTTAGGTAAATGAAACAAATTTCAATCATCATTTCTTGTATGTTTCATTTAAATTACTCTATTTTCTATGTGTTTTTTTCACATGAAATTTCTACCCGGGGCTACAATTCTGTCTCATATAGGACTGGACCAGTTTAATGGTAGATAATGATTCAAACTTAAAGTTCTGCGGGTTGTACTGATACGTTTGTATAGAAACATATTTATTTAGTCATTTAATAGTTTGTATCCAATATTGCTTCAATTATATTCGCAAGGAACTGTGAGGAATAAAATCGAATGTGAGTGAGGTCTGTTGTTTTTGGTGCTAAACATACGAAAAACACATACAAAACTTAATTACTATGTAGATCACCATTGTTCTTTTAAACAAGAACAAAATTTAATTTGAAAATAGCTAAGGTTTCTAGATCAATAAAATCTTATGACCAGCGGACACGCATTGGTGTTCCACTTTCTTCTAAGTATTATTGTTTCAATAAAAAAAAAGAAAAAAACCAAACAACAATGCTTAGTCGAACTGCCCAACTCGCATATTAAGATTCAACTTCACCAGCTTAACGACATTTCAATAGACCATCATAAGGTAATTTTTATTGACCTAAATATCATAATCTGTATCTGTACTTAACTTACTATTGTTATTATTAGATGCCGAGTTTTATGCATTTGCATATTTGCTATGCACGTGCATATTTTAATATTATTTGGGATATTGTATATTTGGATATACGTACTACTTTTTCTTTGTTTATAAGTACTACTATATCTGCTATCCCCTGAACCACCAATTTTTCTTTGCTTAATTAATTAAGCTTTCCAAAATTTTCTAATGAGGGTGACAATTAGCCAGTAAAACCCCGGGATTGACAAAGGATTATTGATGCCTTCGAGATGCTGGGACAAAAACGTTTGCTTCGAATCCACCTGATGGCCAGAAGGACTAATGTTTCAATTCTAAGAGAGATGAGAGAGCAGACATGCTTCTTTCTTTTTATTTGTGTGTATTCCCTTAAGTGTCAGACTACATGAAAGTAACATGGATTTGGAAGTCTAATACCTGATTATATACTCTGAATCCATTGAGAAATAGAAATCCTAGGCCTACAGCCAAATATATCGAAGTTTTGCAAAAAGAGCGACTTGTTAAATCTGACGCAAAAAACATTCCTGTCAAACATCAAAGAGGGTTTTTAAAACCCTCTTTTATACCTTCCAATTCCTGTTTCTTGTTTTTTGGCGATATTGTTGCATATATGAATATTATTTCATGCATATTTCATCAATTTTTGTTGCATATAACTCATGTTTAGTTATTATATTTTATTGTTTTTGGTACGTACAAGTTGTTATTATTATTGCTATGATTTTTATGGTAATTTGCGATTTAAGTGGATTATATTCTAGTTCAAATTTTAACATTTATTACTATTCTAGGGCATTTTGTCTTAGGTGAATAAAAGTGGACGATATTATTGCACTCACTTACTCGTTGTATTATTTATATTTAACGGAAATTTTAGTGGGTTGATTATAAAATGATGAGAAAAATTAAATTTGGTTGGTAGGTTGCAGTAGTCCAGTCGTATCAATCGGCGGCTTTCGTACGTACAGCGTATTGGAGGTAGTAGGTTCCAATCCCGGCGGTGGCAACCATTTCCACTATCACGACACAATCCTTTGGTTAGTGTGGAATATGTCAAAAGTGTATTTGTGTTCACTTCGAGTAAGCACAGATATATGTATTAAAAAAAAAAATTATAGATAGGAGAGATAATTAATAACATTCAACATTTTACAGGCAGAAAATCACTATTTTTTTTATAGAGATTCTTATACTGGATTTTGAATAATCATTATCAACTTTTTTGATTCTTAACTAATGGTTCCAATTTTTATTGTTTCAGGTATGCTTGGATCTCATTTCTCTACAACATTTTTTGGTAAGGTTTGTTTATTGCAATTATCTACATAATATTTTAGTCCGTTTATATTTTTGAAGGCGCATCAATCGTAGAAAACAGACGTTAAGGTCAGATATTAATATGCCCAGAGCCGTACAAAATGGTGGAGAAGGTTCTTAATTACAATTTGCTGCATTAACTTTAATATATTTACAGCTATTTAAAAAACTCTATTTTTTTAGGATCTTCATACAAATTTCTCAAAAACATAGCACAAATCACCCTCAATGGGTGGAATGCCTAATTAATTATCACACATTAGAGGGTGTACGGAATGTAGCTAAGATTCAAACCATAGAGCTCTCTCTATGAAAACTTGCAAATTATGTCGGTAGGTTCGTATAATATTATGAGGTCGGTAAAAAAAGTCATTCTTCTTTTTCTGTGCTTATGTCAGTTATAGAGGTCTGTTAAGCAATGGGAAGCTAGACTAGAACCTGTTTAATTACCTACTTACTGATCAAGCCTGACAATCGGAATCAAAAACGTAAAGCATGACGGGTATATGCTAGTGTAGTGAATATTTTCGAAAAATTTGAGCATAACACATATACTTACAATAGTTTTAATATTCTCTTAAGCTTAAACTAAGTTCAACATTTTTTTCATATCTTTTTGCTTCTTTTTGTGTTTCATTTTTTAGACCTTAAAAAGATCAACCGACTGAAAAGCCTCAAATTTAATTTGACCAATATCTTCCTCCTTTTTCTTTAGTTAAGAGGATGATGGTTTCCTTTAAGAGGATGGTAATACAATGATATGCAAAAAAGAAGATTGACATCGAAACGGTTGAATGTTGGATTGGCAGTCTGACCGCCGTGACAGTTGGTTCTGATTAAAAATACGTTAGCCGCAATTAACGGAACATGACTTCCATTCAATGGCACATTCACGGTAGTCTGGTATGTCGCATTGTTGTTACTGGTTGTTGTGACAACATCTCGACTTCTTGGAAAGTTGAAAGACACACCAAGTTGAAAGACATTCTCACCCACCTAACTTCATAACCAGGCGAAAATGTAACAGATGGGTATGCCATACCCAGACATAAAAAAAAAACACCTTTTTATGGGTAACAATTTTTCTTCTTATTTCTAGCCATTTCGTCCACTCTTGAAGGACCTATCACTAATTTGATAACAGGGAGTAGTTGTACAATCACTGAAATTCTAGGTGGGTTTGTTACAGTTTTTCCCTCTTTTATCAGGAGCTGGTCCAAAAAAGGTGATACGGGTTTACCGTAGATGCTCGGTCGCGAGAGCCTCGTAAATTTTCTAACACGTTGAAGTGAATTTGAAGACTAAATCAATAAAAAAAACATTGGAATTAGATAACCTCCACCCCACGCGGATTATTTTTAATGGGTAGCTCACACCCAGCCACGTTCTCTCCGGGTTAAAATAATAATAAAAAAAAAACACATTCCGGTTCGATCTGTTTACATTAGGTACAGTTACAATATCTCTCACGATCACTGCACAAAAGATTATGTTAATTAAATTACTATCAGCAGGTCCATTTAAACGTAGACTAGCGCTACTATCTAGCTACTACATAGCTTGTCTAAACAGACGTTGTGTGGTCACTCCATAACTGTGAAACTATACACCTTTTGTAGTAGATCTACCGATAATGTGTCACTTTTGTACATACCTACTCTATTCTCAACCCATAAAATGGGGAAAACAGCAAGGGCCTAGTATTTTAAGGCTCTTCATCTTTACGAAAGCCGGCGACTTAGCTGCCAAGTGCCAACCAGTTCCATTATCTATCTATAATATAAAAGAAATTCGGGTTAGTACGAACACTTGTAACTCGAGATCGGGTGAACAGATTCTTACGATGTTTGGTTTATTGGATTCTTCTCCGCTTCGGATAACAGAATTACCATTAAAAAGTTGAAAAATCTACCTATATGAAATTAAGGTAAGTATGGAACGGATTTTCTACGACGCTAACGCCATCTGTGAAAAATTCCATAACAACACAATTTTTGACAACCACTGAGTTTCAAACATTGGTACGCAGATTGTTGATAGAATTTCTTTCAAGCTTTTAGAAATAAATTTTATTAATAGGTACCTAATTTATCATTACACCAATTCGAATTCAGTATTCGTAGTAAAAGATAGGAGAACGTTTGTCGGGAAAGCTAGTACTCTTATGTTTGCTGAAAATGCGGTACGCAACGGTACTTAATATATTTTTTCATTGTAGGTCGTCGATAAAACCTTAAAAATTTAAAAATGTTATGTTATTATCTTCAAATTAATGATGTTAATGTTCTATTGAATGCTGCCCATAAATACATTGGAAATCAATAAAAAAATTTAACCACTACAACCATATCGAAAAAAAAAACATCATAAGATTTTTATTTATTGATAAGCCCTTCTTAAGATGCCCATATAATAATATGATATTCGTTATAACATTCAGTAATCCACGTATAGATATGCCGCGGAAGAATTATTATAGATGAACTCACAAGTTGTGGTATTGTTAATCCAATTATAAATAACTAAAATAACGGTGGTTATCGCTAATGTAACAATAACCTTCATTCTTGACCCTTTGGCTAAAGGTTTAACTGCACTCGAAACATTTTGTTGTTAATATTAATAACTACATATTATTGGAGAAACAGTTGGGAACTCACACCCAACAACGATCTATGTCATGTTATTATTGGGCCATAGTTTCCCAGCTCCCAGATCGTTTTACTTTTTTTAAATAAAATGTACCCTGTGTTATTGTATCACTCATCATGTCGTAGGGCTCATCCATTAATTACGTGAAGTTATTGTAGCTTTTTGGACCAGTGTTGTCACACAACACATCAGTTTTGTTGAGGTTTCAGACTTACCTCCCCCAAAATCAGGTTATTTTTTGTACGTACCTACTTAATTTTTTAAGAATGTAAAGTTCAAATAAAATATTGTATGTCTTTTCCACATTTTTTTATTATCCTGACTAGTTTCGTAGTCACACGTCACAGGAGACTTAGAATTAGGAAGATATATGTCAACTGATATTCTAAATTGAAACAAAATGTTAAGGGTTTAAGTAATTTAAAATGTTAAAGAATATTACATTACAAAAACATCCAAGTAATTCAAATTTCAAAAAAAAAAATCTAAAAATGCAGTTTTTTCAACTTTGTCAAACTTCAAGGCTGATGCGCGATGGAAGACGTCAACCGATTTCGATACTTCTATTTTTTCTTTACATTCGCAACTTTTTTGTGCGACTACAACTTCGAAATAACACCCTGTTACAATAATTCTGCCCAGTTTTACAGTATGGGAATAAACACAAGTAATGGAGACTTTGGTGGAAAGATTCAAAATGCTGAGCGCAAGAAAAATAGGTACCTACATACAATCGCAAGAATTTTATGTGGGAACTACTTTTTAATAGGCACTTTATTGTATAGTATAATGCTATTTTTTTGTCGTCCAACCTATTAGCATAATATTGTTTTATCGATTTATTGTTTTGTGTGTTTGTGTGGCTAGAAGCTAAGTGCTACGTAGGGCTAGTCACGAAACAATTGGTGCCTACCTAACCGTGAGTAATACAGATAAAATAATTATACTTACAAAAAATATCGTATTTTATGGACAATAAAAGTCGTCACATAACTCTACACGGCCACCAAGTCCATTGCTGCTTTGCGTCTTATTCATGAGATAAAATGTATAAAATATAAAAATGTTTGTATCTTTGTGTCTAGGACAGATTTTGAAAAAAGAATCTCGGGCTGATTTGCTAAGAATTTTTCTCTAAATCTTTGTCCCTAGATTTCTATCTTGGGATGAAATTGTGCTGTTTATGGTTGGATAGGCCCGGTTGGTTTATTTATGTAAAATATACCAAAGGCATAAAGTCCAATGGTTTTGCATGGACATATACATAGTTTGACTATCTGTGTAAGTTTTGGTTAAATTGTTTAAAATATATAAATACTACCATTCCCGACAGATGTTGTTCTGTAGTCCTTACTATGAATATTGATTTCGAATTTGTAATTTTTATACAAAAATGCGTTAAAAATTGTTTGAGTGTTAATAAAATATTTCTGAAAGCTTGAAAGAAATTCTATCGAATATCTCAATGGTTGTAAATAAAAATTGTGTAATTACATGGAAAAAGGTCGGTTTTGTTACTTAAATTTTCATTCTGTGCCTGATTCGGGCATTCTAGCTTTATCCAAAGCTTTCTTTTAATTGCGGTTCAGAAACTGCCACCATTATTCTGACTTCTCGTACATTACTTTCACCCATTGGTAAATTTGTTTCAAAACCTCTTCTTTTTCACTTTTTAGACATTTCAGGCTTCATTCTAAAACTAATGTAGCACTTTGTGACATAGAAGAAAATTATTTTCCTCCAATAACAGTATCGTTCAAGTATTCAACATCAATTGCCGATAAATTCGTAATTATAACCCGTCAAATCTAACCGTATGGGAAAATTGTTCATTGTTTCATTTAGTATGTAAATAAATATAATCGATATTTTATTATTAATTTTAAGGCATTCAAGACTTATATTAAAATTGAGGCCAAGACTCGATTTGCTTTAAAACCACAGTTGTGTTTAATGTGTATTCTTGTACTTTAGGCCAAAAATGGAAGTGTATAAAACTACAGTAGAATTAAAGTCATTGTCAAGAATTATTGTTCTGTGTGGGGTTTACATAAGTCCATACTGTGGAATAACGGTATCTGGTTTTGTTTTACGTATGTAATTTACATAAGTTCTTTTTCTGGTATTTTTCGGAACCATTTTCTTAATCCTTTATCACCGGTTTTCTCAAATAATTCGAGGGTATACTGACCACCTTGATAATTTTTATGTTATTCGTATATTTGGACACGACACCCTTGCCTACAGTCACATGCGTTTGGTTTATCAAGATTCATTGCTGAATTATATAATTGTAAAGTATGAGGAAACGATACAACACAGAGCTATTTGGTATTAACCAGATTATCAGAATATAAGTTTTTTTCTACTTTTTGGGATTTCATCCACAGAATATAAGTTCATTACTTACTTAATTTTCGTTTCCGGTACATCAAATCTGAAACCCCTAGTAACTGGCCACCCGAATGCCGCTATCCCTCGCCATAACATGTCCTCGTGTGTGCATGTGTCACCAATCAGAGGGCACGAGAACAGGTGAGGGTTGTCTTGCACGGAGCCGCACCCACATAGGTGTCTTCTTCTCTGTAAACCCCACTTTTTGAGGTTACTGTAGCTACGGGTGACACCTATTCTTGGCCCGTTGAGTGCTCTCCAAGATGTATAGGGCAAGCTATGTCCCACAGATATCTCCTCGGTGCCACAGATGTCGCTGGTCTCTCGCCACAGTGACAGCCGTCGGGTTTGGGACAAAGAAACTGGAAGAATTTGGGACGTGTCATAGTAAAGGCATCAAGGGTAGTGACGCTCAGTATGGTGATGTTGTATTTATCCTATCGACGCGACGACGTTAAGAAAACTCGTTTTTATAATCAGCCTTGGTAGAAAGAAAACTTATATTATTGTTAAAATGAACATAAATACTCTTTCACAGTCAACAACTTAAAGCTTGTGTCCTTGAATAAAATAAAATGGCATATGGCTCTGAATGTTGGGCGGTAAAACAAAAACACCAACAAAACATGCACATTGCGTAGATGAAAATGCTCAGATAGGCTGGAAGTGAAATTAGACTCCATAGAGTTAGAAATGTCAGAAGAAAGCAATATCGAAGAAGAAGAATAAAACAAAAATACAACATATTACAATATTTTTTTCTTATAGTCAATCGCTTCTGTCCAAATGATGGCAGGATACCATTTTTGGATAAAAATAAGACTAAGATATCGAATCGATGTAAAACAGCATGACCAGTTGAATGATACTTTTAGGTACCTAGGTACCTTAAAAAATGTAGACAATTTTCAAGGCTAAATTAGCTCATTTTTTACGTTTGCATGTTCAAATGACATTAATAAAAAAGTATCACAAAAATATAGTTAGGTAATTTGATAATTAAGTTGGTTCTGTTCATGTGGAGGTCTTACTTTTCTAAAGAACTTCGCTGTCCTCATTACTTGGATCATCATCCAAAATTATCATGTCAAATTTATTTCCGTAGACATTCATAGCACAGTTAGTTATGATTTTGTCTTTGTTAGTTCGTAATTATGTCACACCATTTAGTGGCGTTGCTGATGGCTAGGTGCTGGCGCTGATGTCCGTGATAAATTTCTAAACATGGTCTGCTTCGAATTTCCATGCCACTTTCGTCGTGGGGGCCACGAAGAATGCGAACGATTGCCATAAAGAATGAGCCACGTTCTAACAATTGACGACATTGTTAACAAATCACAACGATAAGAATGGTTTGTGTCGAATTAAAAACGCATTTCATTGTTTATTGTTTTGTTTTGGTCATCTTTTGTTTATATTGGTCAGAATGCATTGGCTGTTATTGATAATCTAGATTTCTAGACCTTCTACTTTTGAACAAGTGGAAACGAATGCCGCAACAACTGATGGTTTCAGAATCGCCCTCTGTTATACGTTGCTCGTTGCTTAACTTCTGGATCGTTGCTTAACTATATACCTATCAGCTTTTCTACATTCTTGTTAGTTGTTAAGTTCGTTGATCCTAGACCATATTATTATTATTATGTCATTACGAGCTGTATGCAGGACTCAATTATAGATGCACATAGTCATTTCAGATCAGAAAGTCAATTACAGTATCTCTTTTAGGGCAAAACATTTTGAGCATTGTGGAGTTATGCTGCCAAGCTGAAGTGGGTGGCTGGAATGTCATATGCGTGCAGCTCAAACGATAGTGACAACGAATTTTGCTGTCGCCAGATAATATTTAGGAGCAAACCCGGAGTCTGTTGGAGAGATTTGCGGATGGAGCAGCTGAGCAAGATCTAGGATAGACTGGAGTAGAAAATGTAGAGGTCTTTATCCAGGAATGGATGATTCCAAGCTTAAAAGCAGAGTAACAATCTCCTTTTTTCACCGGTAATTAGCCTTTTTGTGTCCATTGTTGTATCATATCCCTCCCCCTCCTCTTTGATTTTTACCGCTCTCTGTCCTGCGCCAGCCGCATCAACCCGCTTTCAGCAATCTTCTGATGTTGTCGGACCACCTCGCCTGATACCCGTCCTCAATTCTCCGCTTAGTTCTCGAACGCCGCTCAAGAACAACTTTCTTGGTGCATCTGGTGTCGGTTACTCCGGTCACATAGCAGCGCAACTCCACTTTTGTTTGGCGACCCTTTGAACCATATCAATGAGTCCTGCTTTATGACTCATCCAGGTTCTTGTCTTCCTATCACTTAATGAGATACCCAGCATACTTCTCTCCATGGCTCGTTGTGTCACAGCTAATTTATTTATTATTCTTCTGGGGAACACAAAAGTTTCACAGCCATAAGTAAGCAGTGAGCACAGTGAGAATATAATATGCATCAAATAGTTTTCTCTTTATGTTGTTCGAATAATTTAGAATCTTGAGGATATAGGACAGTTTACTGAACGCTGCCCATGCCAGTCCTCGCCTTCTTTCTCTCCGCTTCTTGATTCTCTCTTGCTAGCTTTATTGCATGGCCAAGATACTTCTGATCATTAACAATATCTTAAAAAAGAAATATATTTTTCTTTTCTTTATGTTTTTATCTAAACTCGACTAAAATATGAGTTTTAATGGAAGCATTATTCTCGGATACGTCATGAAATTCTCTAATTCTTACAAGTTTATCAAAGTCACGACATCCAATGATACAACTGGGCATTGCCATTGAGTTTGCGTGTGTGAGGCTGAAGAGAATTGGAGTGTTCAATATTGTAATTAGCTTAGTGAGTCTTTGTACGCAGAGTCGGGTGCTTCGGAGACCCACTGACCCAATATCAAGAGTGGCTTGTCGTGCATTCAACCTTCTGCGCCTATCCACTTCTTAAGACATGCTTTTACGAATCACTCCGCACACGCAATAATTGCTTGTCGTCAATGGAACTATTATTGTTTGTTATTGTTTATCTTTTTTTTTCATTGTCCGAATTATATTTTTCTAGTTTAGTAGGTTTGACGTTTTATTAAATAATTTCTCTATGGCACGCATAGACAGGTACTTACTCGTCTAACCTAGTGTCTAACTATTTTATTTCGTCTATGGTTAAAAAGGCTCTTTGTTTTATTACCCATTCATTTTCTTTACTTAATTGAAAACATAGAGTTGTTAACATTTGGTTAAAGATGAATGATGAAGTTAGATATGAGTTAGTTAGAGATTAAAATTATTAAAATTAATTAATACATTATGAAATGTGCGTACCTACCTACAATTTACATATGTCAGCATTCTTTTAGGAGAACAGTTAATAGATCTGTAAAAAATGGCATTAGATACATTCTAAAGAATAGGTAGACAACTTTCATTGAGTATCCTCATGTAATGATCCTAACACCCAAACAAAGACTGCTTTAGAAAATCATGTAGGAAAAAATGCGTCTCACATCACAATTAATACAACGTAAGAAAAAAAATTCTTCCAGAATTGTGTATGAACAACAGTTTAACTGTATTCGACATTTATTCACTGACGATTAACTACTTATTACCATATTATACCTAACTCCCGGTTAACTCTTTTTCCATTTAAAAACAAACGACCTCTGAATATCTAGCGATTGATCCTTCTCTTATGTTGAACTATCTCTAGACTCTAGACGAGTATCATAATTGCCCACGAATGCCTTCGAGTTAATTCTACTACTGATAGTAAGTGTAAATTATTGTGTTGCATTCGGGTAATTGCTAGTTTTGCACTTGTTTAGTTCTATAGTAACAGGGTTTGAATTGCAGAAACGAAGTCCAAATTGTCGCAATTAGCAGGTCTTGAACTTGAACAGAACTAATGGGTGAATGGGACTTACTTTCATTCTCTGCTGTGTGAAACATGAGAAATTGGCAAGTATATTTAAAGGTATTAACTACTTTCTGAACCTTTCAAGTAGATTTAACTATTTATAGTTTTTAATGTTCTACTTGCAGTTAACTTCTTACGACTTAAACAGTCTTTGTTCATATATTTCTGATTAGCTTGATTGGTTTCATCTTCTCTTGTCATGTATAGTAATCGATTGCTGTTCGTGATGCACTGGGTTCCTAGGGAGCGCTCCGTCATCTGACAAGACGGCAGTCTTTCAAAATATATGACAATGTTTTTTGTTACTACGGTAACAGTATTGACAATGTTCTCAACTGGCATATTCACCGCTGTTTATAGTACCGCCGTATTCGTAGGAAAACAGACCATTAGTCTCACTAAAACGCGAAAACGACTGGATAGAAGTTGCCTATTCATACAAACTATCGATTTGGTTTACGATTTTTTATCGATATCCCCATTATAAATGTTAAGATTAAGCACATGACTATTAATAATCATGTTTGAGTCTTAAGAGACGAAAAAAACGCATACTATTCTTACGTTTTTAATAAAGTTTGCAGTAATGAAATTGCTAGTACTGCCTATTCTTATGGCATTTCTTTGTGATTTTGGAAAAAAAACATCGAGAGATATCCACATTGCTCGTGAAAAATATACGATTTAACAGAACTAAACTGAGTTTTTTTAAAAACTGACATGTTAATTTATTTTTACTTTTTCTCTATTAGTTTTACATGCTTATACACTGTGGGAGAAATTGTGATAAGTATGCTATATTTTCAAATCATTATACAGACAAGAATGATGTACTATATACAAAAATTAATAGTAAATCAACTAATACACTATTAATTACAGTTTTCGGAGCAAACATTGTAGGTATATGAATCAAATAGGTTGATTAATTTGAAATTAATTACTAGAATAAGGCAGCTTCGGGCTACGCTCATTAACGAACAAGAAACATACGATACTTCCTGAACAGGTGGTACAATTGGCCCTAGCCGTGTCATCTATATTGACTTGGAGTAAGACTTTCTTTCCGGTGGTGCAATGGTGATGCAATTCGTTCTGGTGGCTTCGTGCTTGTATTCTTTTCCATCTTATACGGTTTTCAAACAAAGCAAAACTACCAGCAAGTCCAGGGCTGTCCGTTATGTATACTTATATTTTTTTTATGTTTGAACGCTATGATCTCAGAAGCTTTTTCGCTCGCTCTTATAGATACACTATTTGTAAATTCATATCGAAGACAAAACCACACGCCGCTCAACGACTATTCTTGTCAGTGATGTTTATGGATTCACATTTTGATTTTGGTTTTTGGTACTGATTATTTTCTTTTAAGCCCTTTTCTTCCTCTGATGGACAAACCTACCATTTTGATTTTTAGAGGCTAGTTGGAGGGTCATTGAAAGTTACATCATACTACGTTATTCTAGAGTTTGGCATGGGTTTTGTACAGGTTTTATTTACTGTGGAAATGTATTGCCCCGTTTCCAGACCGTCGTTAGTTTTCTAGCCGGAGGTACAATGATCAGGTGAGGTTGATATTTGGGTCGGCTAGGATTTTATTCGCTATCATCCCTTACCGTCTTGCTGCCATCACACAAATCTCCACAATAATGTGTTTCTGGCTTCATCATTATTATAAAGACATATTCCTGAAGTGAAGTCCCAAGAGTATGCAAGAATCTATAAAAATGTAGAATGTTCTATTTTTTTATTTTTATTATCCACCCAAATGTTCTATATTATATTAAAAATAAAGTGTTTATATTGTATGCATAATATTCATACATAGTGATGTTCAATAAAATTATCATGATTGTTAGCGTTACTTATATAAAAGGCCTATGGCCGTTTATGTGATAAAATATAAAAGAAATAAAAAATATTTACTAGATTCAACTCTGATCTTTTTCTTAGTACTATAATGATTATAATCATTATTAATAGGTAGTTTGATTAGTTACAAGTGTGAAATTATTTAAAGATCATTGTTGGGAGTAACAGTATTGTAATTATTGCATTACTCATGGTGTTGTTTGTAAGTTTGGATGGTGCGTTTGATCTCGGTCCATTCGTGTATAAGCGTGACGTATTGTAAGTTACATTGTAATTACTCTTCGGAATTATTTCGTTTTTTCTTTTCTACGCGCCTCTAATGATTATTGATTTTAAATTATGTGTGTTAAACCTGTCCATCTTAATCAGTGGGTTTTGTGTTCAACTTGATTGATATTGAATTATAATGGGCGAAATGTGCGATCTGCAGTAGGTACATATGTGTTCCTTACGAGAGTGAACTAATTACAGCGCAGTATTTCAAGACTGCCACGAAACAGCGCGCCTTGGTCTTCGAGTCAAAGCCAGTAAGACGGAGCTCATTGCGAATAACGCCTCCTCCGATAAACAGCTACCGATAAGCATCGACGGTCACCAGGTCTCCAGGGTGGATAAAATGAGTGCCTCTGGGAGCAGCCACTGCCGCCTCTGGTAACCTTGGGGTCGAGCTCCCGATACGTATCGGTAACAAATTCTTTAATCTTTAACAACTTCGCTAAGATATGGAAGACGTTGGCGCTTGGTGTCGAGACGAAATGTAGACTGTTTGATGGGTGTATTGTGGCCCATTCTCTTATATGGGTGTGAGTCCTGGCACCTGACCAAAGCCCAGACACAAAAAAGTATCAGCATTTGAAACGAAGTGCCTCAGGAGGATCTTGGGTATTGTAAGATGGTACCACCGTATCAGGAACGACGCTATACGCCGGCGCATCTTAGTGTCATAGTGGAAGGAGCTATACTTAGAGAATCACCCATTTCTATCGATTTTACTTTACGTTACCGGTAAATACATTGTCAAACGGTTTTACGTCGGTCGCGTCGCGATTTTTATTTTAATTCTTAGCGATCGAGTGGTAGATTGTGGCTTCGCAAGGTGTTAATAATAATATCACAATTGTTTGATGATTTAATCTTTGCGTTTATGTAACACCTTGACACTGTCAATCACAAAAAAGAACAATGTCTAAATAAATTACTAAAGATGTTTTGAGATTTTGTATAGAATTGTGTTTTTGGCTCATTTTGGTCTTGAGTGCTGTATTACGTTCAATATTCCCTATATTCACAATGGCCTAACGTAATTTTAGTAAAGATCCATCATGAAAAATACAGTACACTAAACAAACCATTTCTACCTAGAAAACTAACAATATAGTATTAAAATCTAATTTGATTTACATACATTCTCATAATAATATCATTATAATGAATCGGTTGTGCGTTGCTCATGAATCAATCGCAAGCCATCACGTATCACGCCGCTTGCTTGTTGCCTAATTAATTATGATACTGCTGATTCTTATCAACTCGCCGGTTATAGAAAGTTTTTACGTTGTGCCTTATGAGACTTCCTTCTAGGCAGTGCGATTCTTTTCTTCTAATGACTGACCCGATTGTTTGATTGGGTCTGTCTTCATTTTTCTAGGACGGTGTGTCACATCACGAGATACCAATAAAAAAGACGTCAACTTTAAAGATAAAGTGGTTTGTTTCGAGTTGTCGAAACTTGAAGAAAATTATTTGTTAATTCTGTAATGAGGCCAAAAATTTATGCTTTAATACAAACAGGCGTCACGATAGGAATAGGGCGAGTGGAATGAATATTCCGGGTAGAAAGTGACACAGAAGCCTTGAAAAAGGTAATGGCCAAAAGAAGAAGAAGATGACATGCTGCCTATAAGAGACCTTCTCAACATCTTAAGTGAAGACAAGAAAACTGCTATTAAAATGAAACATCTGAGATTTCAACATATTATGTCCAGAGTTCATAGATTGTCTTTAAAAGAGAGTTTTGGTCTGAGAATACTCGTAGATATCGCTATACCTATGCCACATTTCTTTAATTTCATGGGGAATATCGAGATATTGTATAATAAACATATGCCACGTTTCTTTAATTTCATGGGGAATATCGAGATATTGAATAATAAACCTATGCCACATTTCTTTAATTTCATGGGGAATATCGAGATATTGAATAATAAACCTATGCCACATTTCTTTAATTTCATGGAGAATATCGAGATATTGAATAATAAACCTATGCCACATTTCTTTAATTTCATGGTGAATATCGAGATATTGAATAATAAACCTATGCCACATTTCTTTAATTTCATGGAGAATATCGAGATATTGAATAATAATTATTTTTCTATAATCTGACTTTGAGTTACTGTTATTATAGATTATAGTTTATCCACGTGATAGTTTATTCTGTTTCTTTGATCAACCAATACAATATCTAGATAATTTTAGTTGATTGAGAAGAAGTATCCAAATTATTCAATCCAATATGTATGTACAGTGTCCTGTGTACAAAGAAGCAAAAGAAACCAATACCTCTAGCTAGACAAAACGGAAAAAATATTATTCACATTAAAAAGATTGATAGGAAACGATAATAAATAACAGTGATTTAAAATAACAATGTGTGAAGGTGAATTGAATCACAATCACAAAACATCATCGGATATTAAAATCATTAAATTGCTGTGAGGAAGACAATGTCCGTCATAATGAAAAAAAAAATGATCAGACAAAATACTGTATCATCGGTGCGTGTTCTTCCGCTGTTAACTATTGGATGTGAGGAGTGTGGTCAGAACTGGTTGCGGTACTTGCGCTGTGTGGAATGACCGTTAGACCGATATGTCAGGTGTTGATGCCGTAATAGAGAAGAAGTCATAGCATGAAGAATTGTTGCCGGACGTCGTCGGTGGCAATATGAATGATGCTTTTTTTGCTCTCAAATCTTGTAATAGTTGTCTACATAAAGTGCTTTACACACTTAATATCTGTGTCTTCATGTGTTGATTCAAGACATGGGAATCAAAGCTTTCTCAAAAAGGCTCGGGCAACAGAATGGAATAGCGTAAATACCAATAATACCCCGTGACGGGCTCCATCAAAGTGGGTTGGGGGCCTCGAGCTTGAACACATGGTCGTGGACGGTTCCAAACCCTATAAGAGCGAACTGTGGAAGAAGTACGGCCAAATTTAATGAGTGGAGTGACATTTGGAGACTCTAAAGGTGCATTAATACCAAACGAACAAAGACCTAGAGCTTGAAAATAGAGCATATTTTCCTAACCGTTGATACTGGACACCATGGTAACAACAACTTATTAGTAGGTGATGACAGTTTTTTCTGGTTATTATTTCCTTGGTGACCATATCAACGATTAGGAAAATAGAGTATATTTTCCTATTAACTCTATTTTCAAGCTCTAGGACCTAGGTCTTCGTTCGTTTGGTATAAAGTCACCTTTTCTGGAATGCAGAACGAACGGCAGACGCTATAACATATTATTTTGAATGAATTTCCAGTGCATGTCATGTTTCCTGGCTCGAGTTTAGTTGGAGGACTTTAGTTTGCTGACTGTCGTGGTGACTAAATTGCTTGGCTAAGGGAATTCAAATGTTCCGTCAACAACCTACTTTCAAAACATGGCCTCAGAATGAATGCAAAAAACCCTGATTGAAAAATCATCATTTTTCATACTACAAGACTATTTATTTAACGACAAAGAAGCCATTATTGTCTGGAAATCACCCTGGCAATGAGAGAATGTTATATAAAACTAACTCCCAGTGATAAAATGAACATATTAATAGTTCTTTAGATAAAATAAATTTTCTCCATATTTGTATAGAATTTTAGGTACCTACTACAGCCATCATCACGTCAAAAATGGCCGACGTAGTCCGTCATGTGGTGATGGGTAACCTCTAGTAATCAGTAACAATGCATGCCTTTAATTGAACTAAGATACTCCATATCCTATTGTCGAAGTTTACCATGAAACTCCGATAGAATTGATCCGTCAGTGTCAACAACACAATAGAAAATTCTCTTGATATTATGAAAACATACTCATTTGTTTGATATTTTCAAACACTATTGAGGATATCCATACAATGGGACCTTTTGTATTTGCAAGCATTAATGAAAGGTTTTACGATACAAATTATTGTACCAGTAATCAAGGAAGTTTTTGTGCAGAGGTCAAAATGTTATTGATATAGTGTTTATTTATAAGTATCAATACGTGACTTCTTGCATATTTTTGAATTGTGTTATTTTGTTTAAACGGTGTTTTCAAGTAGGTGGTTTTTCTATACAACAATGTTTTGATTATATTTCCGTTTCTCGGAAAGATAAAGTGTTTATTTTTCTACATGCAACTACGAGTATGTCTGGTGAACAGCCTTTGACGTTTAAATTTTACAAGAGAAACATTTCTGTTATATCTGAGACATGGCTCAACCTCCGAAGGTAGAAATTTTGAGTGGAGAATTGGGGTATGTATGTGTATATGTATGTATGTAAGCATTTTAATTTTATAGGCTCAATAATAGGACATGACTGTTTAAAGTATGGATGCCACAGAGATGATCTGAGTTTTATATACAAATCAAGTTAGTCAAAACACTCTCTCAACACAAGCACTAAGCTTTATGAGAGAGAATCATTGTTAAGATTTAATATTATGTTTTTATATTTATAAATATTTTGTAAGTTTATTTTTTATATTTTAATAATTTAAAACAAAAATCGAGATTTCTTGCTTAGGAAACTGTTGTGTAATATTTTTTGTAAGGAGTATAAAATATTTTTAGCATATTTAATTGTGGTTAAAATAACAATTGCTTGAAAATGTTTAAAAAAATAACAACATAATTTGTTTAAACTGTCTGATGGTACTAGCTGGGGATGCAAGGTGGACGCACTACGTACCTCGTCCTGGATATACTCGTACATTGTGTTTATATATTTTCTCTTCAAGTAAGTAAATCGCCTATTTACTTCCAACGTATCTTTGAAACGCTGGAAAGACACTAAAAATAAACATGCCAGCCAAAATAAACAGGCCATGGCCAAGATTTAAAACAATTTGCTAGCTATGCAACGTTGTAGCAAAATTTGAAGAAACACATGGACTCGTGTCCCTCAGCGGAGACAATCGAAATGATTTATCTATTGTTCAATAAACAACTACTGTCCTCAAGAACTGCTGGTTTGTCAAGTTGCGGTGGTGACCTCAGCATAATCGAAGTTCACCGTGATATTCAATTTGTAGACCGACACATCGCTCCAAGACTATTCCATCGTTCATGGTACATTTGGTAAAGAACAATGGTCTATCAAGTCGCGCCGATTGCAAGGTCCGACATTCGATATTGAAATATTAGCGGAATGCTTTTAAACAACATTTTAAAACAATCATCTTTACAATCAAAATTCAAGTTCTGTTTTTTGTAAGTTTATGTGTTTGTTCATTTGCTTTTGTTTTCTGCTCATTTTGATTACCAAAAATGTATTCTGAATAAAACAAAATTGTTTCTTTTTTTATAAATCTGGGATTACCCAAAGTGAACAAAAATACACATTCACATATTTCACTTTCACATTTCACAATACAAGCACTTTGACATCTTTTAGACTAATCGTAGGGTTGTGTTTTGAAAGAGGAAGAACCCCTGGGATTGAAGCTACGGTTATTAGAACGAAAGTCGGCGACTTAGCCACTATAGAATACCAACGATATATTTTCAGAGCTTTGGTCTTAAGAACAATAATAACAATAATAGAAATCTCGTGCAGTGCGAAAAAATGAATATTCACAAAATTAAAAATATAGCAAACATTTAAACAAAAAAGGTTTATTTGAATATTAATATTATTTAGGCACGTGCAAGCAATGGTCATATTATTAGGTTATTTACTTACCATTGTATTTCTCGGTAGCCTAGTTGTACTGATTGATTGGACGGGACGGGTTGACTGGAAAAAAATTGCCCCAGGCAATAAGTTCCGCCGGCTATACCGACACATTTGTATTGAAAAGTGTTATATTATTATTATGTAAAAATAACATTATAAAGTTTTTAGTTCGTAAGTTATATTTTTTTGTTTTAATAACGTGATACATTAACTGTGCCAAACGTCTTATAAAATGAAATTATAGATCCATAATGGTTTGTCATAATATTATTATCATTTACTGAAAAGGAGGTCTCCGCGATGTAGTGCTGGTTAAATCTAAGTGTAATGGACCGCGCTACGAATCACGGAATACAATTGAGTACCTACATAGGAATTCTAGTGCGGGTTCTCAATATGCTTGACATGCTAGAAACAATGGGCTGGTCAGTAATCATCTAGCTTCTCTGTGCTAATATTCAAAATAACCATGTAGCTATGTAGTTACTGACGGAGATAAAAAAAATATCACACATAAACCTTCCTTTATTTCTTTCTTCCTATTATATTATAGATTTTCGCAATTTCACCAATAATTTTTTTGCTTTTTATTCGCACATTTCTTTTGAACAAGTATCAACACATGTAAGTTTTACATATTTTCTAAACGTTTAGTCGATCATCTTCCTTTATAAATTCTGATGGCATACCACACAGTCGTTTAATGAGCCACGTCATTGCGAACGTTGTAAACGTTTAGTGATCTAACCATGTTAAATAATTTGGTTTTCATTGTAATGTTTTGCAACGTATATAATACAAGAAGAGCGTTTCAAAATCTTGATAACACATTTGACACGATAATTCTAATAATTAGATAATACGTACATCAGTCTTTTCTATTGTTTTTTTGAGATTAAATCAAATAGTTGTCGGATTCTACGGCATTTCCTGATTTTGGAACAATAGTCGTTGTCGTATATAATTATTACAGACTGATTGTTTAGAAGCCACGCTGATGTATGTCGCCAACTGTTTAATAGAATGCAAGAGAATCGTTTTGAGATAGACAGACGGCGCGTACGCAACTATGACTGTTGTCCAACGACCAGTCTTCACTTCAGGAGTCCCATAAATTCAAATGTCCTCTATGGTCCCAGAAACTCAAATATTTCGCGTTTTTATTTCAAATTTTTAAGAGCGCCAATGGATGACTTCAGTTTGGAGTGATCATGAATGGAGGGCTTTAGAAATTATATTCCAAAGCAGAGAATAAATAGAAATGTATTTTTACCATGTATTTTTTGTGGATAAAGGTTAAGCCTAAGGTTTTTTTTTTAATATGAAATATGTTTACGCCGGTTAACCATATTACCTACCGATATTTTCTTCTTCGATGGCGCTACAGCTCAAATCGAGCCTTGGCCTCCTGTAGACAACGCCTCCTGTCCTTCGCTGCGGTCCGCCAATCTGTCACCTGCAGAAGTTTTGCCGTATCTTTCCTCCATGACATTTTTATCTACTCGTTGATATTCTAAACATTATGTAGGTTCATACTTCTTATCATTAAGTAATTTAAATTATTTGCATAAGTAATATTATTTAATCTGGTACAGATGTAAGATATCTTCGCAATTACCGATTGACATTATTCAAATGGTTTTCGTGGGCGCCGGCGTCGAGTCGGTCTCATGAATATCTTACGAGATGCATTCTATATTGTAATCATCAAGTCATAACCATTGCGTTGTGCCATTGAAACCTTAATTGATTTTCCTAATGTGTCGTAATTTAATTTAGAATTGAAACGAATTGTCACGAGATATTCCTAACAATAATGCTTAGGAACGAAGATAACGAAATAATTGGTTTATTTGGCAATTCGTATGAATTTCTTTCAGTCAACCTTCGTTGACACCCATTGTTGTTGTTACCAGGGAAATTTTTTAAATATAGTCTATTTTTTTTAAGAAATGAAATTACACGATATTATTATGTATTTGAGCAAGATCAGACGAAAAATCTCGAGCTCATATACAGATTTGATGTAGGTATTATAAATTATAATGAATATTGAATTGCAGTGGAGCATTCTTGTAAAATGTTTACCTGTTTGAACACCTGAGCTCCTGAATCTAGATCTGACATTATATTACGAAAAAAATGACGAAATACTACTTTTCAAGCAGTAGGACCTTTTTTAAAATCGCAAAGCCAGCTTTCTTTCGTAAATATTAAAAACTTCGATAACGCATACTTTTTCCTAATATTCTCTCTCCTTTCAATGTCTCTACGATATATTTTTTAAGCAACAATAACATTATATACCTACTAGATTTCAGAAAGACATCCTGATAACCTAGTTAAGTCCTCCAAAACTTAATTTACTGGTATCTGTAATATAATTTTAGGTCTCGTCTCCTTCAAAAAACTTTATTAAATTTTGTATCTCAACAGTTTATATAATATCTGACCTCTGTTTTCAAGTCTTTCGTTCCATTTAACTTCAACATAGTTTATTCTATCATCTTACGTCCTTATGTAGAAAAACCTACACGTTTTCAAATATTTTTCAAACGTTGTATTTAAAATTACATCCATAGTTAATATATTATATAGGCGGAAAATATTTTTATTAATAGTAAGTCCTACCTAAAAAAGGTAGGCCGACACGTATTAAGAGCTACTTTGGACTTATGAAATGATTACCATACCAAGCCTCGTCTATCAGAAAGAACAATGTTCCTTGCTCCACCCAAGTCCTGCTCGTAAAAAATCGTAGGTATAAATAATATTATGTATGTCGTGCGTGACTCTGTGTTTACAATTGGAAGCGACATGTTCATGTCTCATGGCTTGTCTGTCACTTATCTGTCACATTATGTTAAGCAATATTAACATTGTCACGAAGCCTCAATTTTTAGTACCAGCAGGGTTGCCAGGTGTTCGGTATTTTACCGAATCGTTCGGTAATTTTGCCCCATGTTCGGTGTTCGGTATGAAAAAAATACCGAACTATGGAGTGTACAGCAAATTTTGAAAATGACCTTTTTTTTTTAAGGGAAATTACTACTTTTCGGATAGCAAATTTTGAAAATGATATTTTTTTTTTTAAGGGGAAAATTCCACTTTCCGGATAGCAAATTTTGAAAATGACCTTTTTTTGTTTTGGTTCGGTATATTTTTGATAAAAACCTGGCAACCCTGAGTACCAGTTGTATGATGGGGCATTCTGTAGTATCTTCCAAAATTTGTGTGCTTATGCTTATTCTATACTAGCTTTCCCGACAGACGTTGTCCTGTTGTCTAACTATGAATATTGAATAAGAATTATAAAAATAACTGTTTGAAACCACATATTTTCCATCCGAATTCTGTCAATCGCACCAAATATTAAACAACAGAACTGACAATTTGTGTCAAATGACAATTTGATTTCAAAATTAGATTTATTCACTTTTGCGTTTTAATTTATAAAAATAGGCTTCAATTTTAACAAATATAAAAAAAAAACTTGAAAAAAAAATGCATCAAAAATCTGCGTGCCAATATTTTAAATGTCAATGGTTGCCAGGTAAATAAAACTGTGTTTCTATAGACTTTTTCACAGATGGCATACTATAACATACTAACTTTGATACCCATTTTTTATTAGTTATTCTGTTATCTGAAGTGTAGAATAACCCAATATACCAAAAATGATTAAAACCTGTCCAGCAGATCTTGAGTTACAATAAGTGTTCGCACTAACCCGACTTCCGTTTATATTTTCTATTTTTTTTTTATTTTATTAAATATAATATTCCCCCCTTCAAAAATGCATAGACATTTTGTGTGAAGGTGAGGAGATACATAACTCTAAGTAGTTAATACATATCATGCAAAACAGAAGTACAATATTTTTTTAGAAAACATTTTCTATATACATATAGATAAGTATATCATAAACAGTGCCTCATATTACAACTGTAATGTTCAATATGTATTATAGATGACCCAAAGTCGCATTCGAAAGAATTCCCGTGTATTTTGACACATCAAAGCCTGAAAAATTTTCAGTAAGTACTTAATGCAAAAAAAGAATATACCACCTCTCGATCTCCAAGATAGCAAGAAATGTGTACGGATCTTATTAGCCCTTTATTCTGTCGCGTGTGTATTCCTTTTGTGAATAGTATACCGCCATATTCGTAATACTTTTTATTTCTTAATTAATTGTTTGTAGTTTCTTCCTACGTTACTTCCATAGAATCCGTCGTAATCGTTCAAAAATTGATTTAATTATTAACTAATTAGCTTTAAATTGCACATAAATAACTCGTACTTGACGTACAGGTTCTAATTGGAGCTATGAACAAACCTACATATTACAAAATACAAACATGACATCCGTAATTCAATCCATACTAAGGCTAGTATCTTCTTTTAATACAGAAAACTTAACGTAACTTCCAATTTTGCTTACTACGACAGTTTAGCACTTGGTTTTTTGTATGCGGTTATTCCTAATACCTGTTTTTATGTTTTTAAACTCCTTGTCTATTTGCTTCTGCTCTTATTCTATCCATATTTATACTCTTCGAAATTCGGGTGTCAGCAATTTTTACAGTTACTTATATCTAGACAAAATGCTTCTCCTTTTGACAGGGGTGCAGACAAAAAGTTTTTTTTTTACATGCAACCTCAAAAGACTCTTAATCGTTTTCATAAAATTCCGAAACCGAAAATATACTTAATCGATTTCCCACGCCATTTTTGTTCAACGTAATTCCGCGCGTTGGTTTTATTATGTTTACGATTTGTCCCAACATGATTTGAAGAAAATGTCTACAACAAATTTATTGTCAAATGTAGTATTTGATATTTTATATCTTACAACTATAAAATAACACGTTAAGATTGAAACAATATGGGTGGGATATTTAGATTAATCGGCAAACATATCTCACAACAGTGTGACGTAACCAATGAACAATAGACAAACTTGGCATTACTTAAAGCGACGGCTATATGAACGTCGGATTTTAACGTAGGAGCATCCTTGTTCCTTAATCGTACCAGATGGTGTCATCTTCTGATCCGAGAGGCCTTAAGAGGCATGTTTAGAATATTTTCTTTAACTTTGTTCAAACCTGCAATATTATTCTTTGACCTAATAATATACCTCGAAGAAGACCTGAGGAATTTGGACATGGTGTGGGAGGAGGTCATAAACATTGCGCAAAATCGAGCTCAATGGAGAGCTCTTGTTGCCTCCCTGTGTTCTTGAGTGGGGTGTTAAGGGACTTTGGATAGATAGATAATAAAGTAGATATATCTTCGTTTTTCTTGGATATCTATTACCCGCTATCGCTATTATAATTCGCAGTCTTTCTTTAACATGCTTTTTCAGTGATTTCTCTTTTATTGCGTCGTCCAATTTTTGGAGATTATCTGGACTTAGGTACTTTTTTACTGTTATTAGTTTAATGCATCAACTACATATATCGCAAAATGTAAACGTTTCATTATGATTACATAACCAAAAAAGAATAGTAGGTATGTAATACCTCGTAAAAATTAATATTTGTACCGTTTATTATGATTATTTATCTCTTGCTATTTCGACAATGGTCCGTTTTTGTAGGACAACGGTACTGCTATAGCGTAGCGATCAACTTCGAACTTTGTCAATTAATATTGTTACCGTAGGAACAAAACACATTGATAAGACTGCCGTTAGATTGGTATAGAGTTTCAAGAGTACCTAACCCCCAGTTTGGCCTCTGAGCAGTTCCTATTGGGGCATTAAGGGTAGTAAAGACTACCCTCAATAGCGAATGGAGCTACAGAGCCATGCATGCTCAAGAACTATCTCCTTTCTCAATTTTGATGAAGCTTAACTTAAAAACATGTGGTTTTTTACAAGCCAGAACCGAAATTCTGAAGGGTGCATTTAACCCATGACAAATCGAACCTCCTTATAATCAAACTGAAATCTGAATATACTATCTTAATCTAAGTGTTAGGGGCCCCCCTAAAATACGTGATGTTTTTTTGCAACTATTCGATCCCAGGGGGGAGAGGTCTCCCCTTGGTGATATTTGGGGTGTTTCAGAACACTCTTCCCCCTCACTCTATTATTACTTTTTTTTTGTACAAAGAATGAAGAAAGTTTTTTTTTCAAATTTTTGAAAGTCCAACTGGCTTTCTTTAAATTAATCGGAACATATAAATGCAGGTGATTTTCTAACTAGACCCCCCCCCCCTCCCCCCTTTTGAGCTCACGTGATTAATGGACGGCCCCTTATACCTACTTTATATTCATGTTATAATATTGGTGAGTAGGTACATTTTGTCTTGTTTGAATGGCGCCCGCCTACACTCCTTTGTTTGCCAACCATAATACCAAAAATAGGCCCCTACTCCGGATATTAATAGTTCTTGTATCAGCGGTTGTTATAATTGGGACTATTTTGTTTCATCGACGAAGGTCATTCATGTTTATATTAGGTATCTTAATTTATTACACATTTGTTCGGAAAACTAATAATTGGTTGATCCAATTAAGATATTTTGTCATATATTAATATCATATCATCATAATATATTTTTTAATTAGTGATAAAACTATATCGATATTATTGATGAGATATACTTATAAGATTTGAATCAAATGCAGATAAAATTGTTGACGTAATTTTATACGGCATTTTGAGCAACGTTCTTTCTTCTTGATATTGTGACAAAGAAAAAACTTATTTTCAATATTACTAACTAATATTCCAAAAGTTTTAGAATTGAACTTTTTTACTTACATAATTCATACATTTTAGTACAGTGGACATCTTGTTTACTGCGGTATCCAAGCTACGTTTATTTACACTAAACGTCGAGATTACACTGTCTCTTTCCCGCTTGGATTATTTTTCTGCCGGCAGTGAAAGAGATAAACATAGAATGCTTTATAAGTACTTGTTTCAAAGAATACTGTATAATGTTACGGCTGCTTTTCTTTTCTAGGAAAACAGAGCATTTTGTTTGTGTGGAAATTTAAAAATACGCTGCCTAGCTTCAAGCTGCATGAAGTGGTTAAGTAGCCTAGCAGATCCCTGGTACCGACCGTCTTTCTCTTTCTCAATATACCTAAGCTTAACATTCTGAAACATATGCCAAGAGTGTATCGGTACTTCGTTCATAAAAAAAAAGATTTTTAACAGCTGTGCTACAATTTCTTATATTATTTTCTACACTATCACAAAATGAATTTCTCATTACAATATTACACCTTTTTATTAAGAAATTACCTCACACCCATTCGTAGTAATACGCTGTAACCATCTTGTATTAAATCACAAAAAAAAAACATACGAGTCATAATCATTAGGTAAAACTTTGGGTCTCACTACATGTAAAAATAATCGTGAGAAAAGGCGAGATGTAAAAATCATCGTAGACTAAATCGACTTAACACCTCGTAATAGAATAATCATTGTGTAACTAATTCACTAGCAAATTACTATATTTCTTGTATTGATGTGCAATTTCGGTTGCGTAATTCTGTGCTTAAAATTTTGCAAGAAAATGAACGACAAAAAACGTACCTTGAAGTGGTGTGTGCTCGATATTTTGATTTAATGTGAAGTCGGAAAGAGAAAAAAACATCATCACCAGGCAATCTCAGTGGTGATTTTTTACCTTTCTCCTACATTCAGGTTTCTGAAGGGCGGATTTATTTTCCAAGCTCTAGCTATGGAGGATATACCTGGCACTTTTGTAAAGACGACCTGATGTGGTGGATGTAATAGGTACTTCCGCATCAGTGGTCAAAGTGTTAAACAATATTTTTTTCAACCGAGAAATGGGATTTTTTTCTTTCGAGGACATCAAAAAGATGATAAAGGGGGCGGAGGGCAGGAGGCCAAAAAACGCATTGTCATTCTGCAAGAGACCTCTGGAGGCACAAAAATGGCTCCAAGAATTAATTGATGGATGTCAGAATAGATCTTATTTGGTCGCAGTGACACCGGGGGTGTTGTCCTTTGACCTTTTTTTTTTGTTTTTTAAAAAATCCCTTATTCTCTCCAAATTTAGTTCCAAATCCAAATCCAAACTCCCTTTAGACCCCACTTAGGGGCATAGGGAGGCAACAAGAGCTCTCCATTGCGCTCGATCTTGCGCAACGTTAATGACCACCTCCCACACCATGTCCAGATTCCTCAGTTCTGCTTCGAAGGAGCGGAACACAGTATGAGAGGGTCTTCCTCGTCTCCGGGACCCTGATGGGAGGAAGAACAGCGCTCTCCTCGGCCAACTGTCATTTGGCATCCTTAACACATGTCCCAGCCAAGTCCATCTCCTCCACATAATAATAGAGGTCATGGGCTCACGCTGGGTGCGCCGGCGTATAGCGTCGTTCGTGATGCGGTGGTACCATCCAAATTTAGTTAGATTAGTTTAAAAGTGTATATTTTTGTTTTAAATTAATATTGAGATATCTAACGCAAATAGTATCAATAAGTAATTCTTAAAAAGAGTGAAGAGGTTTAGTTGCGTCGATACTCTGGAATTCTTGTTTATGAAAATAGCGTTTTTTTTCTTCAATAACGTGTGTGCAATGTTCATAAAAATTTGTATTAATAATAAATCAACGCTCGATTTACTTTTTATCATTGTGATAACCGTGAGAACAGCCGTCGACTATCGCGTCAAGAACAGTGTAAAGTTCTCTGATTGTCAATATCTATTTTTATTAAAATGTTTCGCAATATCCATGCAATGATTGAATTTTGCTTCTCATGCAATGATTATTGCTTCATTTGATGTAATAATGAATTATCAAGGATCTTGAAGTGGTTTTAAGGGTCTAGTAGTTCAGACGTCGTCTTTCTTTCCGAAAGTCTTAGGTTTGACTCCCGCTGCCGATCATCTTCCTCTTTTACAACACAAACTTTGCTCTCTGTCATCTTTTAAATGTCAATGTGTTTTTTTTTGCGTTCACATAAAGGGAATCCAAATTCATTTACATAAAAAAAAACTTGCGCTAATTAAAATTTAGTTATTAGTTGTATTTTTTTTTGCATACAAATTGCCTATCTTGCAAATTGAACGGATAATAATAATTTATCTTATACATTATAAATAAACTGTGGCAGAAAAAAGCAAAAATATTAAAAACAAAACTAGAAAAGTTAGTAGAATTATTACTACCTTTTAATGGAAATATGTACTGTTTTTACCTGATGAAGTTTTTTTTATGGCATTTACCTTCTGAAGAAAGTGTTATTTTTTGCTAAGAAAGTGTTACTATGAGAAAGAACTTGTTCCTCTTTATTTGTATTCTTGCCATCTCTTTGGAGGGCTGCTTGGATATCAGGTAGATTTAATCAAAAGCAATGAAAAAAAAAAGTCTGCTGATGACCTTTGAGAACAGGATTCTGAGACGAATCTTGGGACCTAGGCCGGGAGATCCGGCTGGCACCTGGAGGCTGAGAAGCAGTGCAAAAATACGTGCACTCAAAGGACAACCACTGATCATCAGTGACATCAGTTCTAGAAGATTGGCATGGATCGGGTATGTTGCCAGGTCCGGGGTAGAGAGGTCCACAAAGAGTCTTCTGGATAGCAGGCCCACGGGTAGAAGACCAAGGCAACGGCTTATCGACAATGTTGCCTGGGACCAGAACGTGCTGGGTGTGGGAGATCAGTGGGATAGGACAGCTTGGAAAAACATTGTTCAGGAGGCCAAAACTCTACCGCAGTTGTATGTCCATCGGAAGTAAGTAGAATTAAGTAATGAAAAAAAAATCATACTGCGTCTTTTCTATCAATTAATTTTAAAAGTATTATGACCAAATTTACACTGCTTCCAAAAAACTGGAGCTATGATACTGATCACATCCAAACGGAGTAGAAATTTAACGCGAAAAAGAGATCAACGCAGTTTCACTAGAACACACGAAACCTTATCATATTATTATAACACGTTAACTCTCCCGAGTCGATAGAAACTCTTTACCATATACCTTACGAGAAAGAAGTGAACATTTACGGTTAATTAATTCTCCGGACAGGTTCGGCATGGTGAGGCTACCGGTGGTGAAATGTATCGATTGTTGGATGAAAGTAAGGTGACAGTGTTGTGGAAGGCAAACAATTATGTCCATATTTTATAATCTCATTGAATCCGATATAGTACGCGCGTATAAACCGGCTTGATTCATGTATTGTCTTGATCGCTGACTTGTTCTTGTCAAATCATGAGAAATCTCATACAGGGGCTTTCTTTCCTATCTTTCCTTTGTAATATATGCGCGCGCATCATACTACCTCGCCTATGAAGTACCTATGCTGCGTGTGAACATTATTTGAGCGGCCGATAATTTTGTTGACTTAATATGAAAATTTCTAAAACGCTCGAAACGATGGAGTTAGTGGGATGTACTACTGTAAGAGCGGCAGTAACGTTTGCGAGAATGAGAGGGATCAGGTGCAGGAAACAATAATTTTGTTGTTATGGCGTCGCAGGAAATCCGTTCTATACTAACTTTAATATTTTATATTATTTATTATCCATTTTTTCCACTTTTTATTAGTTTTTCTGCTATTTGGGCCGGAGAAGAATCCAAAAATCAAACATTGAAAAAATCTGTTTAGCCGATCTCGAGTTATAAGTGTTCGCACTAACCCGACTTTCATTTATTATGTAGATTATTATCGTTTGCATCAGGCACCAAGAGGTAGCATCATCAAAAGACAAGAGCAAAGATTTAACTGCTGCATCCAGGAGACACACACGAAAGAGCAACATCCATGTTATTAAGCCATTGCTAGGCATTAGGAGTGGCATTGTGTATTTAATTATATGTGCCAGGGAATGCTCTTAGGGGGCAAGTCTCCACGATATGTTGGATGCTCTGTACAGGTTCTCCACAGACACGCATATATTGTCATCTGTGGAGCATCTGACCACATTAGCCATTTCCCGTGCGAATCCGATTAAACGCTTATTGCAACATATGACAAACTATAATAATTGAAGCTATAATCATGTTCGAATTTTTAACGAAATGTAATCGATAAATATTTTATATTCGATTGTTAGGCCAAACATATCTGGCTCAAAGGACCACTGCTGAAGTTTGTGTTTTTTTAGACCTTATTCTATGTTTAATATTCTTGATCTAATGCTCATAAAGTCATTATTTTTAACCGTTTTTATACAGTCCATTTGCTAACCTACATTTTCAGACACCTGCATTTTTTCTCATTAAAATTTTTGTATTACTTTATCCCACAAAGAAATATCTGATTTCTTGGCAATCCCTGTATAACACACTCTTGGAGGCAATATTATTATGTTGTCTTGCAACGAAAGTAAATCACGTTCGAAACTGCACATCCGCTGATTCTTGCCAAGTTCCACTTGACATAAAAGCGAAAGAAAGCCTTTCCAAGGGAAGTCCACTCCGTTCTTGGTTATTGTAATACATTTCCATCTTAAGACAACTATGTAAATTCTTGACGTATTATTTCATCATTGAGGCTAATTTCTTTCTAGTCGTGAACATCCACTATACGATACGCTGTTTTCTCCTTTTAAGATTATTGAAGTATTCGCTTATAATGCTGCCGTTGCATATTATGGATCTTGATTATCTTTGCATAGATGCATTCTCTATATGCCGCATCCGTTGAAATTTTTCCAGTAGTACGATTTCAGTTCTTTTACTAACTTATTAGATAAAATATTTGAACTACACAAAACAATATGAAAAAAATTTCCCTATGTAAGGTCCCTAAATACATACTTTGTTAATTGACAGAATTTCGGCAAGTGTTAGTCATTAGGTGAGCCTTTACTCTGTTGGTTATTGTCTCTCTATTAAATACCTACCTACTCACTACATTGCTTGTTCGGGACTTTTCTCCAATATGCCACTGCAATACTTACCTAGTAAATTGACATAGGTAATTTCGACAAAGATTGATTAAATTAGTGTTGTTTTGGACTGAAAAAGAGCATTTATTTTCATTTTGAAAAATTCATTGACTGTTCGGGACTTTTCAACCACCCTATGTAACTACCATACAATTTTTTTTTATATCATTAAGATTTAAGAGATCAATAAAAATAACTTTTTTTTCTTTCTATTTGTTTCAGGTGTGTATGAAGAATAATCTGTAATTCTTTATATCGGACGACATCAAAGTTCAGATGAATCAAAAACAAATTTCTCATTATGGGTAAGCTTAACTAGACTGATAGTTGTGAAATTAAGGTTTTTTTTTCCATTTATCTAATAATATTGTATGTAGAAGACGACCGACCGAAGAATAGGCGTGGACTTCAGATCACGAGGTCTCGGATTCGATTCCCGCTCGGGTGAGAGTTTTTCTAAGTGTTTTTTTTTTTACTCGAAAATTCTACCCAGGGTTGGCCTGTCTCCGATTGGACGGGACTGGTTGACAAGAAAAAAATTCCTCAGGTTATATGCTCCGCCGGCCTTACTGACACCTATGTATAGAAGTGTTATTTAATTTATTTCTTTTAAGACGCTGTAAACTTCGAATCACTGCTAATCATCTTCTTTCTTCTTCTAAATATATAAAAGAAAGTGGGGTTAGTTCGAGCACTTATAAATCGAAATCGGCTTAACAGATTTTTATCATTTTTGGTTTATTGGATTCTTCTCCGCTTCGGTTAACAAAATAACTAATAAAACATCGAAAAAAAATGGATAGATAATAATATAAAATATGATATTAAAGTTAGTATGGAACGAATTTCGATACAACAACGCCTTTCAAATTTGAATTAAATATTCATAGTTATAGATCCCAGGACAACGTCTGTCGGGAAAGCTAGTTTTTATATATAAGATTATTCTGTTGATTTCTCATAAACCATCCAAAAAAAACTTGCTTATTTTTATAATATTAAATCAAGTTAATATGATATTTTAATTATTGCATAACCCAACCACCGCATGAATCTAATTAAATGCAACGCGTAATAATATTTTAATTGGTTATGCAATTCCAGTGACTGTTTCGTAAGCTTCCATCGGTGAATTTCCGTCGCATGAAAACAAACTACATACCTAATTCGTTAACACACTAATAAACCATATTGTATTTTTTTATATAACAAAACGATATTTTTAAGAGCCTTTGTTTGATATAGGTTTTACATGTTTATTTATACTAGTGGTCGACCAGTGGGATGTTTTTTTTTCCATTTTGTGCCGCTAGAGGCGCCCTAGCTAATCCGGTCTATTGTCAAATTTAGTGTTGCCAAAGGGGGCGATCTACTGCCATTTGGGCTATTTGGAACGAGAATATGCGACGAAAAAATCTAAAAGGCGACAGGTAGCCACTTGGGTTACTTCCCTTTTAGCGAATTTTCACCTTTCGGATGCTAAATGACCTTTTCTTAGTGAATTCCCACCTCTCTTCGGATACTAAAATTTTCGGAATGACCTCATACCAAATTTTCAGTTGTGCTACTTTTCGTTTGAAAAAACGGCGTTGGCAACACTGGTCAAATTAACGTTTATAACCTCAACCATATGTTTAAAATAATCATTGTACATTTCTTTTTACATACTATTACAAATAAAATAATTGTTTTTCTTATTTTATTTTTTATATACCTACTAAATACAAATGAAAAAATACCGTAACAGAAAACAATAAAACAAGAAGATATAGAATAGTACTGCAAATCTACCCTTGAAGACAAATACATACCTATAGTTCATTTTTTTTAAAGATACAGTGCTAGAAAAATTTCGGCATATTCCCATTTCATTCTTTTCATACATAAGAAAGAGACACAACACTTCTATAAGATTTATTGTTTTATTAAGAGGCGGTAACAGTAGCCACCCTTAACCAGGTAGCACACTCATAATATTTTCGAACTCGAGAAGTGCGGTTGTCTTCGCTAACATCTCGATAAGTCAGAGAAAAGGTTATTTAAAGTTATTTATTTATCGACTTTCGTTAACTTTATAATTCGATAAAAATGAATCTAGGTATATTATATTTATGTATTTATTTCAATTTACGGCGTTAGCCATTAACATGTTGTAATATAATTATTAATTTTTTAATCTGTGTATAATTATTTTATACCTAATGTTTTTTTTATTTTGATCTGCCTATAACAATCCTATAACTATTGCATTTTTTCATATCTGCATATCGCATTTTTTAATCTATGTATAATTATTTTATACCTAAAGCTTTTATCTATATGTCTTTTTATTTTGATCTATCTATAATGATCCTACACATATTGCACTTTTTATGTCTTCATACCGCATTTTTTAATCTGAGTACAATATTATATAACAATTTATACTTTATGAAATACATAAACATTGTATTATATAACAACTGAATGTATTTTTAATAATATACCTACACCAGGATAAAAAATGAAACATAAATCAGTTTCGATAAAAAATGAGAAGTAAATACGATAAACTGAGTGCATTTCATAAAACTCGTGCAGTGTGTATCACAACCCTCAAAAACAACTACCTGCGTAACAATAGGTTCTGTACCGCCTCTCCACGAAGTCACAAATCTTATAGAAGTATTTTGTCTCTTTCTTATGTATGTAAAGAATGAAATGGGAATATGCCGAATTTTCTAGTACTGTATCTTTAAAAAAAATGAACTATAGTGCTTTTGTTTGTGTGTAGTGTAAAAGGACACACTATGGTTTACCTCCTAGAAAAAGCCACTTTTGCAATCATCAATAATTATTAAAACGTTAAATTGAGAAAATAAAAAAGAGAGGAGATATATTAGCATAATATTCATCAGTCAATGCTAGATGATATGTTTGACAGCTGTCATAATTTGACAATAGACCGGATTAGAAGCGCTGCCACCTAGTGTGTATTGTCGGAAGCTCCCCAGAAAACCTCCCATTCGACCATAAATAATTTAGATTGTAAAATTTAATTCAGATTATAAACATTGTTAAGGTTCCATTTTCAAAGATAGAGTCAGCGCTATTTCACAAAATTTTCTTTCAAAAACAATGACGTGGATAAGTGTAATTAGAAATGTTGATATGTACAAAGTTTTTTTTATTATTATTAAAGAAAAACAATATTATGTAATCTATTCTCAATTTGACCACAGATAAACAAAATAATATTAGATATATTCGTCTGTGTGAATGTCAAATACATCGAAGTGGTGTGTGAGTATCAACTTTATAACATTAAACAATAGTGTTTCTAACGTTTTTTTATTGATTTTTATGAATTTATTATACATAATTAAAAAAAAATAGTATTTGCCACTCCTTCTCTATATAAACTATAATTGTGCGAAATTTCATACTCCTCCATCCGCGCAGTTTTTGTAAAAATGGTCACAAAGTTGCTTTACGTATTAATTTAGCGATGATAAAGGGTTCCCGTTTGATCTGTCTCCATTCTTACTGTAAATCATCTTTTCGTCTTGATATAGATATTTGATGACAATTAGGGGTCAACATTTGATGGACTTCATCGCCTGCTTTTACGTTAGTTTTAGAGTATGGCTGTAGATAGGTAGGTACTTATACTCGTACACACATTTCAAAGACCAAATTGAAATTGTTTTAAAGCCTGCAACGTAAATGATGTATTTGAAGCTTTTAAATTTTAACTCTTTGCTGGTCTATCTGTGTAGTATTCAAATAATTTCCAAGTTTAACAGCACAATATTTTGCAAAATGATTTATGTGTATTATCGAGCTTTCTGTTATCTCTTGTATTTCTAGGAAAGAACTCATGTGCCGTTACAAGTTTCTTGGAATACCTATTGTATTGTTGTTCCTGGGATAATAAATGGCGCAATATTAGTAAGTGAAGGCTCATCAGACAACGCCATGGCACTTTATGGCTTTTCTCCCATTCGATAGCTTTCGCACTATCCTTTCAGACGTGGGCTATTAAACGAGCGAGCAATAAATTCTAGTGAATTCTTTTATGATCTTCTACATACAAGCAATTGTAATGCTGCAATCTATAAAACTTATTTTATGTTACAATCTGAGCAATCAATTTGGTTGTCCATTTATCCGTGAATTTACAAGACTAAGGTTCACAATTCTCGATTACAAGCGTGCATTCTTAAACATCTAATATCAAAGCATAGGTTTTACAAATATATTGTATAGTTTGGCCACAATGGTAAAGTAGTCACGCCATATAGAATTTTATGATCAATCTGGGTAAAATTAATCTATTCGCCTTTTATACCCTTTATGTTCATTGGGAGGCAACACGATCCTTGTATTGCGCTCGATTTCAATGACCTTCTCCCACAAAAAGCCCAAATATCTCAGGTCTCCTTCGAAAGAACAGAGCACATCGTGGAAACGTTTTCCTCGTTTTCTGGACCCTGGTGTTGATTCTAGTGAAATTTAAAATACTTTAACCAAATGACGCATTCGTCTATTTCATATTTCGTAGGTTAAGAGATCTCTTTTCTGCTACATAATAATTGAATGCTATGTCAATAATACAGAACTCATTCTAAGGGTATTTTTAATGTCTCATCTCTTACGGTGTTACTACTTACGTGTTATCCACTAGACCACTCCACTCCAATGCATAAAGTCTTCAGTGAAAATGAAAGAACACACGTGACGTCGGAGCAATAACTTCTTTTATCCTTTTGCTTTTACCTGTCATTTATTTCTGTTCCTCACCCTTGGCCTTCATACCTTTACCCCCAGCTGAGCTTGAATATATTGTTGCAAAAGTTTGTTTACACACTTTTTCTGTTTTTTGTCTTACTTCCTATTTACTCGCCGTTAACATTTGCGTATACTTTACTGGTGTTTTTATTTTGCATACTATTTGTGCAATTATTTTTTGTATCATCGCTGTTAGTATATATGTCTAATAATATAATAATATTAAGCGTATAAAGATGCAAACATTTAATATAAACATAATATTATCTTAACATACGGAACGTTTAACTTTCTCCATTAATTTATCGACTCTTTAACACTTCTAATATATTAATTTATAAATCACATAACAAATCATTGCAACCTTTAGTAATTTACACGCGTTTGTAATCGCATTACATAATTATGATGATATTTTGGCAATATGTTAAATATTCTGTTTAAATAAAAAAAAAAACATGCAATAGAAAAACTATAAACATGAATGTTATATCATAGAAGAATGTGTTTTTATTTGACAATTTACCATAAATAATAATATGTATATTCACCTAATCTTAATTATGTGTTTTGTACGTTGAATTAACATATTGTATAAGTTTACAAAATTTACCTTTTTCTTGTTCATTCATCTATGGTTTGTGGGTTTTGGCATCGTATCAGCCAATAAAGTCTCATGAAGGGCCAGGATCTATGAATCTAGGAAGATCGAGCTAGATAATCAGTTATCTAGGAATAATTATCTAGGATAAGTTATCTAGGATAATCTAGGAAGATCGAGCTAGCTAGTCATTTATTTGGTGACTTATTTGGACATACATGTTATATCTTATTCAGTAACAGTTCTGATAAATACATATTTTATACTGACCTCGGTAGCCTAGTTGTACTAGCGTGGACTTCAGATCCGAGGTCCCGGGTTCGATTCCCGCTCGGGTCAGAGTTCTTCTAAGTGATTTTTCACTTGAAATTTCTACCCGGGGTTGGCCTATCTCAGATTGGACGGGACCGGTTGACTGGAAAAAATTGCCTCAGGCAATAAGTTCCGCCGGCTATACTGACACCTTTGTATAGAAAAGTGTTATATTATTATTATTTTTTTCTATAAAAATATAGGTATAGTAAAGGCGATTTCATTGAAAAATAAAACAAACAAATTTCACAAATACAATATTTCAAAGAATTCAATTAGGAAATTTTAACTTGGCAAAATAAAAATTTATATGTAACAACTATTGACTCTAACAATTTATTACTAATGTTCGATTTTTAAATGGAACAAACCACTACGGGCTTACCACCGTCTTCTACTGTTATTTCCAAGGCTGGCTTAGTGTGATCACTTTACGTTAACAACGTTCGCCATTAGGTGGTGGTGTTTAAGTCTCCGAAACTCCTTATCATGAAAATTCTCAACATGTTAAACATGTCGAAAAATCTCATGTATGCAACAAGTATATATTTAATAATTAATTAAAAATAGAGATAAAAGTTGGAAATTATTGAGAACAAGAGAGCAACCAAATTTAAAGACTGCGACTGCTGTCATGTATTTGGCGCCAGGATATGACTACATCCATTTTTTTAATACCTATCTCATTTTTATTGCCTATTTGTTTTGAGAGAGAGATGGGGAGCTCTTGTCGCCTCCCTATGCTCCTAAGTGATTTGTTAAGGGAGATTCGATTGCTTTATTGAACTATTAACTAATCTTTTCAAAGTAAGGTATCGAGTTGACGATCTCTTTTGCTCTTATAAATTATATATATTTTTTTATTATTTAATTGAATTGCTTTGAGTGTTGAAAGGAGATATTTTATCTTAAACTTATAAAAACCAGCTCGTTACAGTACACACTCAAAACAACTTTCATTTTTGTTAAGTTCATCGGGTTTTGTTACCGAGTGTGTATGTTCATACGCAGATACCATCATTAATAATATGAATGTCACACTCGGTGACAATCCACTAATAACAACGTAAGTATCGTAACCAACGGTATGTTATAGTAATAATAATTGAATTAAATTATGTAACAGACTAACTGACACCGGGTGTAATAAACATTATCATTATGCATTGTGAAACGTTTTGTTGTTATTTATTTGTGTGTGTACTAAAAGCTTCTTATACTGTAGAGTGTAGAGTGTAGTGAATAGTGATAGACTAGATTTTCACTAAATTTATAGGCTTTGTATTTCATGCAGCCATTAAATAAAGCATATTAATACCCCAATTCCCTATCAGATCCGCTAAAATTAAGCATCAACTAAAATTTTGAATTTCGGGGGCTATGTCAACTGTGATTGCAACCAATCCGAGCTAAAGAAATCGATCGATGTGAATATAGCTACAAGTGATTTCAAACGAATTATTTCCACATTATGTCAAAATTATCATCATGGCCGCCAAATTTCCTTTTTATCAAACACATTCATCTTGATCAAGAAATATAACCACTATTAACATATTATATTTTATGATGAAAAAAAGAGCAAAACAATATTTTTACTGAAAATAATAAATTATTTTGTTTTCATTGTTGTTTTTAAGAGAGGTATCTGAGAAAGAAATGACTCGAGTAGTTTTGACAAAAGAGATCCTCTAAAAAATTGGCGGGTCTTTCTAAGGCAGGGATGCACAGACTTATAGGGAGCAGGGGCCACTGGGGAAGTTTATGAGCCAAGGACGGGCCGCACTAAAAGTTTTTTGATTTCGTATATCACCGGTTAGTTTTGTAAAAGTACGATGTGTTTCATAGTGCCTTTTCACGTCATTATATTCCTTTGGAATGGCAATAGAGCTGTTGCATATTAAACACACAATATTATTACACGATGAAACACAAAAATATTTCTCGGTCCAAATATCTTGAAACTGCCGATTTTCATCTCTAACCTTGCGTTTTTTACTAGTTCCTGGCTTATCCATATCGAAATATATATAATGTGCTTGGAACGAAGAGTAGAAAAGGTACGTAGTAAATCTAAACAAGAAAGTGGAAGGTAGGTACTTATGTCGCATTTTTATTACCAACGATTCAAAATTTTCAATAAAAAGTCAAGAAATATTGTTAATTACGATTTACATAGTCGATATTTCACACAAGAAACCAAAAAAGTAACTAAAAAACATTTTTTTTAATAATCCTTCGAAAAGTTACAAAAGTAATGAATATTCTTTTGATTTTCCAATATCGTCGGTGGGCCGCAGATAAACTGACAAAGGGCCGCATGCGGCCCGCGGGCCGCGGTTTTTGCATCGCTGTTCTAAGGTGTTGCTTAAATTGATCGAATAGCGGGTCATTTTAGAGGAATTATGATAATTTAAGTGGAACAGTCGGTTAAAATTAACTTTTTTCATATATATTTTTTGGAGTATTCTAACTTTTAAGCCCTAGCGGATCTAATAGGGAATCGGGGTATCAGTGTGTTAATTTTTAACCCTTTTCAGTTTAAATATGACTTTTTATATTGTTTTTTTTTCTTTATAAATTGAATCTGTGCACACTCAAAGTCATACACTATGACTATTTCACAGTAAGCTCCTTAAAGCTTGTGTCGTGAAAGAGGAAGATGGTCGGCACCTGGGATCGAACCCACGACCTCTACGAAAGTCGGCATTGTTACCGCTAGGCTTCCAACCTATAGTTTTTATCACATTTGTTAATACTTGTCTCAGAAAAATTCTATTTTATTTGTCTAATTATTTCCCCCAACTCCCAAAATTCTATGAGGTAAGTATAAATACCTATATATACCTTATAATATGTGAAAGATGTCAAAAGTGTATTTGTGTTCACTTCAGGTGAGCCCAGATTCGTTTTTTAGAAAAAAAAAATCTATGTTTTAATCCGTCAACTTTTTTCAAAGAGTCGAGTAGTTATAAAATACAAAAAAAAATCTCTAATATATTTAAGTTGTTGCATTAGACTGTGTTTCAGAACGCTTTCAGAGGTTTTGCACGGCCCTGCGCAGAATATTATCCGACTTGACATCTGTATTTTTATGGCTTTATGTGGCAACATATGAAAATAGAAAAAACTGAATTAGAATGTAGATTACTTACAGGGAAAAAATATATAAAAAGTAGGTATATCGCTTATTAGAGTAGGTACTTGCATGTAATACAGTATAATACCTTCGTGTAGGTTTTTTTTTTTTTTTTTTTTTTTTTTTTTTTTTTTTTTACCCATCACGCCGTGTCCCGTAAGGGGTAGGCAGAGAGAACGGACCTCCACTCTTTTCTATCCAAGCATACTTCTTTCGCTTCCTCCACCGACATACCATTTCTCATACAGCTTCTCCTATTTCTCTTACTTCTTACCTGGCCTTCCTTGAGGACGGAATCGATGTGTTCGATCCACGTCATTCTCGGTCGCCCACGCTTTCTTACACCATTCCTTTCAGCCTTATGAATTTTCTTTGTCATTCTGTTTGCATCCATTCTTTCCACATGCCCAAACCATCTCAACTTATTAACTTTCATCTTTGTCACAACACTTACTTCCATACCACATTCTTTCCTAATATTTTCATTCCTTTCCATATCCCATAAAGTTTTTCCACATATTCTTCGTAGAGATTTCATCTCTACTGCATTTATACTACATTCTTCTTTTTTCGTCCATGTCCACGTTTCACAACCATACATCATCGATGGTAGCAGGATTGCGTTATGCACTAGTTTCTTTGCTTGTTTTTAGGTTTTTTCGTTAGTCCCTAAATATAATACTCAAGACGTGGGTTAAGAGGTATAACCTTTGTTAATTAAAACAATAATAGATAATTGTGACAATATTAGAAGTAGGCACCTACTTATCCGACTTACCAAATACCTGCATTGTACTAGTTTAAATTACTTTGAATTTCTATCTGAATACCTTATGGTTGTGCCTTTGCTCAAAAATGTTTAAATCAATATATACAGGTTTGATAAGACTTGAAAAACTTACGTTGAATTATCTTCATCTTTTAAAAGTCCTGATCATCAAGTCTTGACTTATTCGGAGAGGTTGGATGATTAAAGGAAAGGTTTGGATGAAACTGGGAAAGAAGTTATGACCATGAAAATGCATGAGATGTTTCAACAAACTGATGATATTATAGAGCAACTCGTAGAACCATTATTGGTAGTGTTTGTATCAAATAAACTTCAACGCTCATGCCTTTTAGTTAGTAAAGAAACCCACTTAATTTGATGCAAAATTTCTGAACACCCGTGAGCATGTTCGAATAAATGTAGTTGTACTAAGCTGCAATTTTTAGTCATATTTCAATTGAGATGTGTGTTTACTTTATGAAAAATGACGAAAGATCGGCTCTACATTTATTTTGTTTACAAGTGTATGCTACGTTTTTATGTTAACTTACAACTAAAAAATCAAAGATCGTTCGATAATAGTATTATGCTACTGTGTTTTAGCTTTCATATCTATTTTTAAACTACTAATAAATTAAGGTCTCCTTTGAAACCTTTAAAAGTCCATGTTTTGTAACTCGAAAACAATATTCCACAAATTGTTAACATTCAGTTTTTTTAATGCTAGTTCTCATGATGAATTACAAAATTTCGAATTTCCACAATTCATTTCTAAATGTACAACCAAAAAAGTTGCTGTTTTTTCCTGATTGGACTTTCTTCTGGAATCCAGCCCATGGCAAACCAGACCTACCAACTCAAAAAGCTCTTCTGTTCATCTCCACTACAGCGCTATTAATTCTTCATGGATGTTGCTTCGCGTACAGTGATGTTCATTTTTGATTTCCATATCTTTTGTTACCGTACTTCTTGTTTAAGGGTTGTCCAAGGATGGTTTAGAATTAAACTATGATCTTCTAGCTAGACACTATTATTATTTTGCTGGTAAAGGACATCCCTGAATAGTATTTAACACGTGTTTCAGTACTCGCATCCAATTATACAATAATCGCAGTAACAAAAACCACCATTGTGTTCGATCACTAGAATGATTTTATCAACCAAGTGCCTCAGGTTCTAAATAATTCGTGTAATTAATGTCTCCGACGTGGGACACCGGGCGTTGGTGTATTGGCTATTATACTTTTTTGTCGTTGTCAATGGATATACTATATTTCATATACATTTTTCAGGTTAGAAAATTTATCTTACTTCTGTTTATAATCTGTTCTTTGTTAAAACGCACCACGCCTATTTTAAATACTTATCTTCAAAATCATTGAGCCAGTTTTTGGTAAAACAACGATTGCGGACGGTTTTTTCAATTGGTGGTTCAAACTAAACCCAAAAATAGCACTCAGATAACCCAATAGGTCTAAGAACGCGAAGCTCCGGTGGGTGGACGTAATAATATTAAGGAGATGATGTGCTACTGCGCATGGTTCCAAGATGTACCACGTGACAAAATGTGACGTCTGTCGGTAAAGGTTTGTAAGATACGGTATTATATTTTTAATATTTTGGCGTTAACACGGAGAAATTTTATATTTTAATCTATATAAATAGTGAAAGAAGTAGGTAGGCATGGATTTTTATTGATGTGCTTTTGGATAAAATGAAAATGAATTATGTGGTACTTTTTATCATCAGTCACGTGACTACTAGATAATGGAACCAATTCTAGGAGCCGCGCATCCACAAAACCCCTCTAATAATATTTGTACTAAATAGGTTAACACAGATGTGGGTGTCAATGGACTGAGGATACAGTCAACTAGGCAGACATTTTGTTACGTCTGACTTATATCACTGGACAATCAGATTCGTCAAAGGGCAAATAAAGAAGAAGAATATAAAAAAAAACAAGCACATGTGCATAAATCACTCACGAAATGGTGCATTTAATTGCAGAAATTATAAATATTATTCACTATCCCTTCAAACCCCACTAAGGAGCATACAACAAGAGCTTTCCATTGCGCCCAATATTGCGACATCACAGGGAGGACACCAGCTGCCTGAAGCCGAGGCTTTCTGAACTTTTGGGGTTTAAGGACGTGAGGTGATCATGTCATAAATATGCCTACCCAAAAATACTCCTTTTATCCAAAATAGATGTACTCATTTGTACAAAATATAAGTTGTTCAGATTAACATAATGGAATTTATCACTCAATACTTTAGTTTTGATCATAATGTAGCGATGAAATTATGTTTACGTTTTGATAAAATATGACAACAATCTTATTCCATTGACAGCTGTTTTGGTGGGTCAATCTCGGACGTAATATATTAACGAGTCTTCGACACCTTTTAAAGCACACTTCACAATACACTGTGTCCAACGGTCGCGTGATTCAGATACGTTTGACAAGTTATTTATTATCTTGAGCAGAGCTGTTCCGAGTACAGGAAAAAAATACTCGAGTACTGAGTACAAGTACTGCACACAAATATACTCGGAGTACAAGTACAAGTACTCAGATCGAAGTACTCGAGTACAAAATACCGAGTACAAGTACCGAGTACATGAGTGATTAATTAAACGCAAATCTTTTATAAACCTCTAACAACTTTGCGCATGTTTCAAAACATAATGTAATCGCAAGCAATTGAATCGATCATTACAACAAACTGCATGAAATAATTTTTTTACAAAAAAGTGTATAACTATAATATTATTACATTAAAAAAAATGGGTAAAATAACGCCTCCACGTGGTGCACCCCCAGGCAACGTTATAACGGCAAAATTCTATCAATAAGGAAGAGAGAAAGCAGATAAGCCAAAGAGGATTGAATTAAAAACAAGAAAATTGAACATGGTATGGTAAATGATACAAATCGCAAAAACAGCTCTCCTCTGGGCAATAAGACAAGAGACCTTGGAAAAATAGAAGATAGAAGAAATAGTAGTTCTAAGACCGAATATCTGACAAAACTGACAAAAGAGCTATGAATTGATGTTATATTTTTACAGGAAACCCACACAGCACACAGCAAACTTAAAACAACTCACCACCAGAGGTACCTACGGTTCCCGGTTTCAACCTAGCTGGCGCTGTCCACGGCGTGGCCACCAACGTACGCGACGGCCTGATTTGGATTTGGAAAACATTGTTTTAAATCAGGTAATGTGTCCTTGGTCACCAGTCACCATCAAAATAGGACACAAAAGTCGTCAACGTTTACAAACCTGATAGACTCCAATGGCCACACACAGTCATTCCTTCAGCCCTCCCACATCCATCTGTCATAATGCGAGACTTTAATAATGGAAGCAATCACACCAACTGGGGATTTAGAACCACAGACAATAATGGTGAGGACCTCACGGAATATATGGAGACTGAGAATCTTCACCTCGTTTATGATGCCAAAGACAGAGGCACCTTTTATCAGCTAGATGGAATGGCTACACCCAGGACTTGTGCTTGTCCTCGAAGGTCTCGCGATGGAACTTCCAAAAGGACAAATGGGACATCTTCGCCGCCCATTTCGATGAGACATTGATGTCTCTCGTGCCTACCACTGCCTACTCCTACTAACTACCATAAATTTATAACATCAGTTTCAGAGGCCGCCAAACAGTCTATACCATGAGGAGAAGAATCTCTACAACAGTTAATTCCGTAAGACATGATCCCTACTCCGTAAAATGTGGCAAATTAAACCACCGGACCGCACAGCAAAGATTTCAGCGAACCTTGTTGCAAACAAAATAGTAGACAACGGCAGAGCGCCCGGAGACAAAACATTCCAACCTAAGGTTAAGGAACAGCTCCACACAACACAAAGGACTGTCCAAACCGATCTACCCTGGTTGCTCCGTTCACTGAAACAGAGGTGACTTCAGCCGTTTAAACGTTAAAACAGCCGGTAAGGCTGCTGGGTCTGATGGCATGTTGCCTGGATTATGCGGTGTTCACACGAGGCGATATAAGGCCAGACGATTTCGCTTGCATAAAAAAAATATCGCTCGGTCGCCCATTGATCGTCTGATGTGTTCACGCGAGTCCACCGATATACATTCAATCTGTCAGGTGCGCTGATAGTTTTAAAAATGGCGGATGTCGAGGTAAAGTCTCGGAGTAATTGGGGTTAGTTGAAAATATTGTTTTAGACGATATAAGGAGACTCCTAATTGAGGAAAAATAAAAAAAAAAAAACGCAGATATTGGGTGCGGAATTGGATTTTAAGGAGAAATAAATTTAGAGCAGTGCTGTCAACTGTCAAGAAACAGAACATACGGACGCCACGCATATCTGCGCATGCGTGCATCGGTCCACCAGATACAAAAGTCGAAAGGCGTTCAACTTGAGACGACATCGCTTTCAACCATTTTTATCGCTTCAGATTTATCGACAATCTGTTCACACGGTTCAATTGGCTGGCGATATTTTAGTGTCCTGGCGATATTCGCCTCGTCTGAACACCGCATTAGGTGCGGAATTGGATTCTAAGGAGAAATAAATTCAAAGCAGTGCTGTCAACTGTCAAGAAATAGAACATACGGACGCCGCGCATATCTGCGCATGCGTGCATCGTTCCACCAGATACAAAAGTTGAAGGGCGTTCAACTTGAGGCGATATCGCTTTCAACCATTTTTATCGCTTCAGATTTATCGACAATCTGTTCACACGGTTCAATTGGCTGGCGAGTGTCCTGGCGATATTCGCCTCGTCTGATCACCGCATTACGGGCCTTATTTATTATTATTATTTTTTATTTGGTTCAACTTTTACAATTTATATTTTAACTAGCTTATACTCGTCTTGCTTTACGTTTTTGATTCCGATTGTCAGGCTTGATCGGTAGGTAATTAAACAGGTTCTAGTCTAGCTTCCCATTGCTTAACAGACCTCTATAACTGACATAAGCACAGGAAAAGAAGAATGACACTTTTAAAATTTTTGTTTCACCGACTTCATAATATTATACGAACCTACCGACATAATTTGCAAGTTTTCATAGAGAGAGAGAGATAGCTCTGTGGTTTGAATCTTAGCTACATTCCCTAATGTATGATAATTAATTAGGCTCTCTACCCATAGAGGGTGATTTGCGCTATCTGTCAAACTTCAAAATGGAGGAATCATTTTGCAATTTTTTTCATTAAATTTTTATTTATTGAGAATAATAAGATTTGAATAACATTTATATGTATAACAAATCAATCTACGATTATTTTATTACATTTTCATACCGTAATACCAAGATTCCATTCAACGTTTACATGAGTAATTTTGTTTCCAAAAGATGGCTTACTGTCTTTTTGAGAAATTTGTATGAAGATCCTAAAAAAATAGAGTTTTTTAAATAGCTCTAAATATATTAAAGTTAATGCAGCAAATTGTATTTAAGAACCTTCTCAAGCAAATTGCACCGCTCTGCGCAGATTCATATCTGACGTAGCATTTGTATTTTGAGCGTGATGTTCACATATACGATAGAAAGCACACAAACATTTCTGAATTATTATGTAGATATAGAGTGGTAGTGCACATTTGTACAAGGATAAAAAAACCTCACAATTAACATAATAATAATATAACACTTTTCTATACAAAGGTGTCAGTATTGCCGGCGGAACTTATTATTTGAGGTAATTTTTTCCAGTCAACCGGTACCGTCCAATTTGAGACAGGCCAACCCCAGGTAGAATTTTCAAGTGAAAAAACACTTACGAAAACTCTGACCCGGATGACTTCGGATCTGAAGTCCACGCCAGTACAACAAACTAGGCTACCGAGGACAATTATTAACATAATAATGACTAATAAGAATACACTGCGAATATCCTTGCCGCGGGCCACCTGCCGAAAGAATTTAAAACATCTAAAGTGCTGGTCTTGTAAAAGCCTGAAAAATTTCCGCAAGACCGTCTGCTACAAGTTGCTTGAACATATCATTCTCAACGTCTTCTTTTTGTTGTGTCTAAATACTAGAAATTATGGGATTTAGCAGTATCAAAGTTCTGAATTTTTTGTTTTATTTTTTTTTTATATATATATATATATTTTTACTATTCTATTCTATTCAACAGATTAGAGCCCATCATAAATCACAATTTTTTCATATAAATAATATACCTACTTCAGTTTTTACGTAAAGGAGCAATAGCAGAGCAGGATTTCAGACTATACTCTATAAAATGACGATTCCGTCTTTTTTTTTCAAAGACTTATTTAGTTTTTGAAATAACCAATTCAATCATAATACACGGGTTTTAAAAACAACAATTTCGTCACCAACACTCTCGAATTAAAAACGAGAACCATACATTCACACTTTACCACTACTAATAACCACGACACCTAACAAGTCTCTACTTGCAATATAAATTCAAATTACGTATCATAGTGTAGGTTTAACGTATTCCAATAAATCCAAAGATGTACTCGAGAACTTGAAATGTACTCGAGTACCTTTAATGTACTCGAGTCCTTTGATGTACTCGAGTACTTTGAATGTACTCGAGTACATTCTAAAGTACTCGAGTACATTCGAAGTACTCGAGTACATTTTAGGCTCAAAAACGTACCGAATACAAGTACAAGTACAGGTTTTAGAAATGTACTCGTGGACTGAGTACTGAGTACACCAAAAGTACTCAGAGTACAATCTACGAGTACTTGTACTCGAGTACCGCCCAGCTCTGATCTTGAGGCCAGATCAAAGAGATCAAATGAAATTGAACGTAATGGCTGTGCGTGGGTGACATGGGAACTCCAACAGAGTCGTAAACTGGTAAATCAACTCGCTATTCTTGGCAATGCGATTATGAATCATTATACGCGTAATTAGATATGTAAATTCTGTCATACGATTCTTTTAAACTATCAGCAAATGTCTTTGTACAAAAATTGTAAGATTTACGTCTGGTTTGTACAGTCCATAATATAGTTCTTTGAGGCTGTCTTTCAGCCGGCCTGGTTGGGTAATCTGTACCCCTATTCTGTAGCAAGTGTAGGGTAGTCACTTGAAAAAAGTGACTATTAGGCGATACATTTTGTATGAAAAACGTCTATACGTATCGAATGCGAGAATCGCATATAGACGTTTTTCATACAAAATGTATCGCCTAATAGTCACTTTTTTTCAAGTGACTAGCCTACACTTGCTACAGAATAGGGGTCCTCTAATCCTAAATTGCAAATTTTACTCACTACCGTAAGGGAGAAAACTTACGGGAATTTTGTATGGGCTTCGGAGCTTTTCGAAGTACATATTCTATATATAATGCTGGGGCTTTGTAGGTTCTTCTTTTCGAAGGAGCGGAACACAGTAGGAGAGGGTCTTCCTTGTCTTCGGGACCCCGATGGGAGGAAGAACAGCGCTCTCCTCGGCCAACTGTCATTCGGCATCCTTAACACATGACCCAGCCAAGTCCATCTCTCGGTAGAAGTGACGGGCTTCCTCCATAAAACAGAACGAGAATAGTTAAACCGAATTTTTCTCATTATATTTGATATTCCCACTGTAGACATTCAGAGCTGCTCTTTTTGCTACAAAATAATAATAAAGTGTATCGTTGTCAGTGGGTAATGGGTATTAAATTATATCTTACCGCCCACTTGTTGGTCACACTGTATTAAATATCAATCAAAACATTACTATATTATTTTTTTTTATCAACTTTTCAATTTAGTCTACACGAGAGTTTTTCTATGTGAGATCATCGCACGAGATAAATATACATAGTACCAAATATACCTACAAAAATGTTGGTAGCTTGGCAGTTCAGTCGGCGACTTTCAATCCGAAGTTCGTAGATTCGACTCCCAGGTGCCGATCATCTTCCTCTTTCACAACACAAGCATCTGCTTTCTGTGAAATATGTCATGAGTGTATTTGTGTTCACTTTTGAGTGATCCCAGATTAAATATATGAAAAAAAAAACGTCAATTTTAATTAAGGTATAGGTGTGAAGGCTCAGCTGGGGTAAAGGGATGTAGGCTAAGGTGAGGGATATGGAAGGAGAATGAAAGACGAAGGTACTTTTATTATATCGTTATTTTTTTAAAACTTTGATTGAAATACTTGTTGTGTATAATGATCGACCCCCCTAAAGACCACTCGGAGGCAAAAATAACCTTCTACTGTTCATCGTCATGAAACATCAATTGAAGCAAGGAGAAAAGGTTGATAATTACTCAATATATTCGTCTAATTGTGATGTTTGCACGAAAACTCGTAAAATTTCTCTTTTTATCGGTTTTCATTTATTATTTACATCAAGCTTCTACTGTATAGCACGAACTTTTGAACTCCGTACAAGAAACCTCATGCAATGCGTCACCATCAGCTACAATAACATTTCACACATTTTTACTCACTTTAATAGCCCGTGCAATACCCGTATGTTATTTTTTATTATGTACTTAGTCGCGTAGTAGGTATATAATAATTATGAATGGTTTCTCATGCATGAAAGTCTTAAAGGTATGTACCTACTTTAACTTCACATGTAGTAGGTATGTAGACTTTTCATACATTCATTGAAGATATGATATAGTAGTTGAATATGTAAACAGGTTGATAGTTATATATCTTTTTCTTCTCATTCAATATCGGAGCGAAGATGCCAACATAACACAATATACCATGCCATAAGATACTCCCTTTTTGACCCGTCTTAGGGGCATAGGGAGGCAACAACAGCTCTTCACTGCGCTCGGGCTTTCGCAGCTTCGATGACTTTCTCCCACAACATATCGTAAACTCTCATCTCAGCCTGAAAGGAACGTCCTCGTCTTCCAGACCCTGATGGAAGGGAGAATAGCGCTCTCCTCGCGGCTAACTGTCACTCCGCAAAGGTTTGTCGTTGGACTGTCTTCCAATAAAAACGCTTGTCAGTCAGATGTCAATATGGGTGTGTGATAAGCGGGTAATACTTTTTGTAATCATTCCCTCCAGAAATATGTAGAACTAGAACTTATTGTCCTGTCTTCACTCCTCCTGAATTTAAAAGACCGATAAAAATGACTCTTAACCAATGCCATTCCAACCGATGCATATGTTTTAAGCCACATATTTTCCATCCGAAATCTGTCAATCGCACCAACTATCAAACAACTGACAGTTTGAGTCAAACGACAATTTAATTTCAAAATTATATTTATTCATTTTCGCTTTCTAATTTATAAAAAAAGGCGCTTCAATGTTAACAAATTAGAATTTTTATTGAAAAAAAAAAATCCTTTAAAATGTGTTCTTATGGAATTTTTCACAGATGGCGTTGTTGTTAGGAAGTTCGTTCCGTACTAACTATAAATTTATATCATTTGCTATCCATTTTTCGACGTTTAATTAGTTATTCTAATATCCGGAACGGAGAAGAAACCAATACACCAAAAATTATTGTAAAAATCTATTCAGTCGATCTCGAGTTATAAGTGTTCGCACTAACCCGACATTCTTTTACATCTTTAGATGTAGAGGTGCGTTTTTAGATCAGTCGTTCTCCTTAAAACGATAAGTTTAAACTCTGTAATCGGAAATGTGACAGTGTAACCTTTGTATTTTTTTGGAAATAAACTCTATTCCTCAAAACTACTATTAAATATTTATTTAGGTGTTAGGTAGTTGAATGAATGATGGTGTGTAGTTTAATTTATTATGACTTATATCATTTGACCACTCTAACAATTCTAACACAATATAATATATTAATTTGCAAAGTGAAAGTTTATTGTCTCATTTACACGTGTTATGTATATTGTTAACTTCTGCTGATTGTGTAACCGACTATTAATTTTGACAAGTTTTGCATATTATGCATATTTGTATAAGTATATACTATTTGGCTGTCAGATAGTTTATACTTACCTTAAAAACATTGAAATTAACATACAATTAATAATTTACGAGCGAGCTATTTTTAACACAAAAATAATTTATCAAAATACTAGCTTTCCCGACAGATGTGGTCCCGCGTTCATAACTATGAAAAATCAGTTTGAATTTGTAAAATGATAAAATTATAATTATGTACTTTTTAACCAATGTAATATCAACTGATGTATCTATTTCAAGCCATATTATATTTTCCATCCATATTCTGTCAATCGTTCCAACTATCAAACCACTGAAGAAAGTTTGTGTCAAAAGCTAATTTAATTTCAAAAAATAAGAATTAATTATGTCTAGATTCTTGTGATCCTTTTTCAGGACTAGATCTTAAAGAATTATCTAACAACTAATGACTCTAAAAATTCATTACTCTTGTTCGATTTTTGAATGGAACAAACCACCACGGGCTTACGACCGTCTTCTACTGTTGTTTCGAAGGCTGGCTTAGTGTGATCATTTTACGTTAACAACGATCGCCATTAGGTGGTAATGTTTAAGTCTCCGAAACTCCTAATCATGAGAATCCTCGACATGGTCAACATGTCGAAAAATCTCATGTATGCAACAAATAGATATTGAATAATAATTAATGAAATATAGAGACAAAAGTTGGAAATTATTGAGAACAATTAATTCTTTAAGCTCTTGTCCTGAAAAAGGGTCACAAGAATCTAGACATAATTAGAACGTTGTGTACCAACAGAGCCAATAGGCAATAAATATGAGACATTAACAAAAATGGATATAGTCATATCCTGGCGCCAAATACATGACAGCGGTTTGGTTGCCCTCTTTTTCTCAATAATTTCCAATTTCTCAAAGAAATTCTATCAAAAATATGCGTACCAATGTTTTGAAACTCAATGGTAAATGAAAATTGTGTTGTTATGGAATTGATCACAGATGGCATTGTTGTCAGTAAATCCATACTAACTTTAATATTATATTATTTGCTTTACATTTTTCGAATTTGTAATAGTTATTCTGGGTTCCAGGGGTCCAATATTCTAATAATTTGTTTAAATATGTATTGTGTCGTCCTATTCCTAATCCTTTAGACGATTTTTTTCCAGCGAGAAAAGTACGCTTTCTATAGAAAATCTTAATCTTCCTCAGTAAGTAAAACATGTGCTGAGATTCGAAACCTCGATCTTAGCGTCTTGTTCACTAGCCCACCAATTAACTAACGTTTTATGAAGATGGCTGACTTAGAGGAAATATAAATAATAAAGATCTTTGTACGAGGAGATGGGCGCTGTCATTTCGTGCGTTATTAACCTGTCACATACTTCATAGTTACATTATTGTTTGGTGTTGCGTTCACATTGGCGTATCGGTTCTCTTGTATTGAACGCGGTGTCGTAAGTCAAGCCTTTTAGACTATCGGACAATTACATATTACGCCGCCAAACCGATAGAATAGAAAGAGAGAAAGTTCCCGTGTAATAATAATTCTTATGATTTATTATTTGATTTAGAAAATAAAACTGTTGTATTATTATTTGTGTACAACCAATATAGTGGTTTCACGACAATAGACAAACATCAAAACATTCGTATTGATATTAGGCAACTACGAATGCTGTATGTATTACTTTGTTTACTTCATCGATAATACTTATAATATTTCAAACAATTTTTCCCATCAATTTACCTTAAAACTTTCTGTTTATATAAATATTAATGAGTACGCCTGACTTGCTATTAATGAGCACGCCTGACTTGAAAAATCAGAGGAATTTTTTTTAAATGAATCTGTGCTTACTCAAAGTGAACACAAATACACTTTTTGACTCTTGCACAGTAAGCTACTTAAAGCTTGTGTCGTGAAAGATGAAGATGGTTGGCACCTGGGATCGAATCTATGAATCCACGACCTCCGAACGAAACAGTACCCCTATTCTGTATCAAGTGTAGGGTAGTCACTTGAAAAAAGTGACTATTAGGCGATTCATTATGTATGAAAAACGTATATACGTATCGAATGCGAGAATCGGATATAGACGTTTTTCATACAAAATGTATCGCCTAATAGTCACTTTTTTTCAAGTGACTACCCTACACTTATTACAGAATAGGGGTCCAGTACGAAAGCCGGCGTTGTAACCGCTAGTCTACCAACCACGACGTATATGAATGAAAAATCAGTATTTCAGACCGAACTATTAGCGAATAATTGCAGAAATAATATTTCCGAATAAGTGCGTAGACTGTCCACACTTTGTTTACTCATTCACTCGAATTCGCTCGCTTACAGAGTTCGTTTCCTATGAGTTTTGATCAATGATCATCCACGAGCGTCTTCTACGTGGTCTTTTAGTAACTTCGTATTTACACAAAGGGTATTGGGAAACCGCTAAGTAAGTAAGTAAAAATACGTTGCAGCCACAGTTAAAATATCCATTTTGTTTGTCAAACATTTGGCATGTTCAACACGCCAGCCGAAGTGAGGATGGTACTTTTGTTGTTCGCTCACATAACGAATATTTGGGCGAATACCTACTGGGTAGCCGCATAAGGAATAACGCATAGCGAAGTGTGGTGCTGCCATAACATCGCAAGTCAGCGTCAAGAAATCTAGAATCTAGGCTACCAAGGTACACTATTTTTATATAAAAAATAATTTCTCGTGTTTTTTTTTTGCCATTTAAAGAAATAACACTAAACAATATGGCTTAATCATCAGGTGGTACCTTGTACAACTATGAATAATGATGTGTGTAAGAAATATCAAGGAAAAATATTGATTCAAGATGATTTATTGTTTCAGTAAACACTTTTCTAGTAGGTAATTGTACACAGTAAGAAAATAAAGTATAATTTTCGTTCCCACCATACTAATGTAATTACGCTGTATTGTGAGGTACTTACTTATATTTTTCTAAAGATTGTTACGAAATCAAATAGGTATCTATCAAGAGTTCATTTATTTTATAAAGTTCTTGTTTATTGTAAGTATATGCTGTGAGTGTTTTTTCAATTATTATGTAGGTATTCCTTTTAGCTAAGAATAACTTATTTAACAGTTTAAACTAACTAATAACATTGCCATTGTCTCGCGGGTTACCTCAATTTGTAGAATTAGCAGAAAGAAGGTATTAGAGAGTAGATATTAAAAGAAGAAATCACGTCTAAAAAAATTGAAATAAACTTTCTGCAGTATGAAAAACGTGGTAAACTGAAACTGAGATCAAACAATTGATGACTCTTTTCTTGTCTTCAACAGGTTTTGCTGCTAGTTACTATATAAATGTATTATTATTTTGGACATACTAAATAAGTACCTATATAATTTTTATTCAACCGGCCCATACTAAAAATATTTACGCGTTCTGCAATAAATCAAATCACCCTTGAAATCAAAATACACTCACGGGGATTGGGAGGCATTAAAAGCTTTCCATTGCGATCGATATTGTGCAACGTTTATGATGACCTCCTCCCACACCAATCCCTCAGCTCTGCTTTGAAAGAGCGGAACACCCTATGACAGGGTCTTTCTAGTCTTCGAGACCATGTTAGAAGGAAGAAAAAGATGTGTTCTGCAAAGCTGGTTGCAAATACTTGCCAATCGCACTTCTACGGCCACACTTTTCATCACAATTATGAAACCCCTTTTTGTAACGTGCAACACAAGACCTTCAGTCAAATTCAAAATTACTACTCAAGACCTTCAGTCAAATTCAAAATCACTACTCAACATGAAGTTGTCTTATACAAATACATGGCTTTTATCACCTGTCAATATTTTAAGGCATTATCCAGATGCTTTCAACTGTTTTATTATCCACAGCTTTCATAATTTTATCACACTGTCATGAGTTCTTCTACAACACAATGAATTTGCTTTTTTAGTATATAGTGTAGACATCGTCGCCTCTTCAACGCACATGTCAAATGTAATGTGTCTGCATTCAGCACACTTTCTTGAATGGTGCACAATGCGTCTCGCAGACACGAGAAAGTGCTTCGGAACACCTTTCTAGATCGGAGCGCCACCATATTTGTACCTTTGTTTAAATATAAATAAATGTCTGTGCTGGATATGACGTAACTAGAGTAACATAATACGGGTATCTTCTGTGGGTTAAATAATGCACTATACGTTATATTGTTATTGTCAATGCGAAATGAACCAATGCGAGTGAATGTGTCTGGGATTTATTATTATCGCGTCGATATATCGTTATATAATAATTGATTGGTACACGTGAATAGGTGGCCCAGTAGCTATAGATCATGCTCTTTCTTCTTTTCGATGTGAAATGTTTCGAATCTGAATACGTTCTTTCTGAACTGATCAACTCCTCCATGCAAATAGAATAACGAATAGAATATACAGGTTGTCCCAGAAAGTACTGATGCTAAACGAAAGTCTATAGATATAACACCTTAAGGGCTATCTAAATAACTCATAATAATATGTTCAGCAATTTTTTATAGTTTTCGAGTAATAGTTACTTTAGTACTTTTATTTGTAAAATCCTGACTTACAGGATATAAATGGTTACAGAGACACCAATTTTTGAGGTACGTACTTTTTTTTTCTGGGATAGCTGAATAGCATACCTAGCAGAAATAAAAAAGGATGGGTGTATCTGATATCAGCTTTCCAACAAAAAATGATGAATATTAAAATAAGGTACTATTATAAATTTTACAAAAATTTTGAAGACGATTAAAAAAAATATAGGTATATACACATTTTTTTTTCTTCTAATTATTTTCAAAAACTTCAGCCAATTTATCAAACTATGTACCTACTCTGTAAATTTCATTAATCTATCTTTACGGTATAATTTTTTTTTCTTCAGGGGATGTTTTGCGATCAGACCTGTAGTGGTCTATTGTGCTTCCCCTACTTGCTCATGGTGTTTCCCAATTAGAGCTTCCCCACTAATCCCAGACGCTTCAGGAAGTCCAGTATTAGGAGGGGATCCAAGGTGGCGAGGTCCTCCACCTCTATCCTGTGTTTACCAAAACTTCTTGCTCTCGCATAAACTACTGCATCGCAGTCTGTAAGTAGGTAGGTTACGGTATCATACCTAACAACTCTTTCAAAGCAAAAATCGCGCTGAAAATTTGGATGATTCTTCATACAAAATGTATGGAGAGAATATTTCTAACAGATAACGTTAATTTTGAGAAATACTTTTTCTATGATATTTCTTTTCGTTAACTAAATGTTTTGGAATGAGAGCTCATATTCATTCATAGCATACTACGTATTGAGGTTTTCAAATTTTATCACCCATTTTAAACGTCTATCATCGAAGGAAGAAAAAGAGAGATTGCATTTTGATAAGATAAACATAACAATATGGACAACACCTTTCGCTTGCAATAACACATGGTGAGAAATGCCATTATAATTTTTAATAGCTACAAATAAATTGCGTAACATTCGTCAGATGGCGTCTATGTCTGTAAAATTTAAATTGCAAATGTCGTTTGGTTATACCTACTAGTAAAAAAAGTCATTTTTTATTGCGTGAGAAAATAATAACATCGGAGAATTCATAAAACAATGGACATTTTGAATAAGATTTTTTATTAATATTGTTTGTTTATTTTTTATTACCCTATCAATTGAAATAAGTAATAAACAATTTACATATTATTACCTATACTATAAGCACTGTTGTATGATAACATAAATCGTCATATTGGTCTGTAATATAGCTAGCTAGTTTGTTATTGTCATTAAAAATAAAATGTTGAGTTTTCTCAGATTTTTTTTATTCAACTATTAGAAGTCGCATGCGATTTTTCTCTCACGTTACTATATAGATGCTGTGTCTTAAGGTCATTTAAGCAAGGATTTTTCTATTAATAGACTCGTTTGAACATTATCTAACATTTATATCTGCGAATAGAATAACTCAAACGCAATAATAGTGAATTCATTGTATGTTTTATCTTTCAACGACCTATGTATTCGTATGAGGTTAAATATTTTAACCTATAATCATGATGAGCTTTCTCAAAAGATACTTCAGTTCGTGTCCTATAGTTTTGCCGGAGGAGTGAAACACTGACTAAAAAGAAAGGGAAAATACACTATTGTTATTGTTGCCATGTTTTCCAATATCACCCGTAAAAGAAAGTATGCTCTGTTTCTAGATTCGTATCTAAATAAAAATTTTGATGTAGTAAACACACACTAATAAGTACATAATTATACTTGACACCAGAAAGGTTGAACCAAAATGACACCTGCTACCGACTATACGGTAGATGGGTGTGGACAAAAAATACAGATGAAAGAGGAAAAAAGCGGTAAAATCGCACCGAGCGATGAATGCGGATATCGACCGGTTTTCCATTCAAGATGACTGCACGGCTTAAATCCACATCTGGTCATACTATTTATTTAACAGTTTCGTTGAATCTGATTGGAACTGAAAAACACAGAACAACGATTGACTGATCGACTAACGACGCCTACCCGAAGCGTAGTCCCGGGTCGCACATATACCTACACCTACACATCTACAAATCTATGAAGTGATGCGTGAGTTCTGTTGTTTGAAATGGGCGGATACATAAGAATACTTCATATCGCAAGGAACGTTAGGTACCTACATCCATCATTTACGCATCACATGGTGACGGTTGTCTTAATATTTACCCTTCAATCCTGATATAATAGTGTGTATCCGCCCATTTCAAAAATAGAACTCACGCACCAATACATGGATGTTTTATGTGTGACCCGCGGAAACGTTTCCGGTAGGCGGCGTTAGTCGATCCGTAATTAAATTGTTTAAAACAACGGTTAAATATCGCGTTTAAAACAAATACAATAAAACCTGAATCTGATTGAATTAATAAATGGGTCGTCGGATGAGTAAACGTGAAATATTAGGTCAGGCCATGTGTCTGGACGGGACGGTTAGTGACGTCTCGGATTTCGGATTCACCGCGGCGCCGGAGGCTGTGTGCCAGCGGAGCGTTTAACGGGAAATCTCGTTGCTCTTCTCGATGCAGCGGAAGACAATATTACTACTAGAGATTCCGCACCAGTGATCGCACTGCAACTACCATATTAATAGTATTGTCATTGTATGAAGTAGGTATTTGAGAGTTTACATTGTAGGATTATTACCAAAACATCAACATAATATAGTTAACCTACGGTTCCAATCCAAATCCAAACTCCCTTTAGACCCCACTTAGGGGCATAGGGAGGCAACAAGAGCTCTCCATTGCGCTCGATCCTGCGCAACGTTAATGACCTCCTCCCACACCATGTCCAGATTCCTCAGCTCTGCCTCGAAGGAGCGGAACACAGTATGAGAGGGTCTTCCTCGTCTCCGGGACCCTGATGGGAGGAAAAACAGCGCTCTCCTCGGCCAACTGTCATTCGGCATCCTTAACACATGTCCCAGCCAAGTCCATCTCCTCCACATAATAGTAGAGGTGATGGGCTCACGCTGGGTGCGTCGGCGTATAGCGTCGTTCGTGATGCGGTGGTACCATCTTATACCCAAAATTCTCCTGAGGCACTTCGTTTCGAATGCAGATACTTTTTGTGCCTGGGCCAGAGTCAGGTGCCAGGACTCACACCCATACAGGAGAATGGGCAACACACACGCATCAAACAGTTTACATTTCGTCTCGTCACTAAACGCCGACGCCTTCCATATCTTGGTCATGTTGTTGAAGGCGCCACTTGCCATACCGATACGTATCGGGAGCTCAGCCCCGAGGTCACCAGTGGTGGTAATGGTTGCTCCCAGGTACTTAAATTTATCCACCCGGGAGACCTGGTGACCATCGATGGTTATCGGTAGCTGTTTATCGGGGCAGGCATTATTTGCCATGAGCTCCGTTTTACTGGCATTGACTCGAAGGCCGAGGCGTGCTGTTTCGTCGCAGAGTCTTGAAACACTGCGCTGTTATTCCTCCACTGTCGTACTGAACAACGCTAGGTCGTCCGCGTACTCCAGATCGCACAGTTAACCTACGGTTAACTTCAATATTTTCTATAGGTTATTTGCACAACGGTTTTTATAGATATTCGATAACTTTATACCGATTTGAGGGGTTAAATAAAACTTTGCAGTAATATCGTAATACTGCAAAGTTTTATTTAACCCCTCAAATCGGTATAATGGCTAAGTATTACAAAGTTTTAAGTAACGTTTTTGAAGAATTCGATAACTTTATTTGAAATTTTCAACAAATGGTGAACTTTTTAACATAGGGTTAACCAGGGTTAACTTATGGTTAACTCTATGTATTTAACTTAATAATACTGCTATTGACTCAACGTCAAAATTAACCTTTACTTTTATAATGTTAGGAAGAAGAAAATTTAATGAGACGGAAATTTGGAAAATTCGCAATTAATTTTGACCCAGTTAGTAAACGAACTTGAAACCGTTAGTCCGAAAGAATGCGTTAAGACCTCTGACTATCAACACATTTTTTTGGTTAATATTCCTCTATTTTTTCTTCCTGTCTTAATCCTTTAGGCGGAGTATGTGGGTGAGTTACAATCTGTTTTGTTTTTGCCTGGAATTTATGTGGATTTATTATTTTATTTCTTGGCAGATTATCTTTGAGTATTGTTAAACGGAAACGCTCTTTCCGTATTGGTTTACCTAAAATTTTGTTGCTCTCCATCTTTTTCTGTACCTATACTCCTATCGATTTTAACCATTCTTAGGAGGTTTTGCAGTATCTGAAATACTTTTTAATACGTTTCAATCCGGCAGCTCTTTTACTACTCATTATTTGGCTTCCGTATATTTCACAGCTGAGATGTTTATGCGGGGAGTTTGCACGGCACTCTTCTTGTTTCATGTTACAAATCTAGTTTTTGTCAGCACCAGGAATTACAACATCGTTCCTCCACTCATCCCTTGCTCTCGCTAGCCTCCTCAGTTCCTGGTAGGCGCTGAAGCGCATATCCCTGATCATCTGATTGTTATTTCTGGGACGGACTCTCATTCCTTTGAGGAAACACGGATGCCTGATGTTATGGCTTATACATTTAGCACATTTTTGGGAAACTCTTCTTTACCAGCTCTTCTCAGTATCTACCTCGTCATTAGTGGTTCCTATCTGTATTTCCATATTTCGCTACCATAAAGCAGTACACTCCAGACAAGAATCTTGATCAAATTCTTCCTCAAAACAATTTCAGTATAGAGGGATTTATTCAGAGCGTTTATTTCTGCTGTGCATTCAAATTGTGTTGGTTTTCTCAGTGTGTCAAATTTGTCCTGATGTCCGCGTACATACATTGTTTTCTCTCTTAAAGATTTTTCGTCTTGATAAGTTAGTTTTTATTTTCGGAGACACCGGACAGGTTTTGGTGTAGTGATGCGCATCCGACACTTGTTTTAATTCGGTGGTACAAGTGTGGAAAAGTGCGGCGGGTTGACCCACTAAGAACTCGTTTTGAAACACAATACCTCGTCACCAGGCTTCGGAGTTCTTATAACAAATGAATCATCAGAAGTAACTACGGTTTTGCCTGCCTATTGCAGAAGTTACTCTTTCGGAGTACCTTGGCGATATATCCGTGTCTAGTTTGTTACATACAGATACATCGACTTTCTGGGTGCTTTTTCCTTCTTTTTCTTGTATCTTCAGAACTTCCCGATGTTGGCAATCCCTCATTTGAAGGCAAATCTGTCTTTTGCTACCTGAAACTGCTCTTAGACACGCTATATTCCAGGCAATCGTACACATTGCTTAATCAAGAAATCTGCAATCAACCAGATCCATGTTACCTTCCATATTGTCCATTTGCGTTGGAGGAATCTATATTTTCCCCGACGCGCAACTCGCTGCAGATTTGAATCTTTACTATTTTTTCCAGCATCTTTCTTTTGCAATCAGCTCTTATTGGTATTTCTTACAAAATCTATTCACATTATATGAAACATTTTTTCTAGTCACAATTTCGCGAAATTGTCACGAAACATAAATCATAAATAATCGATACATGACTTAAAAATGTTACTGACGTATCCAGCACATCAAACCCTTGTTAAAAATGTCATCTTAAAATGTTAAGTATATGCTAGATAACATTTTGTTGGCAACTTTCTTTAAAGGCCTCCTCCATCTCCTTCCACGCCGCTCTATCTTGGGCTTTCTGGAATCTCGACGTGTTAAACCAAGTTGTCACTCCACAGTAGTGGTGGTCTCCCGACGCTGCTGGCAGTCATTCTGGGTCTCCAGGTTTCGACCCTCTTCGAGCTCTGCAACCTTGGTTCTTTATCGTATCACTTCGTTCCTCACTCCTATCTCTCAGGGTGACACCCAGCATGGCTCTTGCCATAGATCTTTGGGTAACCCTTATCTTCTTTATGCTCAGTGTGGTCAGCGTCACTATTACCAGGCCATATGTTGCTCATGTCTCATGTAGTAACTATAAAATTAAAAACGGTGTCAAAGATGCGACCGATTTCAAAATGTCTCTCAAAGGCAATATAGATTATCTCCGCTAGTTTTGTTTCAGCGTGCGAAATTCTGAATTATTCAACAAAAAACCAATCGTTAAACTTAATTTTTTATCATTAGGTTAAAGACAATGATTTGTTTATAATATTGTCAGACAATATTCGTCTCTTGACATACTTACATAAACTTAACTTACTTAGTTAGATTATGTTAATGATCACAAACATTTGTTCGTTTTGGTTTTTACCTGTTTTTTTTTTTTTTACTACAATAGTCAAATTATACTTGTGCGAAATGAGAATTTTCGCATTATACTTTCGCCGAGTGTAAAATTTCGTATTTTTTTTCAATACAATTGATGTTATATGTAAGGCTATAATTGATGTTGTACATAATGTTTTTAACTCGAGGTTACAATTTACACTTTTGTTGTTTTATTTAAAATCTCATATCTAACCGCCCTCGGTAGCGTAGTGGCATAGACGCCTACTTCTGATCAAGAGGTGTCGGGTTCGATTTCGGGGATTTTTCACTTGAAATTTCTTCTCGGGGCTGGGATCCTGTCTCAGATTGAACGGGGCCTGTTGACTGGTAGAGAATGCTTAAAGCATTAAACTTCGCTGGCTATATTGACACCTATGTAATCTTCTGTTCTTTTTCTTAATTTAGGCCTTGTGGCCTGTAATTCAAGAGGTGGGGTTTGCCTCCTGCATGTCGACTCCCAGCTGTCCTTCCACCTCTTTGGTGGTCTGCCTGGGAGCCGTCTTCCATGGGGTTGGCCGTGCAATGCCATGTGAGGGAGTCTGGCTGAGTCCATTCTCCTCTCATTTATTTACTTATTAATATTTTCCGTTGGCACCTGCTGTTACAATTGTCATAGCAACTATCGTCATACTGACGTATGAAAAACTTATTTTCCGAACTTGGATTTGTTGTGTCGAATAATTTCTTAGGATAGAATCGTTAGAGCATTTTCTCACGATAAAACCGAGCTACAGACGAACTTACCAATTATAATAATTGATTAATGAATGCGTTTTAAATTAAGTGATACATGAATATCGTATTATATTAATATTGTCGATGGCTCATTTATTATCAAGTTATTTTGAATGAATCTGTATGCAGCGCTAAGCAAATTGTCTCACGTGCGAAATTCTATAAAATATATTCCCATGGCTTTTATCACCATAACATGCATATAATATAATACAATAAGTAGATACACCATTATAATGTATATAATTTGAGTGTCAGTAGGCTAACTTAGACTCGATTGTTATTATTATAAACTTATGGTTTTAACACAGTTGTCTGGAGCTAATCAACTAAACAAGATCTTTGTTTCAAACACTATTGTTACTTTTTTTTGGTCCCATTCTGATTAATTTGTTCAAACATCTTTGAAACTATTATTTAATTACCTATTAACTTCATTATTGTTTAGTTTGTCTTTTTTTTGTATTTTACTTGATTTTGTTTATTCTGTACCTACAGTGTTAGCTGCAAGTATTTGAAACTGTATTTATTTTAAGACAAATTGATGATCCCAACGGACGTAGCGGAGATTATCATGAATAAATAAATTAATTAAACTATACATATTTTCTTTTATGCCGTTTCCCGAAGGGGGTAGGCAGAGAGTACGGATTTCTATTCTGTCCTATCCAAACACACCTCTTTCGCTTCTTCCAAACGCATAACATTCCGCATACATGCTCTTCTATTCCTTTTGCTCCTGACTTGGCCCTCCTCTAAGACTGAACCGATATGATCGGACCATGCCATTCGAGGTCCGCCTCGTCTGCGTGACCCATTCTTTCAGATTTATATATCCTTTTTGTCATTCTTTCCTCGTTCATTCTCTCTACATTCCCAAACCACCTTAATTTATTAACTTTCATTGTAGTCACTACGCTAACATCCACTCCGCATTCCTTTCTAATATTCTCATTCCTCACCTTATCAATCAGTCTCTTTCCGCATATCCTACGGAGTGATCTCATTTCCACAGCATTCATTCCAACTTCCAGATTTTTCGTCCATGTCCATGTTTCACTCCCATACATCATGGATGGTATCAGGACTGCATTGTGTACAATACATATTTCTTTAACATTATAATAACTCTTAGGGGTTAATCTATCGCAATAGCGATTCAATTGCGATCTCAATAACGCTGTCAGTTTCAAAACAGGAGTCATCAACTCAACACACTAAACTAGTACACCATGGTTATTGACATTGAAATTGTCGTTAATATGCTTGTAAACAGTACAAAGATTGCTCTTTTTTGAATCCGGTATTGCTGTGAAAAAAATGGTATAAACAAGGATTTTATTTATTTATTTTATCAAGTACATAATTTACTTATGTATAAAAAGTCTATATATTTATATTCTTTCATATTATAAAGAATACACCCTAAAAGGAAAAAACATAGGTACTTACTTTTTAATTAAAAATAAACCATGTTTTACAAAACGACAAAATTAACAACACGAAGAGTGAAACTAAAACAGTTGCATTGAAATCATAATATTATTATGATGCGCGTTATCCAATGACATCAGTCAACATGCTGTAAGAGACATTTTTCAAATAAAATATTTGATTTACTGAAAAATTGATTTGAAAAAAAAAACACTACTTGTCCTCGATTGAGTATTATTCTGACAACACGTCAATATTAAAAACGATCGGTTGACACTTTTTATAAATCGCTATTGAATTTTTAAGAGTAGGTACCAACCCCTCTTCTTGGTCATGAAGTATTGAGAATTTCGGCTATAAACTATGCGAGGTTTCCTGGGGAGCTTCCGACAAGACACACTAGGTGGCAGCGCTTCTAATCAGGTCTATTGTCAAATTATGACAGCTGTCAAACATACCATCTAGCATTGACTGATGAATATTATGCTAATAATTATTATCTCCTCTCTTTTTTATTTTCTCAATTTAACGTTTTAATTATTGATGATTGCAAAAGTGGCTTTTTCTAGGAGGTAAACCATAGTGTGTCCTTTTACACTACACACAAACAAAAGCACTAGGTATGTATTTGTCTTCAAGGGTAGATTTGCAGTACTATTCTGTATCTTCTTGTTTTATTGTTTTCTGTTGCGGTATTTTTTCATTTGTATTTAGTAGGTATATAAAAAATAAAATAAGAAAAACAATTATTTTATTTGTAATAGTATGTAAAAAGAAATGTACAATGATTATTCTAAACATATGGTTGAGGTTATAAACGTTAATTTGACCAGTGTTGCCAACGCCGTTTTTCAAACGCAAAGTAGCCCAACTGAAAATTTGGTACGCGGTCATTCTGCATTATTATTATTATCATTATTGTTAACTGTACTATAGCCAGAAATTTGTAATTTATATATATTATTTTTTACTTATTTGACGTTTATACTCTACTCTATGTATTATGGGAAAAAATTCACCATTATTATTATTACTTTTAACTATACTCTACCGCTGTCTAGATAAAATAAAAAAATATATTCATTTTACAAAACAAAACATTAGATAATTAATGTTCTCAATTATTATTATTATTTATCTGTTATTATTTAACTGTCTCTCTCCAGAAATACATTTAATATTCCAAAATGATAATATTATTGTCACAAGTATATAGTTTACCTATTCTTTTTATCTAAATTAAAATAAAAAAATAAATAAATGTATTATATCTTCCATATTCATATTTCTCTATTTGCTAACACATTTTTATCTTATTCGTTTATATACTCTGTATTCAAAATCAGCTGTAGACTATTCATATACTAACATAATATGTAAGCATCTATAGTAGGTACAACGCTAACTCATCACGGTACCAAATCTTAGCTTTAGTTTCAAATAACCTGTGACCATGAAGGGCGTGCCCCTTCGAAACATGTCAGGTACAATAAATTTGTGGAATAGTTAAAAAGTTTTTTATTTAAATTTGATTATTTAAATTACTTCCACCAAGAAAAATGCATGTTCAACAACTTATAAATTTTATTATTTAGTTATGTAACACATGAAATTTTACTGCAATAATGAAAATCGAATCCCTCCTTAAACACGAGACTTGTGTGTGTTTAGGGAGAGATTCGCTGTAAAAATTATTATGAGAAAAAAATATTTAAAATATCACTTTTAATTAAAATTATATTCATCAGGCTCAAAACAAAAAAATCTCACCACGGCTCTGTATAAGAACAAATCATAAAAAAATAAAAATAATTTCAAATACTCCACCGTTTCGGGTGTTTTAGGAATTTTTCATACAAAGTCAATCGAATTGCGCGCATATAATTATATTCTCGCGTTGATCCCGTCTGAGCTTTGAATACGAATGAAATATGGACGTTGTAGAATTAATATTTTAATGTTATTACTTATTACTTATTATTTAGTTTATTTTTGTTTCTGGAGACGCAGTGCACATTATGCACACAATATGGTGACGCAGTGCACATAAACGGGCCGCCTCTGGTTAGGACCAAAGGGTCCACAGGACAACGTCTGTCGGGAAAGCTAGTTATATACAAATTGTGATGAAATGGCCATACACTAAATTAACAAAGGAATGAGAGGCAGAAATAACTAAATACCAGATAATTGCGGATATGCGCTTCAGCACATACCAGGAACTGAAGAGGCTAGCGAGTGCAAGGGATGAGGGGAGGAACGATGTTGTAATTATTGGTGCTGACAAATCCTAGATTTGTAACATGAAACAAGAATACCGTGCGAATAAATGAATAAGAAAAGATATAAAATATAATATTAAAGTTAGTATGGATCGGATTTTCTAACCGCTACTTCCACCGCCATCTGTTGGGCAAATAGGAGGATGTCTGGTAGATTGATTTTTTGGTAGAATGATTCTATAGATCAATGTTTTCCCAACGTTTCCACAGATAGCGGTAATGTTACCGACATTGTAATTGTATATTGTAATAACCACAATATAACTTTTGATTTTTTCACAATGAGTGGTCTTGTAAGTATGTTAGCTATGTTATGTTACCCAGCAATATTTTATTGAGTTCAAGGCGGGACGAAGTTTGATGGATCAGCTAGTATATTAATAAAAATGGTAAGCCTTTCTCCTGATGAATATATATATTTCAAATGATCTTAACACTAACTTTAAAAATTCATCCTAAATTCAATTCCAACCTAATAAACATAGCCCACATTATATGTATGAACTAAGCTAATAAAAATAAAAGACAGTTATAAATATGTACCTACACCTACATATTATGGCAAAATGACTAATGTTCAAAATACATAAAAGAGGGCGTGGCCGCGTGTTTTTGAAGAAATCTTACCATAATATTCTTACCATAATATACCTAATTCAGTAAAAATTGCGTTTAATTTAGTCTGATCTTGCAGTAAGATATGTACAATAACGTACCATGTTGCACATGCGACTAATTTCCTACTACACCGCCATCTCTTGAATTTTTTTTAAGTTTTGCAAATATAGAGGAATTATTGTTTTTATTACAAACTTATGGTCATGAACTGACAAATTTCATGCCGCATCCGAATCAACAATATTTATTACATAATACAATACATGTTTAGCTAATTTAATTCAGTTTTAAATGTATTTAACTCATCGTAATATGTCAAAAAAAAAAATATTTTGGGTTACATCGAAGTTCGATGGGCGGGATGATTATCGAATCGCACTAGCACCGAATGCGAACGGTAGGTTCGTTGGCGGGCAAGTGCGCGAATGTATATCGGCTTGTATAAATAATTATGTGTGGGATACTTTCACCGGGCCATGGGTCCACTGGGCCCGCTATGCGGTATTGAGCCGTGTCTCGGTCATTGCCGTAACATCTGCACAAACATAAGAACATTAACGACTACGTGATCAGACGCCCCAGGGTACAAAATTCATTTTTGCGCGACTCAACCTGAAATACCAGAGCCGGCACTATGTACATTTTATTTTATATTTTGAAAAAAAAAAGAAAAAAAAAATTTGATTTAATAAATTTAGTTTTGTACGTAGAAAAGAAAAATTATCGAAACTGATCGTATATGTAATTCATTCAATCTACATAGCTTTGAATCGTAATTTCTCCAAGTGTTAAAATTCAATTCTGTGCATAAGAAGACAGGAATAATAACTGTGAAAGGTTCGAATAAGAACAATGTGTTTTCGCAGGGTGAGGAAAAATTACTAGAAATACGACAGACTACTCAAGACAGATTATCTCAAAATAAATTTTATGGCACTTAGTGCGTATTTTATTTCCAGTATACATTTTAACTTTTTTTTCTTCATACGACTTAAATTTATTTAGTTATATAATTAATCAAATTTAAATAAAAAACTTTTTAACTATTCCACAAATTTATTGTACCTGACATGTTTCGAAGGGGCACGCCCTTCATGGTCACAGGTTATTTGAAACTAAAGCTAAGATTTGGTACCGTGATGAGTTAGCGTTGTACCTACTATAGATGCTTACATATTATGTTAGTATATGAATTTAGGATGAATTTTTAAAGTTAGTGTTAAGATCATTTGAAATATATATATTCATCAGGAGAAAGGCTTACCATTTTTATTAATATACTAGCTGATCCATCAAACTTCGTCCCGCCTTGAACTCAATAAAATATTGCTGGGTAACATAACATAGCTAACATACTTACAAGACCACTCATTGTGAAAAAATCAAAAGTTATATTGTGGTTATTACAATATACAATTACAATGTCGGTAACATTACCGCTATCTGTGGAAACGTTGGGAAAACATTGATCTATAGAATCATTCTACCAAAAAATCAATCTACCAGACATCCTCCTATTTGCCCAACAGATGGCGGTGGAAGTAGCGGTTAGAAAATCCGATCCATACTAACTTTAATATTATATTTTATATCTTTTCTTATTCATTTATTCGCACGGTATTCTTGTTTCATGTTACAAATCTAGGATTTGTCAGCACCAATAATTACAACATCGTTCCTCCCCTCATCCCTTGCACTCGCTAGCCTCTTCAGTTCCTGGTATGTGCTGAAGCGCATATCCGCAATTATCTGGTATTTAGTTATTTCTGCCTCTCATTCCTTTGTTAATTTAGTGTATGGCCATTTCATCACAATTTGTATATAACTAGCTTTCCCGACAGACGTTGTCCTGTGGACCCTTTGGTCCTAACCAGAGGCGGCCCGTTTATGTGCACTGCGTCACCATATTGTGTGCATAATGTGCACTGCGTCTCCAGAAACAAAAATAAACTAAATAATAAGTAATAAGTAATAACATTAAAATATTAATTCTACAACGTCCATATTTCATTCGTATTCAAAGCTCAGACGGGATCAACGCGAGAATATAATTATATGCGCGCAATTCGATTGACTTTGTATGAAAAATTCCTAAAACACCCGAAACGGTGGAGTATTTGAAATGGGCTGAAATTGAAATTTGAGTGGCAATTACGTATGCGAGAATGAGAGGGTGCAGGTGCAGAAGACAACAATTTTGTCATTAGCTGATGTTTTCAAAGATGCCGTCGCATGAAACTCCTTCAATACTAACTTTAATATTACCTATATTTTATATTATTTATTATCCATTTTTCAACTTTTTATTAGTTATTCTGTTATCCGGAGCGGAGAAGAATCCAATTAAATCGTTTAAACAGAACAGAAGAATCTGTTGAGCCGATATCGAGTTATAAGTGTTCGCACTAACCCGACATTAATTTATATTAGAGATTATGCAACCTTCGAAACTATTGAACCATTTATATTTACATAATCCAAACCATTTTTTAATCCGTGTCTCATGCATCGAGACTTTATAACAAAAATAAAACCACTTTCATTTTTTTACAAGGGTCTCGCAGTCACGACCGACTTTTACGCAACGAAGCTTCGAGAGCCGATCATTATTATCTTTCTGTACCGGGTCTTGGAACCAAGAAACGTTTATTTATTTATATACATAATCATTAATAATACTTCAATCTACTTGTTTAGTTTTTAATTGATTATACAAAAATAACTACAATAAATCATATCAAAACATGTTCTCAATGATATAATTTTAATCGAACATCTATCAGACTTTACGTACCTGGGTTCGGTACAAACAAATCAGATTGAAAACCATACTTACCTATAGAAAAATAATTGATTTCGGAAGCAGAACATTTTTCTCTCTTCTTTTGTGGTCACTTAAACATTAAAATCACTGTTCACAAAGCAATCATCAGGACCGTAGGGACATGTAAATGCAAGGTGTTGACGACGGCAGCAAAATGATCCGAGCTGCTGGATATCTTTGAACGAGATGTACCTACTGTGTAGATTTATGGGCTAGTGCATGATGGTGTAACCTTGAGGGGCATTAATGAAACGGTCTGAATGATCTTATTTAAATCTTAGCCCATTACAACACCATTAAATTTTAACGACATATTTTTAGAGGATCACTAAATCTATATATCTGTTGCAAATTGCTTGGCGGCTCTGCAAATAACAGAGTGCTAAAAATGCCAATGAGAATTATCGATGGGCATACAGAAGGCAGACGAAGGATTGGCAGACCTTGGCTGCGATGGGAGATTGAAGTCAGGAAGGATGCTGAGCAACTTATTGAATCGGAAAGTTATAGGACCGAGGCTGAGGACAAGGTTGCCTGTAGGCAAAGAGTATTTGAAGCCATGTCTCGAATTATGCTGTAGCGTCATCGTAAGAAGAAAACCTATTATTCTTTTCGATATTATTTTTGGTCATAGGTTTTCACCATCTTGGAGCATTTTTCAACAAAAATGTAGTTAATAGATCAATCAATACTTATCTGGTCATTTTATGGCTCCATTTGATAAGTTTAACAACACAATTTGAAGGTCTTCTTTGTCAAACATGGCAAACATCTTGATCTCGCATAAACTGCGACATCGCATTCTGTAAGGAGTTGGTGAGGCGTTTCTACCCCTTTGCAGAATCTACAATCTTCATAATCTTCGAGTCCCAGCTTCTTCAGGCGTTCCTTAAGGCTACAGTGATCCGTTAAGAAGCCTCTTAGGGTTTCAAGACCTGTTTTACTTAATACTCAAATTTGTTTTGGTTTTTCTGGAGTTAAGACCATCAAGAAGTTTCTTGGATTGCCAGGAAGGTTGTTCCATTGCTCTTCTCTTTCCTTCTTTCCGTTCCTTCTTATCAGATAATCCTTAATACGTAGTAATTCTTTTTCACATCTCACAGAGTGTCTCTCACATTATCCACAGCTGCATATCGTTGTTTCTTTAATGCATAGCACACAACTGTATAACAACCATTATTATTTAACATTCAGATAGAAATGTTTGGACAGGTATACTAAAAACAACTATTATTACTGTCATATATTATATTGTGTTAAATATAATTACAGCTGTTAATATTGAGTTATTGTCTATGAAAGTAGTTGGCGAATTATCTGACCACATCGTGCCTCTCACTCAACTTTCTTCCAATTCCGATTCGGATCCCACTCTACCTATCGCCCAAAACTCACTCAAATACAAACTATTTTGATTTTAGCATCACGACACATCTCATAAAACGAGTGAATCCATGAAGATGACCCAAAGATAGCGATGAGTACATAGTTTGTTCACGAAAAATGGTATGTACTTTGAAACAACTGAAAAATATACAAAAAAATGACATTAAACAAATAAATAAATAACACTCTTCTATACATATAGGTGTCAGTGTAGCCGACGGAACTTAATGCTTGAAGTATTCTCTACCAGTCAACCGGTCCCGTCCAATCTTAGACAGGACTCCAACCCCGAGTAGAAATTTCAAGTAAAAAATTTCTGACCCGACCGGGAATCGAACCCGGGACCTCTTGATCTGAAGTTGGAGCCTTTGCCACTAGACTACCGAGGTCATTTTGCCAAGAAATATAGCCTTAGAAACAAAGTTTTTCAGAAAAATATTGGGTTCTAGATGCCTTGATAAACTTCGTATCGCCTATCTACATTCTATAGGCCTGATGTCTGCTTCATTTTCACTTTCTGTTTAAAACAAAAATAATGTTAATCGGTCTAGCCGTTCTCGAGACCTTAGCCCTTAGTGAGAAGCACGAACAGCTTATCATTTAAATTTATAAGATAAGTTAGCATCACGAAGTTTGGTCTATCACTTCTTCCATTAAGGATAGGAGAATATGGACTTGGCTGGGATAATGCGCGTTTGGGATGCTGAGTGACAGTCGGTCAAGGAGAGCTTTTATTCCTTCCCTAAAACGAGGATAACCTCATGCCATGTAGTGTTCCTTCGAAGCAGAGATGAGGAATTCGGACATGCTTTTTGCGGTTTTGAAAATGGCGTCCAAAGGGGGTATTGATTGTTTGAACAAATAAAGGAAGGTGTTACGGAGAATCTGTGGATCCTTGAAATATACATTTTAAGAAAGTTACGGATTCTATTAATTATTTCTTTCTTTTGTTTCAGGTAATGGATTCACGTGTGTTTTCATTGAAAGAAATAGATCTCTGAAAGGAATTTCTGAAAGGAAGTCGTCCTATTTAAGGAGTACAAACTACAAACAATAAGTAAGAATTTTTGTTTGAAATATAGGTCTCAGCATTATTATCGAAAACAATGAACTTTCTATGATTTTCGCATAACTCCTACATTGGACTCGGAATTTTAGCTGCGTATAGAATCACACTAAGCCAGCCTTCGAAATAACAGTAGAAGACGGTCGTAAGCCCGTAGTGGTTTGTTCCATTTAAAAATCGAACATTAGTAATGAATTTTTAGAGTCGTTAGTTGTTATTTTTTCTGCGTATAGAAATTTGTCCTCTAGCTAGACTCTAGGTCTAGAAAGCCACTAGCTTAAACAATAGTTCTTCTGCTTCCTTGCAACGCGGCAACCAACTCTAGGGAGATTTCAGTTATCAATGTACTTTTTTACAATGGATAAACGTTATTTAAAAAGTAACTCAGAACACTGCCTGATCCTCGACTAACGCCATCTACCCGAAACGATGCCACGAGCCACAAACACACGTCTATGCACAAGTTCTGTTGTTTGAAACGGGCGGATACACACATACCCCATAAATTTTGTGTTGACAAGAATTTTAGAGACACATCATACAACTTTTTCCAAATTTACTGATTACTGTCATTGTGCAACCGTTAAAACGGGCTACCAAGTCCGTCACATAGTGAATGCATGACCACTAGTAGGTAAATAGTTTTATTATGAGTAGGTACATTTTAAAGAAAGTTATCGTAGGCAGATGTGTGGACCGTGGGCTTGCAAACATGAGTTAGTACACAGGTACCTACCTACATCACATACAATTATTAGGTTTTACAAAATTCCACACGCCCAGAACTAACTGTGATTTTCAAACAGTTTCATTTATCGACTGATAATAAATCATACATTTTTTCTACTAAGTGGTACCTACTCATTGATATTTATTTGATGTATGGGAATGTATGTAAAATGGGATGTAGAAATTCAGCTTTTCTGTCATCTTTTGGAAGTCTTCCCGGTGGTCTATGTACGTCCCTCAGGTGTCTCGCCCATCATTTTGTTCTGAGTCTTCAGGAACTCTGTCAAGATTATCTCCAGAATCGCCTTCTGTATCAACGACATCTTCTTTAAAACTGCCTGTTGTTTTTGCACCAGCGTTATATAACCTGTATGTATATTTTTCTTTTTGTTGGTTCTTTCTGAATCGTAAGCATTTATGTGAATAAATTTGCGTCTACAAGAATTAGAACTGCATGACTTTGAATTAACTTGATAAGCGTGGGAATGGTTTGCGAAATGTTTGCTAATTAAACTATTGGAATGTTTATTATGACACAATTACAATCTGAGTAGATTGTAAGAAACTCATAATATTATAAAATTACTAGCGGTCTGTCCCAGCTTCGCACGGGTACATAGGTATTAAAAAAAAGCTTTCTTATGATCTTTATATGTGTAGATCTCCAATTTTATCAAAATATTCTAACGGCTATGTTAATCTGGAATAATGTAGCATTCTAATGGTCCCCTCCCGTCCGGCTCGTACCATCAGTGACGCCTATATCTCAGCCGCATTTCAATTACTTTTTTTTTAATAAAAAAAACTTAGAAAAAGTTAGAAATAATATGCTGTCGCGATACTTTTTTGTAAATAATGGTGTCTTCTACATAGTCTTAATACATTATTTTATTCAAGCAATAGTAATTTTTACAGCCCACGCGATGAAAAGATTTTTCAAGGTAATTTTTTTACACCTTGGGTTACATTATTGGAGTTTTAATAAGGATCTCAAGTTTTTTTTTAAATTCACCGGGAATAGTGTAGCTTCACAAAAGTGAAAGAATTTTTCAAATCGGTTCAGTTGTTCAGTAGTTTCGGAGCCTATTCAATGCAAACAAACAATCAAATCTTTCTTCTTTATAATATGTAAATTAATATAAATATTTTCTTTTTTAAATATGATAATCATTAATTTCTGTTAAACTAGCAATTGCTTGAATGCAAGAATTGAAATAAATATGAAATAATAAATTATGTAATTACTAGTGGTTAGTATAGTAGCCTAGCTGCTTAATCGCCGTCTTTAATTCTGAAGGACATAGTTTCAATTCCTGATACATACCATCTTCCTCTTTCACAAAAAAGCAAAAATGAATCTGGCCTTACTCAAAGTGAACAAAAACACAATTATTGACTCTTACACAGTAAGCTACTAAAACCTTGTGTCTCGTTGAAAGAGGAAGAAAGTTGGCACCTGGAATCGAACCCTCAAACACTACGAAAGTCGGCGTCGTAACCGCCTGGCTACCAACCACTTAAATGATGTCAAAAGTGTATGTATTCACTTTGAATGAGCCCAGATTCATATAGAAACTCGTGTTAATAGATTTTTTAACTGAATTTTTGCTCACTCATTGTGAACACAAATACACTCATTGATTCTTTCACAGTAAGCTACTTAAAGCTTGCGTCGTGAAAGAGAAAGATTGTCGGCATCTGGGATTGAACCCACGGCCTCCGTACGAAACAGAACGAAGGCTGGCGTCGTAACTGGCTAGACTACCAAACACATCCTTATTTTATAAACGCAGGTACTTATTCCTTTTCCAATTTAGTTTTTTTTTTAGTATTGTTTATTAATTGTTTTTCATACTAGAAAATCATCATATCATTTGCGTAAATTTTTATTTTACTTCAAACGTTAGATACGTAATTGGTCTATTTTTTTTACTGATGTTCTGGTGTTAATTAATGGATGTTCGACATGTTATGTTTGTTTGTAATTTAATGCAGATGCTATCTGTGATCGTTAGGTGATGCAACCGGATGCTGCGGTGTTGAGTGGGCCAGTGTGATTGCTGATGTATGTAGAAGGAATGTCATGTAACACCGGATAGTGCTAAGAGCACTTGAAACTTTTTATCAGATATTCTGTTCAATCTGTAATATAAAAGAAAGTCGGGTTAGTGCGAACACTTATAACTCGAGATTGGCTGACAGATTTTTATGACGCTTGGTTTATTAGATTATTGTTCGTTCCGGATAACAGAATAACTATTAAAAGTTGAAAATCTTATATTAAGTTAGCATGAAACGGATTTCCCGCGACGCCAACACCATCTATGAAAAAATCTATAACAAAAAAAAATATTGTTTAAATTATTATATTATTCAATTTATCAATCAATTTTCCCTTTTACAACCCACTCAGGAGCATATGGAGGCAACAAGAGCTCTCCATTGCGCTCGATCTCGATCTCAATGTGTATGTCCTCCTCCCACACCATCTTCGAGGCCCTGATGGGAGGAAGAACAGCGGTCTCCTCGGCCAACTGTCATTCGTCATCCTTAACAGGACTTGGCTGGGAAATGTGTGTGTTAGTTTAGAATGAAACTTACCGTTAATTATTTTTTTGTTAGTATAGATTTCGTAAATATAAAGAAAAAATAACAACTAATGACTCTAACAATTCATTACTAATGTTCGATTTTTAAATGGAACAAACCACTACGGGCTTTCGATTGTCTTCTACTGTTATTTCGAAGGCTGGCTTAGTGTGATCACTTTACGTTAACAACGTTCGCCATTAGGTGGTAATGTTTGTCTCCGAAACTCCTAATCATGAGAATTCTCAACATGTTCAACATGTCGAAAAATCCCATGTATGCAACAGACAATCGTGACAAATTTCGTTGTTATACGTCCTATATGGTCAGATGAGACTTGAACAAAAAAAACAAGTTTGGATCCTAGTAGAAATTCAATTTGAATCATGCTTATCCGCTTGATTTGGACGTTCCTCAAAGTAAGTACCTACCAACTTAATGTTATGAATCGGATGTGTTTTGTTATAATAATTAAGCCAAGGCTGTTAGTGTCCTGAGAAAGGTAAAGTATTTAAGTGTCAGTTTGATTTGAAGACCTGAACTAAACAATACCTTTTCGATATTATATTATTCAAATTATATACTGAAAAAAATTAAAATAAAACTATAGTTTATCAAAGGCGCCCGTGGCGCTCACTTATAACCTTTTCTTGCAAACATTGCATTATTATGGCTAAATTAGCATGTGAGACTTTAAAGCGCTTGCTTGATTGAACTCTTTATGAAAACTTAAAAAAAAAACAACTTAAACTTTTAATAACAAACTTTGCATTCAAATGGCTTTTAGCATGTGGGTGTTTCAATTATTTGATTAATTATTTTTTTATTGCAAACATTGCATTCGGATGGATTTTCTCGTCTATGTGGTCGCATGTGAATCTTTAAATGGCTTGAGTGTGTAAACTTTTTATTTGCAAACATTACATTCGTATGGCTTTTCTGCGCTATGAAGTCGTGTGTGTGCGTTTAAATTTCATGATTTGGTGAACTTTTTCATACAAACTTTGTTTTCTTATGGCTACTTTTTTACTTGTTTACCGATCCGATCACCCATCCACTAGACCACTCCACTCCAATACTCGGCAGCTGCAATAGCGTTGTTATTACTCATGATAAGGTATTGCATATGGCTGAATTTGCATTAGAGTCTTTAAATAACCCGTAAAATTGTTTTTTTTTCACATAAAATGTGCTCACAATATTATGTTACTGTCAGCCACATTATTAGAACAACATTTCTCTTTAGTTGCGAGTGGCGCCATCTACTGGAAAACGCGGGAACTAAAAGCTTTAATGACATCAGTCAGTCAGTCAGGCCGTGAGTCAGTGACAGAAACGTTTATATTATAAAATTTCTAAAAAAATCTATTTAAGATTTATCTGTCGCGAACGCGTGCAAAATTGACAACATGATAAACTCGCCCAAGAGATGTTATCGACCTTTGAAATCTGTCTGTGAAAGTCTCATGTCGCGTAAATTTCTTGGAATACGTATGATGTACAGTGGAATACACCCATAGCTGACACCATGCCTTATAGAAAGGATGTGTGCCGGCCATGGTGTATGCGTGGCTCGTTCTCCCGTGAAAGCATCAAGAGGGAAAGTTAATTTTGTCAAGTGCACTGCATTATTCTTACGTTAAAAGGCTTGCAATTTTGTTAAAACTTTTTACAGTATATTTAAGTATGCGATAATTACTAATGTATAACATTTTTTAACAAGTGACCCGTTGACTGGTAAATAATGTTTCAAGCAATATGTTTTATACCAGCCAAACCGTTTTTTTTTCTTAATCATCCCTAAAAGAAACAGTAAGGTTTATCTGGTAAACGCGTAGGCCAATGGAAATGTCTTACGAAACACCATATGCGATCCCTGTTCATAAAATCAGTATTCTTTAATAATATCCAGCCATTGATTCAAGGCATCATAACCCATTGTGGGCCTTGGCCTCCTCGCTATTCCACCCTCAGCTGCCCTGCTATGCCAGTTTCTTATTTCCAAAGATTGCAGATCTTTACTCACGAAATCGTACCATCGCAACCTCGGCCTGCCAATACTCCTTCTTCCAGCCTGGCTGTCGTTGCGGTATTTCTTTAGTGTAGATTGTCCGTCAATTTTCTCAATGTGCTTTAGCCAGCAATAATCGGAACAGTTCATCATTATACTGGATTCGCCATCTTCATTAATGAGCCCATAGATTCGACGTAAAAATTTCCTTTCAAATACTATAAAGGTATCTAGTCGTTTCTCATCTCTTTTTGTCAGCGCCCATGTTTCACAGCAATGTGTAAGAACAGGTGGGGGACTATTGAAACCCAGTCCCGATCTCAATGTCGACCAAAATCCTTGTTTATACTATTTTTTTTCGTAAAGCAGTGCCTAACTTAAAATAGGCCTACGTGCATGGAACTGTTTTCATGCATTCCTTACTTAATCCACTTTCGCTCCCTAGGTAGAGCATGTGGTCGCCACAAAGCCTCGCCAAGGATCTCTATCCTGGGTGCTGGATCCAGGGCGTCATACCAATTATTTTTTATTTTTTTTTATTCAAACAAACTTACAGTCATTAAATAAAATATTACAAAGTTCATTGAATATGAATAATAGACCATAATCTATGGAATCGGGGGATATACGCAGGATATGGCAGAGCCAGCTCAGAAATGCATAGAAACCAAAATCTAAGTTTGATAGTGACATCGTTCTTCTTCTGCAGTCTCAATCCTACGGATTGGTTTGTTTTAAATCGAATCGGTATTGTGATGAAATGGAGAGTAACCAGTAACCACTTAGGTGTTCGATTTCCTTGCCTTGTAAGTTTCTTAAACATAACAGTGTAAATGCATATTCGCAAATTATGAGGTTATTTTTTTTATATCTTCTAAGCAATCTTTCGTATAACCGTTCATTTTTACTTGAAATATATTATTAAACAAATAAAAAAATACCAAGTCATTGTGAGTTTTTTGCTCATCAATCATAGATGGATTCGTTTTGGTCGCGTTCATAACCGTTTAGTTGGCAAGCGTCAGTTTCAATTTAACAAAACTAATTTGATCATAAAACAAAGAAAACAGATGAGACAGTCTGTCAATGAATTAGTTCCGACTTCTCTTGTGGCGTTTAATGGCTGTCATTGATTATTTATTTATTTGGTAGTAATAATTATTCTCGCTGTTTATTTCGCTTGTGCAATGCTGAATAACGATGAATGGACAGTTAGTTATAGACACGCCTTTGGTTTCTAATACTTTTGCTCGGACTAAACGAGCTATTCATAAAAATTAATATTGTAAAAAATGGCATATTCTATAAATTCAATATGAGCGACGAGCCTTATCATGAAGGAGCGTATAAAGTGAAATCATTCAATAAGTATCAATCAAATCAAATAAATCATAACTCGTGTGTGTGTGTATGTCACGCAATTGAAAGTTTTAAACCACATAGACATTAGGTTAAGTTTTTGTAATTCACAACAAACTGTCAAAAGTGTTGGTTTTGTTTTTGTATGTTTAAAAATTATCTAATAAGGTTCTAAAGCCGTAAAATCTCGAATAAATAAATAAAACTCCCTTCACACCCTACTCAGAGGCAAAAGGAGACAACAAGAGCTCTGCTTTGCGCAATGCTAATGCTGTTTACCGGGGTAGGCGTTATTCGTCATCAGCTCCGTCTAATGCAGTGGGTTCCTAGGGAACGGCCCGTCGTCTGAAAATCATTAAGGGTTGCGCCCTCCCATACCCCTGGATGTTTCAGGAACCTAAGTTCTCATTTCATCCAGACTTTATAAGCCAAAAAAAAAAAAAGGAGACAAAAAGTGCAAGGTTTCAGAATAAAGTCGGAAGGACTTCATCTGACGCGCAAAGAGAAAGCAAAGAAAAAGATCCTTGCAACAAATAATTCATTTAAGTGTAAATTAAAGAAAAACTTCAGATTGAGTTGACAATTATAATTAAATTAAATTGCGGAAATTTTAAGTTTAATTTGAATTTTAACAACCGTTAATGATTCCTCCCAACAACTACACCATAACCAAATCCCACCAAATAATAAAAATAAACAAGCTACAACACATACTAAACCAAGCTACAACCCGTCGTCTGAAAAGACGGCAGTCTTTCAAAATTATATGACAATGTTTATTGTAACTACAGTAACAATATTGTCAATGTTCTCAACTGACAAATTCACCGCTGTTTATAGTAGCGCCGTATTCGCAGGAAAACAGACCATTAATACTGGCATTGACTCGACGGCCAAGGCGTGCTGTTTCGTCGCAGGATCTTGAAACACTGCGCTGTAATTCCTCCACTGTTATACTGAACAACGCTGTCATCCAGATCGCACATTTAGCCCACTATACCATCTCTCTGTGTTATCGGTATACCTCTTGGGTCCTGAGCAAGTTCATGACAATTATGAATATAAAGCTCGGTACTTACTTGCGCCGCGAACGTGTATCGTTATCAATTTTATCTAAAGGATGCATGTGTTTCGCTCGCGTTCGCTTTTTCGAATCACATATTACACTTAACCTTTCGATAAAATTGATGCAATGTCACACGTTCACGGCGCAAGTGAGTACGATGCTTAAAAATAGAGCCAGTACGCATCCTATGTCTGACTCCCGTGGTGACTGGTGATCCTAAAAGCTTTGATGCTACACTCGGAGTCTTCAATACAGGGACTGCTCCATTTTAACTATCTTTAGAGGTATAATAACCATACAGAGCAAGTATTTTCCATATCGATGGTCTATGTGGGCTGTTGAAGGCCTTTTCAATAAGTCTCTTATGTGTTATTTCAACAATTGATCAAACTAATTGTGCGAATAATAGACACAAATTTATCGATTAAAATGTGAAATTTTTTGGGGAAATTTCTAGGGATACAAACGAAAACTTGAAAAAAAAAAATAGTATTGAATTGAAAATTTGATATGACTTTGAACACGGGTGGGGGGATGTATGGAACGCCCAAAATCTAGCTAGACAATGACCAACTTTGTCCCAGATCCCACAGGCTAAAAACCTGGTTTGACTTTTCTCGCACGCATTAGTCAACCTTTAACTGGATTAGAAGTTGTCATGGATACGTTTTACTCTTGTAGGTCAAAAGTAGTCATCCCTTGTTTGATTTGAATGTGGCCAGATCGAGATTGTGAGACAAATGGTGCTCAGCTGTACCATTAATATGTTGAAAGCATCACTGCAGGATTTTTTTTTTTTTTTATAAAAATGAATCTGTGCTCACTCAAAGTGAACACAAATACACTCCTTGACTCTTTCACAGTAAGCTACTTAAAGCTTGTGTCGTGAAAGAGGAAGATGGTCGGCACCTGGGATCGAACCACGACGTCCGCAGTACGAAAGCCGGCGTTGTAACCGCTGGGTCACCAACCACGAAGACATAAGTGGATGAAGGCGTTATGTCGCAAAAATACAAAATTCCACTTTTTTACACAAATAAAGGTGTTAAGTAACGCTCTTTCACATGAACATAATCACACCGCTCAAAAATGTGCTAAAATACGATTTTCTCAGTGGATGAAGGAGTTATGTTACAAATTAATTCACCCATAACACGATTTAACGCGGATGTAAGTGTTAAGGGACTTTAATACATTCATCCATTAAAAACGCTATTTTTCAAATACAGATGAAGGCGTTATGGGAACATATATCTTTGCTATAGAAAAATATCTAGAACAATATGTGTTCAAAACTTTAACTCCTGATATCTCAGTTCCATATTGGTGTAACATAACACCTTCATCCACTTATGTCTTCGACTTCATTGTTGATTGACAGCAAGGGCAATCGATTCTTTGAGAAACATTCCAATATTGTTGTAAGCAAATAAGGTAACAATAATAGTATATTTTGTGCAAGACTTGCTCCTTTAAGATAGACATTTATGGGTGCATTTTGAAAAATTTCTAAAGTTCGTCTGACAGGTCGGGGCAACACTGCAAGCTTCCTTTGTTACGGGTTTCTTAAGTACAAGTACACTTTCTTTATTTTATGTTAGCCCATCAAGGCAATTGTACGTCATTGTACCTTTTGTTTAAGTACTAATGCTCAACCTTTATTATTTGTTCTCTCGAGGGCAAGAAACTTATTTCTGAGTAAATCTTAGCTGGTCATAATATTGTCATAAATATACTTAATCTATACTAGCAAATTATTACCTCAGAAAATAAAAATGTAAGTAAAATCTCGAATGAGCGAGATTCTATGAACAGACACCAGCAAAACCTGTCGGACGAGTGACATACAAATAGGGTCGTTAATTGTTTCATTGTCCTACGAATCAGTTATAGGTTTTATCCCATAAATGGTCCCAGTTTTGTTACATTATTTTTGTTTAGGACTACGGATGGCTTTGGTGTTTGTTCCCGTGCCAACATTTAGGAGTAGAAATAATCTTTCCCGGGAATATTCTTTCTCTAGGAATAATCGTCTCTTATCTTCATAGAACTTATCGACTTATGCAATGGATTTCTTGAAAAAGGGACCAATGAAAAATCTCATTTTCGACACAAAGTTTTCAAAAGTTTTTGAATTTTACCTTTTTTACTTAGTTCATGCATATATTTCAGTGTGCGTCTTATTTATTCGAGTATCCAAGCTACGCTTAATGACATCAAACGTCAAGTTTACACTGTATTTTTCGCACATTCATTATTTTACTGATGCAGGCAGTGAAAGAGACAAAGAGATAAAATATATAGTTTTCGATTTTAAGTATTAAAAATGAGAAGCTATCTTTTGATTGAGATATACCTAACGTAGGTATTTTATATTTCATTAAAATTTTAAAATTCTATTACTTTGGCTAACAAACATATTTATTAACAAACTTTCATAATGTTAATGATTATTATTATAGATTTACAAGCATTAGTCATATTGTGCATATATAGAAGGTACAATAATATATTATTATTACTGTGTAGGTACATTATCTAGCTATATATACTTTAATTTAGAGGTAGGTATAATAAATTATACGTGATAATGATGACAATTATTGTGTATGTAAATTACCGTGATTATATATTTAAATTTTATGTACGCGATCCATTAACCATTATTTATGTTTCTATTGGGTTAATTTGGAATGAGAATAAGTTTCAGCTATGAGACATCGGTTAAGAATATGAGATGAAAGCATTATCTATTTATTTTTACTTCAATTATACTATTGACTTATACTTTACCAATACTTCTTGTGTGACTTGCAAGATACGTAAGCTTCGAAATAGCAGGGGGGAAAATCAATCAAATATAAGGGCAGAGACCCTCCGATCCACTCCGTCTTCTTTTTTCCTACTCTCTCCCGCGCTGTATCTCTATTCTAACTTTCCGTGACATTTAGGCTGGCGTGAAGTAACAACATTTTGTACAGACATGCACGTGTATAGCGCCCCACAACAAACTTTGGAAAGCTCCGCAGCTCATACGAAGTTCCCGTGAGTTTCTCAGCCGAAGAGAGCGCTAATCTTCCTCCCATCAGATGAAGAAGGAAGACCCTCTCATACTGTGGTCCGTTCTTTCGTCGTTGAGCTAAGGGAGTTGGACATGGTGTGGGAAGAGGTCATAAGCATTGCGCGCAAGATTGAGCGCAATGGAGAGCTCTTGTTGCCTCCCTATGCCCCTGTGTGGGTTTCAAAGAGACACTGAATGATATTTGATTACAGTCGCTTCGAAAAATATTTTCCACCGACATGGTGTGGGAGTAGGTCATAAGCATTGCGCTGGATCGCAATATAGAGCTCTTGTTGGATCCCTATGCCTCTGTGGAGATGAATCCAATAAACTAAAAATGATAAAAATCTGTAAAGCCGATCTCGAGTTATAAGTGTTCGCACTAACCCGACTTTCTTTTCTATTAGAGATTTCAACAAAAGAGACCATTGACTTTTTTACGTAAACTATTGACTTTGTTACGTGAACCATTGACTTTGTTACGTAAACTATTGACTTTATTATGTGAACCATTGACTTTTTTACGTGAACCGTTACGTGTTTTCGATTGATTAAAAATTAGTTTTTCACATCGTTTAATAGCTACATATATTTTAAAGTTTGTTTGTAACTATATTGAATCTTAAACTGCTGCGATAATTTTACCTAAAAGTTGATACTCGTACGTGAGTGGATAATAATATTGTAAGTTTATCAGATATAATTTATGTCTTACGTAACACGGAGCTATCAAATCTTTCTCACAACTTGAGTGATTATCCTTTTAATGTGATTAAATCCATGAAATAATTCGTTAACATGCGATGTTTCATAGCATTATTATTCGAGTACAAAATATCCGAGTAAAGAAAGTGAAATTTCACGGAGAAATTGTAGCTTTGACGGACATTCTTAATTTATTATCACTAGCAATAAATCCTTTCATTCAGGGCCGGTTTCTTCGACGAATCGTTGCTGCATTTGCCTGAAGCATGCAAAATTATATGTTTTTTTCGATAGGTTCGCTTGTTACTGTTAAGCTATAAGAATATATTATTGCAAGTTGAAATGTATCATATTTATGATTTAATTATTGATTGTTGTAGTGCATTTTGTGTAAAATTTTTCTATTATTTTTGGAAACAAACGATCAACCAAGTTAATACTGTAGAGTTGAAATATGGCGTTTATGTCAGTGGAAGTTAATGCTTTAAGTAGTTTTTTATTATTAAGCCGGTTTAATTGAACCTGAGACAGGATATCAACTCTGGGTGGAGATTTCATATGAAAAAAAGCACTAACAAAAACAAAAAATATTAACTAATTATATTTATATTATACAATATATCAGAAATTTCAATTAATCTAACTAAACAAACTACAATTTCTCGAAATTTTGTGTTTTAAATTTTAACTAAAATTTAGTTTCTTAATTCTACCAGCTGATTCAGTTTTTAAAAGGATAATGATGAAAATTTCTTTCAAAATCGAACTGATCTTTTCTATTATCCCTAAATATCGGACTTGACCCTACTAGGGAGGTTATTATATTTAGAATTTTCATATCTATATAAAACAACAATTAATAATTATTGTAAATAGGAAATTGTTCTAAAGAGAAAATATTTATTAATTCTGTTCTGAAACCGCCTCTGAAAAATTTAATACAGTTGTAGAGCAATTTGTGGTTAAGATTGTATTTCAAACAAAGATTTTATCATTAAAAATAGAACAAAACAATACCTATAATTGTTATCGAATGGAAATGTGCAGGAAACAAATACTCAAATGGAATCAATCATGTAAAATGGAATTACGTGTAATTCCATTAGATTGTTATATTATTATTATCATCAGCAAATAATTACCCTTGGTTTTCATCTAATATTGTAGATGAATAACTTAGTTTGTTACATCAAAACTCTTTGAGTGAATAAATAAATATTCGAAGACACAAAAACCTTCTTGAAGAAGTTTAAGTCTCAGAAACTCCTAATCATGAGAATTCTCGACATGTTGAACATGTCGAAAAATCTCATGTAAGTATATAACAAGTAGATAGGTATTAAATAATTAATGAAATATAGAGACGAAAGTTGGAAATTATTGAGAACATGAGAGCAACCAAATTTAAAGACTGCGACTGCTGTCATGTATTTGGCGCCTGGATATGAATATATCCATTTTTGTTAATATCTCATCTTTATTGCCTATTGGCTTTGTTGGAGCACAACGTTCTAATTATATTTAGATTCTTGTGACCATTTTTCAGGACTAGATCTTAACGAATATGTAACATTTAAGACCCTAACAATTCATTACTGATGTTCGATTTTTAAATGTAACAAACCACTATGGGCTTACGACCGTCTTCTACTGTTATTTCGAAGGCTGGCTTAGTGTGATCACTTTACGTTAACAACGTCCCACATTAGGTGGTAATGAATAAGTCTCGGAGTTTCGGAGACGTTGATTAGAAGATCGTTGTTAACGTAAAGTGATCACACTACGCCAGCCTTCGAAATAACAGTAGAAGACGGTCGTAAGCCCGTATTAATTTGTTCCATTTAAAAATCGAACTTCTTGAAGAAATTTGTGGGTAAAATGTGGCCAAATACAAATTCTGTCTTAAAAACGTGGCTTAGAGACTCTGTGGTATCGACGGAGGAGAATGGCGCCCTATTTCCCTTGGTCATCCTAACATGCGTGAACGCCTGAACCAATTTTGCCAATTCTTTTGTTCCAGACTTTTCATATGTCTTTCGTAAAGCTCTCATTTCTACTACATTCTTCTTTTTTGTAATCCTGCTATCATCAGTGATTTATGTTTATACATCCTTGATTGCGTTAAGCTATCTGATCTCAGGCATCTTGCATGCACATCTTCAGTGAAAAATCAAATTTATTTGTACCTATTTCTGGCATTTCGTCTTATGCTACATTTACATGCTTGCTACGGCTTGGCAAGCCATCACAAACACGAACGTGTAAATGGGGTATTTTCCGTAGTTCGTGTGAGCTTGCCAACGCTTGTCCCCGATCCGGACGAGAGAGGTTTTTTCGACACAGATCAAACATACCGACGCGCACGCCAACGTGTGAATGGCGTCCGAGCGTTTGTGAAGGCTCGGAGTTTGTGGTGGCTTGCCAAGCCGTGGCAAGCGTGTAAATGTAGCATTATGTTTGTAAATATGTCGTGTACAAAAAGGGGTTCTTAAAGGTGAAGGGGTAACTTGCACACCCCTTTCACGACATTATCAATAAAAGTCTAGTAAAAGTCATTAGTATTAGGTATATGTTTTAGTTTTACTAAATATATTTTAAATTGAATTTTCGCCTACGGCCACCAACAAACCCATACATATGTTGTAGACCCTCTTTAATCGACAATCCTTGATTAAAACGAAAGTGATGCGAGTGTATTTTTTATGACATAACCAAAACAAGAGGTCATTAAGTATTAGAAAGCTCCGATAAATTACAACCGGGTCCATCGTTTGTCCCTAATAACATTTACATTCTAGATTAACAACTCGTCCTATAAATTATTAACCAGTGTGTACCTATCTTTATTATTATTTATTGACTTTCAAAGTGACTCTCTTATCATTACTACTTCGTGAGTCTTATTTATGAAGGTTTGCTTGTGTGGGTATGATGGTTTTTCATTTAAGTTCGTTCGTTTTTCAACTTTTATTATTTTTCATAAATATCACAATCGATTTTTGACATGTTTCTTGAAAATTTAGCTATTTTTGTATGAAGAACGCTCTTTGTGATCCCACTTATGAGAAAGTTACCATAGACAGTGTCAATGACTTCTTCGCAATGCATATCCAAATTCTTCCGATGAAAGGGTTTTTCTGTCTCGTTTCATCTCGTCTTCGGGACCCTAGTGATTGGCCAAACATCCTTCCCCTTTTCATGTCTAAATCCTCTTCTCTGGCAGAAGTGGTGGACTTTGCCTGATTGTTATAACCCATCAAAAACCAATATCTAGATATTCAAGAATGTTAGAAAATGCTTAGTAGAGCACAGAAGATAGAAAACGATGACAAAGAACTACCTTTCTTTAGGCGTTCATCAGGCTTCAAGTTATGTTTATTGATTTTTATTAATACAACTGATGGCTAGGTTTGAATTATATTCTTGATACAATTCAAAACTAGCCATCAGTTTTTGACTTCCCTGCTTTCTTTCCGTATATACACTCGAAAGCCGTTTGAGATATAAAGAACGAGAATCTTAAATCTGCTTCGAGATAATCGTCAGTTTGAATTTCTCAGATTTTCTTGTTCCTGGGACATGGATGTCTTACTATATTTAACTGGCCTTCCTTCTACTTTTGTCAGTCATTCGGGATCTGCTCTTCTTTCGTTATTCAGAAACGTTTTCTAGCTAAAATCGCGCCGTACTCTTGACATCTTAAACCTGCTTGGAGATAATCATCATTGTCCTGTCTTTCACAGATTTTCTTGTTCCTGGGACGTGCATGTCTTACTATCTCAAACTGGCCTTCCTTCTACTTTTATCAGTCATTCGGGATCTTCTCTACTTTGGTTATTCAGAAACGTTTTCTAGCTAAATCACGCCGTACTCTCGACGTGGCAGATTTTTATTCCTTGTTTTATTCTTGGTTTATATATTATAAACCAAGTTTGCTACGGATTAATCCCCTCCAAACTAACTTGCAGTGTCCTGTTTTGCCCTCCTGTAGATATCGGACATTTCATTATTTTAAATTATTACTAACACTTTCCAAGAACAATTAACATGATATAGGTTCAAGAATAAAATGAAAATTTCAATTCTTCAAATTATATTTTTAAATAACAAAGTGCCTTCCTATTTTAACACCGGTATTGTTCAAAATGTTTTTATTACCATTTTGAAAAGATATCTTAATTGAGAATATTTTTTTTTATTATTACGTTGAAAAATTTCAATTGTTAACAATTGACCCAACGCGCACTATTTTCTGATTCTACCCAATTTATGATTCAACCAAACTTGAAGCTATTTCATTAATAAATCTAGTTAGTGTTATTTTTTAAGAGTTATGAGTTATTAAGGGCTATAAAAATAATCCACACTTGAGCCATAAAGCCAAGAAGAAATATAAACAGTCAGTTATAAATAATGTTCGATCAATTTAGTTACCTATAAAGTCTTACATAAGAAATGTCTGTTAACTTTTACTTTCTACGGTCTATTGCGACTCTCAATATATTCTGTAAGTACTTTTTTTTTTAAATTGCATCCTTCTATTTCTAATTTTGTGGGGTAGCCAGCCAATGGATTATGTGCGTTTATCACGTTTTAAAATAGCACCACGATTTACTTTAGTTTCATTTTTTTTATCAGTGACTTGCTTTCCCCACGACGTTGTCCTGTGGTTTTAACTCTAATTTGACTTCGAATTTGTATAAAGAACTTTTGACCAATGTGATTCCGACTGACGCATCTGCTTTAAGCCATATTTTCCATCAGCATTCTGTCAATCTCACCAACTATCTTACAACTGACAGTCCCTGTCAAAATTTCAAAATGGGTTATAAATAAAATTGTAAAAAAACTAAAAAGGTTACCTACTTAGAGTTTTCTTTAATATTTTCTAACACGCAACTTTCTTAATTTTTTTCTTTCATAAAAACCTTCTCCTGATAAAAGCCTACACGACAAAATAGAATTAGCGAAATCGGTCCAGCCGTTTAGGCGTGATGCGATGACATCGGAAAATAGCTCTCCATTTTTATACAATAGAAGATTTCGACCTTTTTATCGAATAAAGACCATTGTAAGGGTGACAGCCATTCAACTTTGTTTCTAGTATATGAAGAGATGGCGTTACTAGTACATAATACATAATACTTTAATGGTGGAGTTTGAAATATTCATATTTTCAATTGTCATAAACTGTACTCACCAAATAAAGGATTCCCATGGGGATTAGTTTTGTAAATTTTGTCACGAATACAACACATGAAAAAAAAAATAACATTGCTTAGTAGTAGCACAGTAAAACTCATTCGATTTTGTCCTGTCTTGCGTTAGTTTGTCGGTCAAAAATGTATTAGGACATGAGCACAAAAAGGCCTCTAATTTTAAAGGTAAACTTCTTTTTTTTAAGCTTAATTCAAATAACGTAAAAATCAAGCCCAAATAATAGGTCAGTTCGTCCATAACTTAAAAAAGGGTAGTAAAAACCTATGACAAAACCCTTCGTATTGTGTATAAATCTCTAATATAAATTAAAGTCGGGTTAGTGCGAACACTTATAACTCGAGATCGACTCAACAGATTCTTCCGATGTGTAATTTAGTGGATTCATCTCCGCTCCGGATAACAGAATAACTAATAAAAAGTTGAAGAAATGGATAAGAAATATAAAATATATTATTAAAGTTAGTATGGAACGAATTTCATGCGACGCCATCTTTGAAAAAAATCTAACAACAAAGTTATATTGTCTTCTGCAACTGCACCCTCTCATTCTCGCATACGTAATTGCCACTCTTACAGTAGCCTATTTCATTTACTCCACCGTTTGGGGCGTTTTAGAAATTTTTCATACAAAGTCAACCGAATTGCGGGCATATAATTATATTCTAGCGTTGATCCCGTCTGAGCTTTGAATTCGAATGAAATATGGACGTTTTAGAATTAATATTTTAATGTTATTGTTTAATTAGTTTATTTGTGTTTCTGGAGGCGCAGTGCACAATGACGGGCCGCCTTTGGTTAGCACCAAAGGGTCCACAGGACAAGGTCTGTCGGGAAAGCTAGTTATATATAAATGTTAGCTTTGTTTTTTAAATTATAGGTAGGTACCTATATCTTTATTATCGTTCGGGCTGCATTACCCAAAAATGGACGATAGCCAATTTTGAATATGTGACAAATATCCGTTCCAACAAAGGAAAATATTTTTCATATTTATGTTATTCGCCTGAAGTCTATGGTTTCTAGGACAGTTCAGTTTCACCCAATTTATTGTGCGTAGTTCTAAACGCGGAAACGTGAAATTGGGGACCCTATATAAGGGACGATATAACTGATGTATCGGATAATCGAACAACGAATGATATTTCACTATGCCTGTCGTCCGATAGGTTTTGCTGTTCGTACATAGGTACACAACTGTTATAAGTAAACCCTGTTTTGGTTATTCAAAAAAAAAAAAAAAAACGGCGAGGCTCGCCACCCACCATGTCGTGTCAAAAAAAGGAATTTTAGGATAGTTTGTAAGAGCTTTTCATCATTTCTGTATATTGAATTATGCTTTAGATTCATCCTCTCTAGATGCATATATACCAATCGAATAAAGACCTAAAGATTGAAAATGGAGTATATTTTTCTATTTCGTTAATACTGATTACTGAACACCATGGAAACAGCAACTTATTAGTAGGCGATGACACAGTTCTTTCTGGATATTATTTCCTTGGTGACCATATCAACGATTAGGAAAATATACTCTGTTTTCAAGCTCTGGGTATTTGTTCGTTTGGTATAAATGCACCTTTAGATTATATATCTTGTGAAGGAAATATAAAAAATTAAAATTTAATCTCATTGTCCTTATTTCAGATGGCGGCCGCTGACCAACTCCACCAAATGGAGGGACAGATCTCCCGGCTAGAGAATGAGATACAGCGGAGAGATGACATAATCCAATCTCTAAGGACATCAAAGGTCAGTACTTTCTGTGTTACTTTATATGTTGTGATTTCTCAACACTTGATCAAACAAAATGTGTGAATAAAATACGACACGACAAACGATAAATGAAAATATTAGACAAAATTTCTTAATTCATTCTTACCACTTACTAGTGTTTTCATTTATGTTCTCTTCAAGTTTTCATTTCATTTATTTAATTCAGCGTAGTAGGTACACTGGTACACATAACATACAACATAAACACAAAACATTTCACTCACATCAATTATTTTATTTTTTAAATGAATTTGTACTCACTACAATAACAAACCTCAAGCACTGTCCCAATCAGAATTTCTTCTGGTATAAGGTATATGTGTGAGGTTAAATTGTTTGCGGATGACACTCTTATATATGTGAAATGTAGAAATTTTAATGAAGGTGTAAAAGAATTACAAGATGAATTGAATAGTGTTTCGGATTGGCTAAATTGTAATTTGTTGAAATTGAACGTGAACAAGACCAAGTGTTTAATAATCGGTAAGGTTCCTGTGGATGGTGTTTGTAATCTAAAGTTAAATAATGAATCGTTTGAAGTTGTGGAAAAAAATAAGTATTCAGGCATAATTCTGGACAATAGGCTAAAGTTTAAAGCTAATTTTGATTACAATTTAAAAAAAGATAAGTAAAAAAGTTGGTTTTTTGTGTCGTATAAGGAATAATCTAGATTTCGACACAAGAAAGTTGGTTTATAATTCGATTGTGTTGCCCCATCTCAACTACTGCTCTACCATCTTGTTTTTGGCCACAGAGGGAGAATTAAAAAATCTCCAAATAATTCAGAATAGGGCCATGAGGGCTGTCTTGGGATGGGGTAGGTACGCTCGGATTAGGAAAATGTTGGACAGGTTAGATTTTTTGGATGTAAAGCAGCCGATATACTTAAATGTTTTCGTTTTTGTTTATAAAATTAAAACTGGAATGATGC